>VZRH01008023.1:22446-61805 GCA_013397555.1 Urocynchramus pylzowi
GCACTAGAAAGCTAAAAAAGAAAAAAAAAAAAAAAAAAAAAAAAAGAATAATCATAGTAATAAAAACTCAGTGAACCCATTTTTTAGGGTTCATGGAGAACCTTTTAGGCACAGCCCGGATGTCAGGGTCACCCTGTGAATGCCGGTCTGCAGGTGGCAGCTGCATCCTGCCATCACTGGAGTGGATTAAAACCATCTGAGCACGCTCCTGTGCTCCCTGTGTATCACTGAGTATTCAGGGAAGAGCTGGCAAAGGTTATCCCTAAAAGTTTACCTCTGAATCAGAGCTGATAGGAAAGAAAAGCAAGCAGATGTTGGATGAGTAACTCAAATGCGCTCGAACGGGATTTCAGAGCAGTCAAAAAAAGAAAAGGTCCCTGGGGGATTTCTCTGGACTCCATGTTTAGCATAGTGCATATTGAATAAAAGCAGTCACTGGTGCAGGTATGTAATAACACAATATTGGGTTAACACATGGGCAGACTGAGACTGACAGCTCCAAACACCTCTGGGTTGCCCAACCACATCCCAGGGTAAGAACACAGCTCTGGACAGGGAGATTTGCCCTCAGCGCAGCTTTCAGGAAGTCTTTGGGACAGAATATCAATGCAAACTCTTCTAAACCTGCTGCTTCTACCTAGGTATAAGTCTGATGTGTCTCTAACAGAGGTCTCTCAGCTCCCAGAGGAAGCAGTGATTGGTTTGATTCTCACTGTCCAGGTGGGAAGAATAGCTTGGAATGGAGAACACTTGCAGCTTTCAATGCCCAAAGAGTGGCTGCTAGAAGAAATGAGGGAGCAGACACAAAAAGAACAGCTGATATGCATTTTGACTTGAAAATCCTGGTACGTTTTATGTTTAGCCCAGTTGCAGTCAATTGTCTGCTGCAGGAAGGGGGCAGGAGGAAGCCCTGAAGGCAGAGCCCACAAGGATGAGGCAGGAACACAGAAAGATGAGGCAGAAACACAGCTGGAGATGACCAATACCATCTCAGACAGGGGGACACAGCCACACTGTTTTGGGGACATACCTTCCTCCTTCACTGCTGATCCCTCAGGAACTTCCAGCCAAGAAGCTGAACACCCTCAGTCTCATGGCAGAGCCTCACAAAAGCTCACATTTCCTCAGCTCCCCCTTGATTTATAAATCTGCCTCTTTCAAAGCCCCATTTCCAACACCAGAATTCCAATTTGCTATCACAATCTTCAAACCTACAACTTCAAACTCATTTTGTCCAAGTGGCAAACCACAAAGAAACTCAAAAACCCAACCACTGAGGTCTTTAAAAAAATAAAAAATATTTAGAAACTCCACAAAGCCGTTCTGGCTGCTGCACAGCAATGGGAAAAGCACTCAGTTAATCACCCACCTGACCGCTGGGCAGGGGCCAGCATTCCCTGAGAACCTGGCTGGCAGCAGCACTTCCACAGGTTCTCCACCACAGGATTCTTGAATTTGCTTTTTAACTACCCAGAGATATGACATCAACCTTTCCTGGCAAAACAGTCTCCAAAAAACCCAACAAAAACAAGCCCAAGTGACATTGAGCTGCAGCTCTGTGTGTGTACATGGAAAGGTGCAATTCAGCAGAGCCTGGGTTTGGACAGGGGAGCCCTCTACTAAGAGTGATAGATAAAAAAGACCCAGGTCTATTTAGAAATGAGAAAGCATAGACAAAGCAGTAAATTAGGAAGATTGCCATACCCCACCTATTTCATTCAGGGACTGTCACTCAGTCCCACACAAGGGAGGGATCTCCACCATGTCTTACAGAGTCTTGTAGGGGAGGAAAAGCTCAGCATTTGGCTACATGGCCTCAGGTGTCTTTCTGGCACACCAAAACCAGAGCCCTGTACAAAACCAGCTGGTAAATACCCACAAGGAGCAAAAAAAACACTGGATAATAGAGAAGAGGCAGCCAACACTGCTCACACACAACATAAACCTGATTCACATGGTGTATAAAACCAATCTAACAACAAAAGGGGAAACAAGCCCTGTCTCCACATGATTTTGGGGATGTTTGTAGCGACCACACATCATTTTCCAATTGCTATCTGCAAAGAGTGCACTCTGGAGAGAAACTGAGGCAGCAGGCTCCAGAATCCAGATTTTTCATTTCCATCTGTGTTTAGCCTGTTTCTTCTCTCCTCTGTGACTCACCAGAAAAATGGAAGTGGAGGAAACTGCTCAGAGATTAAGCTGAAAAGCAAACAGAGAAAAAAGGGATGACTTCACACTCCAGGGTCCGAGCAGTCTGGTGATGCTGCACACCAGCTGCTCCCAAAATTCACCCTGGTGGCATTGCTTACCCATCCTCAGTGAGGAAAATCACAGGGGACAGGGTGGGCTGCATGCACTGCTTACAGAGGCCTGTGTGAGTCTCTTAATGCCCACCTAGGATTTTTAGATGGAGCCTCCAGGCACAAAATGTCCTGAGGACAAGTGGTTTCATAATTGGTTAAAAAAGGCAGGGAGGGTCAATCTCTGAAACACTAGGCTTGGGGCTACCTCTGTACTCAATTTCACTACTATTTCTCTCCTCTCCACAGTGAAATCCTGCTATTTACTCCCACCTACATACCATCAGGCAGATGGGAGACACGCAGCATAATTCTTCATTCTGATCCCTCCCCGTGTCCCTCCAAAACCTGGTTTGGTTTCCTCTGCAGCAAGACAAAAATCATATTAAACTGCAGGGGGAAAAAAATACCCCACAACCCAACCAGCTATGCTACACACAGGATTTACATCTGATCCCAAATTTCCTTCACAGCCTGTGCGTATGTTTTGCAGATTTCCAGCGTGGCAGGACTTTCATCCCCTCCCTCTGCACAGCCACTGCTTGTCTTGCAGGGTGAGATTGAAGTAGACAAGTGTGAAAGAATCATATAGGGCTCAACATCATTAGGCTCACCCTGAAAGCACAGGAGTTGACAGGTCTGAGGAAGAACTTCCGATTTCCCCCTGGGGCTCAGATTTGGGAGCTGGGAGGTTGGGGAGAGAAGGGAAGATCTTTGAAAAATAAAGCCAGGGAGGCTGGGTGTTTGTCGTGGTCTCTGCAATCTTGGGGGAGCCGTGAGGCTACCAGGATGTCAGAAATTATGAGGAATTAAATAGCTATGAAAAGCCTCGAGTTAAACCTAAACCCAAACTGTGAAAACACAATGAAAGTTCAGCCTGTTAGAAATAATGTGCTGGGCAAAACATTAACACATTTACACTTGAAAGTTGTGAAAGAGTCAGAATCACCCTCCTTAAAATGTATCAGTCAGACAAGATCTGATCTCAGGACAGAGCATCCTGCACATACATGTATGTGCATCCTGCACATACAGAGCATCCTGCACATACAAAAGAAAGTACTTGAATAGGTGTCATAACACAAACTTCCATTTATTTTCTGCCAAACAAGATCAGTGTTCTCTCTCCACAAAATAATGTTCCCTGCAAAATGCTGGAGCTCAGCTCACTCCTTTTTTTTTTTTTTTTTACAGAAAAAGAGCTCACCAAATCAAATGGCCCCAAATATTTCAGTTATTAAAACATGCTCAGGTGCACACTTCAGGGCATTTGTCCTTAATTCAGACTGCTGGGTTTACACCAAATAAAACATAAAATAGCTTCACCTTAAAGACTGGCACATCACCTCTGCCTGAAAAGTCAACCAGGCTTTCCACAAGTGAATCAATGGCAAAGTTAAGATCCTGCCCACTGAAAAAATCCAGTGGTTTAAAACTTGGGGCTATTATGCAATGCTTATCTCATCATCATTCCAGGTAATCCTCACTGGCTTGTGGATGGATAACTGGCATCTCTGAATGAGAGCTGAAGCTTGAAACAATATTTGTGGGGGCTCGGTTTGGGGTGGTTTAAAATTTATTTATATTGATGTGTGGAAATAAGTGTGAACCACTGAAGATCAAGCCATCAGATGGGCTGATGGGCACCTAGATCAGGATCAAGCCTGATGGCCATAAACCAGGCAGGCAGGTACACTTTGTACTTCTCAAGGCCTTTGAGTCTGCCTTGTTCAGAAAACAACACAACAGCTCCAACCAGACAGCACAGAAAGAAAAGGGCACCAATACAGCCAAAGTGAAGGGAGATAAACAAACCAACAGGATTCATCAGCAAGGCCACCCCAAAAGCAACCAATGTGCATCCCAAAAGCTCAGAAACAAGGTGAGAAACAAAGAGCTAACTCAGGGAGTTGTGCAAAAAGTATCCTCTCATTTTGGGGAGGCTGCTTCATGACTTTTTAAAATAAATACACCTGGCACACAGGTTGCAGTGGGAATATATACTCATTAATTTCCAGACCAGTGTCAGCTTTCCAGGTACCAGCTTGTCCCACAACAATGGCTGTAACTGAATACAAACCCTCCAGGTCACTGTTCTGCCTGGGGTATTAAACAGCACTGAGGAATAAAAGGCACAATGAATATTTCAAGGGGCTGCAGCACCAGAAGTAATGGATGGGGATGAGAAGTGAGCAGCTCCTGAGCTGAGCTGTTCCATGGCACAAAGTGGGCTGGCTTTCAAAAGCCATGACCAGCCAAAATTTCCAGAAGCAAGCCACAATTCATGGCATTCCCATTTATACCCTACCCAGGTGAAATATTTCATCTGTTTTGTTTCCAGGCATTCAGCACTTCTGAAATCACTCTTCCCCATCACATGTTGAAGCACAAACACTGACCCTCCTACAAAACTGGGTTTATCTTCCCCTGACTCAACTGCAACAAGGGGGAACTTCCTTCAGCTATAATCCCACCATTCCTGAAGTTGTTGGGAGGGGCTGATTGAGGTCTCCTCTTTTTAATTTACTGATCTCTGATATCCCCCAAAACTGATTTAACAAGTCCTGCTTGTTAAAGTGAAAACCAGGCAGGCAGAAACTCTTCCTGCTATTCAGGTGCTTGCCAGAAAACTCAGCTGCAAAATATTTCTGTGCAGCTACGAAAGCCTCTCCTGAAACCTTTCATGTGTCTCTCTACACGTCAAGCTCCCTTTCTTCTTCCTTTTATCTTCATATTTAGATAATTCTCACTAAAAGCAAGGTGGTCGTTCTTGTGAAATTACCATAACATCTCTTGATGGACTTTTAAGATCTCTGCTGCTTGTTACACAGCGCTGCGATGTGTTTTGCCAAGAAGCGAGACATTGTTTATTCTTGTATTAGGGAGACAAAGCGTTTCTCACTTAAAGGGCTTCATCTCTCCTAAAAACACAGCAGAAAGAGTGGCAGAGCTGGAGGGAGGAGGCTCCTGATGGCACCGGAATTTCAATTCCATTGATTAGCCAGCATCGCTGGAGTAAGGAGATTTAATGCCGAGCCCGGTGTAAATTGGATTCCAATTGCTGTCCCTGTGTAAAAGGGGGTCTCACATAAAGGATTAAACGCAGGCCAAGGGTGCACAATGAACCCACTGGCTCATTCACAATCAGCTTTGTGTACTCATTAGAAAAGGGAGCTAATCACCCCAGTTTGTGCTGGTTTCAGAGCTGCCAACACAAAAGGCTGTGACCTCCCACTGCGAGTCAAAGACAAAATATCCCACTTTCTCCCATGTACCAAAACCTCTCATTTTGTGCCTCCAAAATTCAACCTTCTGATGGACCCACAATAAAAATTAGCTATGGTCAGCAAGACTCAGCTACCCCTAAAATCCCAATTATGTTGCTTAATATAGGGGGTGAATTAGGAAAACTAAACATGTGTCCAGTAAGGAGTCTTCCAGTGACCTAGTTCTGTCCCAGTGTGTGGCTAGCTTGTAAATGTGATCGGAGCATGTGCAATGCAACAAAGCCCAGAGATTTCCTAAGCAATCTCCCAGGTAATCAAAAATCACATTTCCAAGCAGCACATGGAAGTGTATTCCCACACTTTTTGGTACGGCACAGGAAAGCACAGGAGTTAAACCAAAAGTCGTAAGGAATTGAAAAATGGAAACTTTGCTGTGAGTGCAGTTTTGGAAGAAATGCTGGGCAAGGGGGTGTTTTGTTCCCCCACAGCCCCTGGGGTCCTACAAGCAGCTGCACCAAAAGAAAAAGCACTCCAAGGCTGGACAGCAGCCCTTGCACTCCCCTGTGTCAAATTCACCATCCAGAGGTCGGGATGATGGGCACCTCCATGCACCAATGGGTCCTTGAACCCTCTTCACATCTCCCTGGTGTAACAACATCTCAGCCCCTCAAAAAACAGGGTGACTGTTTTCAGTCACCCTGAAGTCTGACTGAAGTCACCCCCCCAGCCTTCCCTGGGGTGACAGCCCCCGTGCTCTGCCTTGAGACCCCACCTTGCTGATGTTCCTGTCCACTGCTCTCCTCAGCACACTTGTGGCCAGCACAGCTCTCCCAGCAGAGCTGCAGCCACTGTCCCCCTCCCGTCCAGCACCTCAAAACAGCTCCGTGATCCCACTGCTGTGAGCGTGGGATCAGCACCGTGGCCGTGCGTTTTTAACGCAACGCGGTTTTGTCCTTTGGGAGATGAGTTAATTGCCCAGCTTCCTCTTCCTCTTCCTCCTCGTGGCTGTTTGGCCAGGCTGCCCGGTGTCCCACACGGCTGAGGACACAGAGAGCAGTGAGGGTGACACCAGCCAGCTCATGGAAACGCCACGGGCACTCCCAAAACATCTCCCTGGCTGGGAGAGGAGCTGGTCCCTGTGTCCTCTCACTGCACACCACGACAGATAACAAATGCCACAGGGACACTGCTGGCCACTTGTGATGCTGGAGTAACCCAGGAGGCAATAATCCCACACATATTCTCACAGAATCCACCCCAAATTGTGCAGGCTGTGTCAGAGAGACCAAGACCCCCACAGGCAATAAACTCCACCCACTGAATGAGGATTTCAGGGAAAAGTACATCATAGTAACAGTCAGGGGGCAAGAAAGATTCAGATTCAGACCTTGCATGATGTTAAATTATCCTGCATAAATTATTGACCTTGCATGATGTCAAATTATCCTGTATATATATTAAATTATCCTGCATAAAACCAATCTAACAGGAAGGGGGAAACAAGCCCCATCTCCATATGATTTTAGGGGTGTTTGTAGCACCCACATATCATTTTCCAATTGCTATCTGCAAAGAGTGAAGTCTGGAGAGAAACTGAGGTATAGAATATAACCCTTGGCTTCCAATTTCTCTTTTACAACAGAAAGCCCCAGGCCACAGGAGAACTCCCAGCATCCATCCATTTTCAGATTAGGAAAACCAAGTTTGAAATCCCAAGCAGTGGGAGGTAAGACCCAGTGTCACAAATGCCTCTACTGTGCACAACTGCTTTCCCAAAGAACCAAGGGAAGCAAATCCTGCTTCTCTTGCAAAGGAAATGAACCCGATGCAGCCTCGACACCAAAGCACTCCTGCAAGGAACAACCAGCACCAGGCACACCACAGATCTGCCACACCAGCAAGGATACCAAAAGTGAATGGTTGATCCACTTATCCCTCTTTACACCCCTCCCAAGCAAGTGTAAAACCACAGGCAGGCACAGCCAGCACCACCGTGCGTGCCCTCCCAACAGGCTCCCAGCCCGGGCTGAGGGACACATCACTGGTGTCCCATGGAGAGGAAAGCAGGTCAAGGAAACTGAAGAAATGCAGAGAAAAAGGTCAGAGTGGTAATTTTCATATTATTTATAGCACAACTATTTTATGTTTCCTTAATAGAGGATGTTTAATAGTTTGGAGGAAATCAGTCGACCTTTAAGAAGGAACAATTCTGAAGGAAGACAATCCAAAAATATGCTGAAGGACCACTCTTGTCAGTGGGGAACAATTTCTCTGTCCACAGGGACCTCTGTCAGGCAAATAAAATCTTCTGTCAGCAGCTGCACACAGAACCTCCAGTGCTGGAGGATAAAATCTGATTGTGTGCACATCTGAGGAGATGGTATCTATTCACTGCCTATTGGCACACAATGTGCTGGGTAAAAACAGTTTAAACTAAAATCTCATTCTCCTCTTTAGAAAAAGAAGGAAAGAAAAGCTGTAGGCCTATGGCAGCAACTCCAGTCCAGATGTCTCTCTCTGCTGATTTTTATGTAAGTATCAAGTGTTTTATTAAATTATAACCTATTGGCAATAAGAAGGCAGAATACTCTGGATGATTTTCAGTGTCACCAAACTGAACTATTTTTTTTGACACACAGAAGTCACAGAGCATTAAAATTATCCCCCTGATATTTCAGACTTGAACAATCCCCCAACAGTTAGTGATAAAAACCACAGATTTTTGTTGTTATTGGGGTTGCATCATATGCACCAGTTTCAAGCCACTGTGTCATAATAATATTAGCAATAATATTCACTGGTTTATTGTCCTGGGAAATCAGTGCTTAGCAGCTTGACATTTCACTAACGTGACTGAAGCACTTGAAAAATTCCACCTCACATTTCTGCCACTCGACCAGCACCCTGCGACCAGCACACGAATCTCTGTGCTCCTCCATCAATACATTCACCAGATTCTCCCACCAAGATGATAATACTCAATCTGCACTTATTTTCCAGATGATCAACTGGACTTCTGCACGCCTTACAACCTGGCCTTTGGCATTCTCAGCAAGAGCAGCATTAGGTCCAATGATCATTATCTCCATGACTTCAATTTTCCTCTCAGCCTCTCGCAATCTCAAACCAAAGCTTTCCAACTCCTTATCCACTGCAGCATGAATAGCATCTCGCTTTTCTATAATGTCTGCCAAGCACTTAGCAAGCCCAGCACTGCTTGATAAGCCGAGTCCATGCCTCCTGACAGTACGGAGCTGAGAGCAGCCAAGCCTGACCCTCCCAGCTAGAAGGAAGTTTGAAAGTGAAATATCAGTGGGCACTCTGCCTCATTTTTCCTCCACAGTTACTGTAAGCACACACTGTAAGTGCCTGACATCCCATTGCTGGGGTCACACCACCAGCTCCGACAAGCTGCCCACATTTGCAATCCATCAACCCTAAAGGTCCACGTGGGTTTATCGCAGCTTAGACGGAGGAATAAGCTTTCCATTCCCAAATATTGGATTATACCCCAGTTCCAGAGGTAAAAATGGCATGGCAAACAAGGCAGGCAACTGTGTAACCCAGCTTTCAGAGTTACAAGAGGTGAGAGAAGGGCCCCAGGCACAAGTGCCCTCCCCAGAGCCCCAACACTGCCATCCTTTCTTCTCCCGAGGATTCCAGACATGGCAATTCCAGAGGAGTTCTTTTCTACCTCATGGAGAGTTAGGGAAAAAAGCTACCTCGGTATAAAAACCACACAGCACCTCCCTTACAGATATATCCTCACTGATTTCCCTTTGGTGGGATAATTGGGATCTCCATATCAGGGTTTGGGAGCAGCAGAGTTCCCACTGCACCTCTCCATGGATTACCCTCACTCCCAGTGCCAAGGCTGATCTCTTGTTACTCATTTAAACCCACCCTGCTTTTTTCAGGGATCTATGAAAAATCAGTTGTGGGCTAAGAAAAGAAATTCTATAAAATAAAGATTTTTTGGTCAGGGTGAGGGGGGAAGGGGGAGCCAGAGAAGAAGGAGAGAGGCTAGAAAAGACATTAGCTCTCTTAAAAAATCAAAATACAGACAACTACAATTTGATTCTTCCATCACCTGAAGAATACAAACAGCACCAAACTGCACACACTGAAGAAAACTATTATCTGAAGGACTCCAACAGAATATTTGATGTACAACACCTCCTCGGCTCTGAATTGCAGCCTCTTCCATGAGGGAACAAAATGGAATCGTGTAATCATCAAGGTTGGAAAACCCCTCCAAGATCATCAAGCCCAACCACTCCCCTAGCACTGGTGCCAAGGCCACCACCAAACCACGTCCCCAAGTGCCACATCCACGGGGTTTTTGAACCCTTCCAGACACAGTGACTCCACCACTGCCCTGGGCAGCCTGTTCCAGTGGGAAGCAGATGGGGGGTGGAGGACAAGGAATGGTGCTCATGTTTGGATTTAAATGTGAGAACTTGGAGAGTTGGGGAAAAGGGACTGGGGAAGGAAGGGAGGGCTCTGAGAGCCACTTCTGGAGATGGGAACAAGGAGCACAATGAGTGGAGAACATGAGGATGAAGCAGCTCAGACTGACAGGAGATGCTGCTTCCCCAAGCAAGCCCCTGTCAGAGGAGAGCAGAACCCAGCAGCTTGATTTTGTATTTGTTATTTCTTTCTTTAAGAGCTACATAAATGTTCTGATTAATAATAATGGACCTGTTACTGCTTCCACTATCCCCAAAGGGAGGAAAATCAGGTTTGGCATTTGCAATTATGACTGCTAAACCAGGAGTTATCAAGTGTCATGTTAGAGAATAGAGGGCTTGATCCTGGGCAGTGCTGAGCGCTCCCAGCATCGCTCAGCGAAACCATCAAAGCATCTATTAATTTTTGTTTAATACACCTAAATTCATTCTGTGTCTAAAGGATGTGCTCAAGCCACGTGGCTGGGTCACAGCAGAGAGAGGCACTGGGGACATGGAGGAAATCATTCCCCTGGGAGAACTCAGCCTGGCTGAGAACACGAGGCGCAGGAGGCAGCAGGTGGCCCAGCGTGGATCACATCCCACATCCTCCACGGGATCTGCTCCCTGTTCAGGTGGGCAAGTGGCACAGAAGGAGATCAGGGTCAGACAGAACCCATTAGGCTCCAAGAGTCCATTCCTGAATTGTACCCTTAAGGACTCCAACACATTTGTTGCTGGAGCTAGTGGATGTCTCATCCTATTTACATAATATATGACCTAATTTTGTGTTCACTGAGTATTTAATTACAGCCGATTGAATACAAAAATGACTCAAAATACTCCCAGCACTAATAATTAATGTTTTAATTGTGTTTTCTTCATGGGGTTGGTTTTTTTTTGCCTCACATGCAGCATTTAAATAATTTGAGCACATATCAAAAAAAAAATTAAATAAAGAAAATGCACTGTTCCTTCTGGAACCAGCTCAGAAGGGACCAGTGCTTGTTTAATGTGGCGGCCCCTCCTTTTTCTCCACAGACACAGGGATTCTGTACTTCACACTCCTGCTACCAGAATTAATAATTCCAGCCCATTTTGTGAACTAGAACCTCTGTCAGTTCACTCACCCAACTCCATCCCTCCGGGACAGGCCCTTGTCAAGCCATGGAGCATCATCTGCTGCCTCTGGCAGAGCTGAGGCACAACTGTGCTGAAAGGAATCCGAGCACAGCTGCTCAGCCATCGCTCTTCCAGAGCACCACAAAGTGTCTCTGTGAGGAACACCAACTACTCATCAGGGTTTTCAAGACATTTCATAAGGATCTCCTTAATAAGTGTGTATTTCCACACCAGGCAGAGCTGAAAATCCCCATCCCGTTGCCAAACGTTTGCAGCAAATCCAATCCTGACCATTTCTCAGGGTGGAGTGGGAACAGCTTTGCAATATTGTATTTCAGCTCATCAAAAGGCTTTGGAATGACCATTTAATTAGGCCAGTTCAAAACATTTCACACTTCAGATAGTGACAGATTTTAAAAATAAATAAGAATTGAAAAAGAGCAGAAGGACTAGTAACTGTAGAATTGTTCACATACCTTAGATTGAAAGGGTTTACATGTTCTAAACACTTCAGGAATTCTGTGTACTGAACCCATAAGGAACAAACCCATCAAAGAATCACTACCACAGTGTACTGGAGCAGTACCAGTCCTGCTGCAGCACATCCAGCAGTACTCTCTGTGTTTTCTTCCCTGGGAATGACTCAGATAATGACAGCAAGTAGCAAATTAAATCATACCAGTGCTATCTGAGAGCTGCAATCCTTTATAATTAGGGGGCTTTGTTTGTTTAGGAAAAAGAAATCACATTTATAAAAAGCTTATCTCAGGGATAAGGGACCATTGTTTTTAGACTGCTTTTTTAATAATGCCAGCCTGTAAAAAAAGAAAGAAAGAAAAAAAAACCAAAACAAGCCAAAAACAAACTCTAAAAGATCTTCTAAGCAGAGGGTCATTATAAATAAAACAAAACATTAGCCTGTAAACCACTGTTTCTGCAGAGCCAAGAAATGCTCAAACATACACAATATGTTAATCCCACACTAAATTGGGCCATTAGTTTTCACCTTAAACCAAATTAATTATTCTTTCCAAAATTAGTTTATTAGAATAATAATCTCCTCCTCCTGATTATTTTGCTGAAATAATAATTCTGTTATTACATGGCCATAATATACACCAAGAAAGCAAAGAGCTGTAGAAAGGCCTTTTAGCTCTTGAGATCAATACAAATTACTATGCTCAGCATTTCTCTCTCCAGATATTTACACCATGCTCATCACCTCAGTATCCCAGCTCAATATAAGAAAAGCAAAAACTTGTTCACAACGCAGTATATTTAATCTTCAAGTGCTTGACAAGCACCAGCCAATATCCAGAACTCTCTGGTGACTGGTCTGATGGAGCAACTCTGGTTTAGAGGCTGAACAGAGAGAAGGGCTCAGTGCCTAGGACAGGGTTTGGGCAGGAATTGGGCTCACCTGATCCAAGAACCCCCAGGTGCAGCAGCCCCATAAATCTGCAGGCACCTGAGCTCATGGCCACATTCCTCTAGGTGTTGAGTCCAACACCTTCACATCCCTCCAGCTCTGTGCCCAGCACCTTTCTGGATATCAAGAATTGTCCTGTCTGTCCTCTCTTGCCTGGGCAACTCTGGAAGGTGCTCCAGATTCTCCAGGCTTTAAAAGGTCCCCTTATCCAGTACCAAACCCTTCCATGCAGTCTGTATTTAACCCAAATGTAGGGCTCCACTTAGGGATCCAAGCACTTAAAAAATAAGATGCTGCAAAAGCCAAGTCTTCTATTAAATTTAATCCCAAGCAACCTCTGACATCAGAGCCACAGTGACTAATCCAGCAATGATCAGTGAACAGCTTTGCTCCACAATCAGTTCAATCATGAGGAGAAAAGACTGGGAACAATCTCAGGATTTGGGTCTTGTGGGAACGTGGTGCACGTCACCCACGCAGACCCTGGGAGGGATGGCAGAGTCATGGCTGTGTAATCACTCTGTGGTTTTTGTGAAATACAAGAAATCCAGAAAAACCAGTGCTGGAGAAGGCCACTCACAGGTGACTCTGTCATGGACAGAGAGTCCATGGCAGCAGTGACATTTGGATCTGCTTTTGCTGTCATTTCCTGAGGTACAAGGCAGGTTGCCCTCACCCGGGGCCTGGGAGACTTCAGTGCAGAATAAAGATTAACACTGCCTATAAATACCCTTCATGCATCAGTCTTACTGTTTCTAATGCCTCAGATTAGGTTTGGTTTCGTTTTTAAATGGAAATTAGGACTTCATCAACCTTGAATGCTTGTTCTTGATCTACCAGTTACACATATTATCTATTCATCCTTGCTGGGCTTTGGTGAGGATTGCTTCAATTCCTCTTGGAAATGAGCAGCCCTTGGTGGTCACTAGTCTTGCTTAATAAACACAGCCCCAACCAATATCTAACCTGACTTCCAACCACAGAGACCCTAAATAAGCTGATGTTTTGTAAGAGTCCAGAACATGGTGGGGGTCAGAGTGAATCTGGAGAAATTACTCAAAGAACTTGCCTCATGTTTTTATTTACTACCTAGTGACATTCAGTTCTAAATCAGCCATTTTCTAGGAAGATTTTATTATTTTTAATAACAAACACACAACATAAATCCATATATTCATCTGCTTTAGTCCCTATTTAACTCCTGCTGAACACAGCTTAGGACTGGAGCTTGGACACAGCTTTTTCTCACTAGAACAGCTATGAAACTTCCCAAGCTCTGTGATTACAAGGTCCACAAACATTTCCAGGAAAGGAATAAATGGGGTATTACCTGAATCATTATATCCACAAGTTAATCAGGGAAGGACAATTCAGAAGAGAGTGGTTAAAAAGGAAGGAGGAATTTCTAATCTCCAGCAGTGGTTTGATGGTTACATATCCCCCTGCTTCTTCCTGTCCAGACCAGGGCTCTCCATGTAGGACAAGAAGAAGTTGGGGGAAAGAAGAAGAAAAAATAAAGCTTCCTTTGTCTTCAACAGATTTTATAGTTTCTGTTTAGCATTTCAATGAAATATTTACTTTTCTTGTACTTTATGCTTTAATTATTCATTGCTGAAATCAGTTTAAAGAGCTGCCATGCTCTTAAATGAAGTTCTAAAAGCGATACCTTGGAGCTCCCCATTTATTGTAGTTTAGTGACTTTCATCTCAAGTCTGCTCTGACAAACTCATTCCAGACACCACATGAGGAGCTCCTGTAAGGGCTGCCTACAAATCACCTGCTGAGGCAGCAGCAGAGGCAGAAGTTGGCTCATTCTGCTCCTGCAGGATGGTGAAAGGCCATCACTGTGTTTCACTGCAGGGATTAAACACCCCTGGGGCTCGTGGGAGGGTTTGGTGTCACTGTGGGTCCACCACCCAAGTGGCAGAGATGATCAACATCCAGCTTTAAAGGCAGAAGACAGAGAAAAAAGAACACAGAGAATACTGAGTTGGCTTCATGGCAGTTGGTGACACAGCTGGGAGCAGGACCCACGGACAGGTTCCTCCACCCACAGCCAGCTTCTCCCCAGGTCCCTGTGTGAGAGGTCTGCAGCACATGAAACACCCAGACAGGGCTGCAGAGGGTTTGCAGATAAACCCTCATCCCCCCACGCTCAGAAGAGAACAGCAAAATACAGCTCAGAGCAGCAAAATACAGCCACAGCAAACACAAGTTTAAAGTTCACCCAGTGCCTTTTCACAGCAAGACGTGTCTGTGGACAACCCAAAACCCTGCTGGCACTGGCAGGGCCTAACAATAAAATTCCTGCCTAAAACTTCTCAGTTTGTCTTCACAAGGAAAACCAGAGCTGTCATCACCTCACCTTCGCTAACCCAGGGCAGCTTTCAGAGGTGAAGTCCCTGCAAACGGTGCAGCTTTTGACATATTACCACGGTCAGACCAGCCTGGAGGTCCCTATCACCTGCCAACATGTCTGAAAATGTGTTCCCTGGTCTCTCTTGAAGTGCAGCTAGTGGCAGTGACGATGGTGAGTCCCAGCTGCTGGTGCAAGCACCAAACACAGAGATGATTTCAGCTAGCAGTCCAACTCGATATCACTCTGAAGGGAGAGGGGAATAGGAACAAGCAGACTACACTGGTCAGTGTGACAGTCATTTGTCACCAGCTGAACTGTTGTCAGGTCTGGGGCACTTCATTTTTTTCACTTCTTCAGCATCACAGCAGCGGAGATGACTGAGAACAATACTGTGGTGTCTGTGCAGATCTGGAGAGAAGGCTCCCAGGAGGGACAGCAAGATGCTTATTGGAGTGTTTCAGGAAGGGAGCAACAGAAGTTGGCAGCACAGGTTTGAGGGGGGTTCTTGTCAGAATCAAACAGAACAGTTTGGGTAGGAAGGAACTTTACGATTGCTTGGGCAGGGACACCTTCCCACCATCCCATTGCTCCAAGCTCCAACCAGCCTTGGACACACCAGGGATCCAGGGGCAGCCCCAGATGCTCTGGGCACCCTGTGCCAGGGCCTGCCCACCCTCACAGGGAAGGATTTCTTCCCTATAGCCCATCTATCCCAGCCCTACCATTCCCCTTTTCTTTTACCACTACGTGTCATTGTAAAAAGCCCCTTTCCAAAATACGCTGCTGTTATTTCATGAACAGTAGATACAATATAAAATCAGACCCTGAGAGTAATTATGAGGTTCAGGATAATGCTACTATTATTTCTGGTGCTCAGTTTCTCTATCTGGTGTCTAATGCATCTCAGAAGCTCATTATTAATCTCAACAAAAAAAAAAAAAAGTGTCTATCTAATTCACGAACTGTGAATATTAAATGCTTTCAGATT
The DNA here is from genome assembly GCA_013397555.1 of Urocynchramus pylzowi. Classification (NCBI taxonomy): domain Eukaryota; kingdom Metazoa; phylum Chordata; class Aves; order Passeriformes; family Fringillidae; genus Urocynchramus; species Urocynchramus pylzowi. Next base: position 38,323 of record VZRH01008023.1, read on the forward strand.
GTGTTTTGTTTGTTGTTGTTGTTTTTTGAAGAACTCAAAATTTTCAAAACATCTAGAGGGCTCCTAAGGAATAGCATAAAACAAATACTTTGCATTTTCAGAATTAAAATTCTGGAAGAGGCTCTAAACCTAACACCAAACACTTATGCAACTTGAATTTTAACCATCTTCACATCCTTAATCTTCATGATGTTTAGTACATTACATTTCTTTGACAACTAATCAATCAAAGGCATCATACCTTCTGTAAAGCTGCCAATTTAGTGTCATTTTGCCCTCTCTCAACAACGATTTATTTTCTACAGAAACTTCCTTGTTTATTTTATATATGTATAATTTATATATATAAAAATATAGCAGAATGAGGAAGGGAAATAAGAAAAGCAGAGCAGCCAACACAATATTGCACCACTCAGGACTGTCAAGAAGCAAACCCATGGCTTTCCACGCATCCACAGCCTCTCATCAACAAATCACCGAGGACATCCCCACGACTCGGTGTCCAACCAGGTAAAGCAAAGGATTGGCTCCAAAAGGACTAAGAAGCTCTGGAAAGAGGCCACGGAGGACCCAGCAGCAGTAATGAGCTCTTCTGAATGAAGAGAGGAGCAGTTTCCACAGCTCTGGCAGAGGGGATGGTTGTGAAATGCAGTCTGGTGGTTGTGCTCCGCCAGGAGAGCGCTGCCGAAAATAAAACCCCAGCACATCGCTATTTGTCCACGGCCTGACATAAATGTCATAAGAGATAAAGGGAGAGTGGAAAGAGATCAGCATTAAATACTAACAGAGGCAACAGCACAGAACTACTGGAGGAAATGGCAGCTCCAAAACCACAGCAAATCTCCCCCCAACAGGGAGGCGAACAGCAAGGCATGCCCACCACGAGCAGACGTCTCCAGGGGAATTGTGCCGAGGGAAGGCAGAGCCCTCTGTCAGGTAGGTTCTGCTCTCCCTAAAAGCATGGGGAGTTTTCAAAAAGATTGATTTCCTAAACAGGGAACAACACCGCAGCCTAATTCCATTATTTTCAAGGGAGCTGAATTTGAAAGGTCTATTCAGGTGTGATGGCACCTTCCGGGAAAAGGCGGCGAGGAATCAATTCTATAAACTATGGTGATTGAGGCCACTTAAGAAAAAACAACAGGAAAAATCAAATCTTTCACAACAATTCAAGAACCACCCCCTAAAGCACCTGACAGCCACAGGAGCAGATTGTTCTTGCAGCAGCACACCTGGCCCCATCCCTGTCTGCCTGCACATCCTGGGAATCCACAGCTGCTTCCTACAAGCTTCAGGCTACTCCTGGGAGCAGGTTTTTCCCAAAATAACCTCAGGGTGAGGAATGCAGACCCAGGGCTTGCTCTGGCTAAGTGGCCAGGGGGAATGGGGCAGAGCCATCATCCCCCTACAGAGCCTTGGAAAGGGCAGGAGAAGAAAAGGCTGGAATAATGCCTGGATGCAAGGGATGCCAACACTGACTAGTAGCTGATATAAAGATACATCCAGCCTACAAGCCTCCCCCTCAGCGTTAAAGCAAACCCATCCCACACCATGGCAGCACTGCTCTCAACCAGCTTCAGGAAGAATCCAAGGATTTCAAATGTGAGGCTGAATGACAGACTCAGAGAGGAGGGCAAGGCTCACAGGTGCTTTTAAACTCATTAGCAGAAACCTGCACGGGAAGATAATAAAATTCAAAATTCAAACACCCAGTTAGGGAGGGCAGCTGGGCAGACAGCAGCCTCCCAGCTCGCAGGATATTGGTTTTAATATCCAATTATTTAATGAATATTCATAAACTTCACCAAAACTTCCTGGTCACCTCGGCAGTCCCTGCCAAGCTGGTGAGCAGTGCTGTGAGATCTGGGTGGGCTGCACAGGGACCTTCCCACACCACATTAGCACCCGTAATTTGATGAACTAACAGTTCCTCCTGCTGCTTTTGAATACATATCAAATGACTTTGAGCTACTACTCAAGTCTTAAAAGCTTCTCACAACCCACCCTAGAGCCAGCTCTAATTTGGTGTGCTGGGCACAGAAAACCTGCAACACTGCGAGCCCTCGAGATAAAAACTTCTGACTAAATTTTACTACATCGGCACCTAGAAAATGAAATTAAATGGTCCAAGGTCACAACAGGCTCTAAAAGGCCCACAGGTACCTCCCATCTTATTTCCATAAGTTGTACCCAACACTTATGTGTTCAGAAATTCTTGTACTTCCATTTCCTCTCTCTGAGACTTCAGTAATTCAATTATTCCCTTACACTGTGCAAATTGAGACATAAAACTTTGCCCAAAAACTATAAAGGATGTACTTCTATGCAATAAGATGGATCCGTGTCCAGATTTCATTATTTTCCTTGATTCTGATCATGTTTCATGGCTTCTTGTGAACATCACAAACAGCAACTCCTCTGCTCCACGTGTCAAAAAGCCAAAAAGCCTCCAAAAGCCAACCCAACGAGACAACCATGGCTGGGCAACTCTGCCTTGTCCCACCTGTCCCACCTCAGGAAGGCTGGCCAAGCCTAGTACTGGTTTTAGCTGTCTGTGAAAGGATCAGGGAGGAATATCCCAGAGCTGGACATCAGTGAGGGAAAGAGAAACTATCAGATATAAAGCACCCAATAAAGAAATGCAGACATATTTATCAACTCGCACTCACCACCCTCCAGCCCGTGTAGCTCAGGCAGCACCTTAATCTGACATCTATTAAAAGGTGTAAGACAACACTGCTCCACCACCAAGGTCCTGAGCCACTGTGCTGGCAGGGGACATGTCCCCACAGCTGTTCCTCCTTCCTCTGATTCTAATGAATCCTGTTTACTCCTCTCCTGTGCACCTCCAGGCAAAAATGGCCCTTTAGCTACTGTACATCTGATTTGTCCTTGCTTTTGCAATAAGCACTCACATCAATGAGTGTTTAAAACACTGCAAAATTCAAAAGAAACTCCCCTAGGTGGTCTATGCATACAAATAAGTATATATTTTGCTTTTTTCATAAAAAGACACCCTGCAGGTTTCAAGCTCCTCTCACTGCAAGAGATATTCTCAGGCAACAATGCTGATTTGGTGTAAGCTGATCCGTATCACTGAATCCTGCCTTTGTTTTTGGCAGTCCCCTTTCAAGGTGACTAAATTAAAGTGGAAGTACAATTCCAAGCAGCCCAACAAGGGGCAAGGCTGTTTTGCAAAATCTAAAAGGCTAAACAAGATGAAGCAGACCTTCAAGGTAAAGAATTAGATCATTAAAAAAAAAAAAAAAAAGCACTGAGAATGTCATTGGCCATCATGGAATCAGAATCCTGGAATGGTTTGGGATGGAAGGGACCTTGAAGCTCATCTCATTCTAACCTCCTGCCATGGGCAGGGGCACTTTCCACCATCCCAGGCTGCTCCCAGCCCTATCCAGCCTGGCTTTGGACACTCCCAGGGATCCAGGGGCAGCCCCAGCTGCTCTGGGCACCCTGTGCCAGGGCCTCCCCATCCTCCCAGGGAACAATTCCTTCCCAATACCCCATCCATCCCTGCCCTCTGGCAGTGGGAAGCCATTCCCCCTTGGCACTTGGCCCTTTTCCAAAGTCCCTCTCCAGCTCTCCTGGAGCCCCTTCAGGCTCTGAGGTCTCCTCAGAACCCTCTCTCCTCCAGGCTGAACAATCCCATATCAGAACTGGAAAAATTACACCAGCAGGTGAAAGCAACACCAAAGCTCCTGACTCAGAACCCCTCACATTTAATGGTCAGAGGTATGGGCAGAGTTTAAGAAGCTGCTTCCTCAGTGAACCTGATTTACATGAACACAACTGGTTTGGCTCAGTTCAAGCAATTCAGCCCAAAACACATGGCTTGTCACTAACCCCAGGCCCTCCAAAACCATTATGCACAGCAGATAGAAAGAGACAAATGGAGAAGATATCTAAGTTCGTTCTAAGTGTGTGAGCCTGAAATTACTAAGAAAAAATATTTGCTGCCTGCACCTGTGTGAAATTGAGATCAGGGCTGTAAGTGCTCTCAGCACCGTGCACGCTGTGGCACCAATACACTAATCACCCAAGGGTTCAGCAGCCTCGTTAAAATGCATCAGCAAAGAGCACACTTCCTCTTCTAACAGACTCCAAAAATGAGCTGATGCACCCTCCTTTTGCAGCAAAAGCAGGGCTTGTCAATATGGACACCTGTGTGCACCCTGTACTGAGATGGCAGTGAGCCCATGGCCCATGTGAGCACTGGCCACAGGAGTGTGTGGGGGTGCCTGCAGCTCCAGAGGTGCTAAAGCACATTCTCAGCTTTTGCACAGAGTAAATCCCCTCAGACAGAGCCATTCCTCACATACATCAAGGCTGGCTGAGACACTCCTCCAGCTCACCACACACGAGCCTTTCAGGCTGGCCAAAAACCACATCCTTCAAGTGAGCCACTCAAAGGTAGCCCTGGCAAGTCACTGCTGGGAATTCACTGCACACAAATCCCAGCAGGGGACCTGGAAGGCAAAGTCTCCAGGTGTAACATCTGCTATTGCTGCCAACACCAATTCCTCATGTGGGAGGTACTGGACCCCTCTGCAGCCCAACCTCACGTGGGCTGTGACCCACCCTCCTCACCTGTGGGGCTGGAAGTGAAACCAGGAGCACACCCCAGCCCAGGGAGCTGAGCCCTCCTGGCAGAGGCTGAGCAGGGATTCTGCAGGCCAGGCTCTGCTCACAAAGGCCAGCAGAGCCCCCGAGCCACGGCAGCACTGCAGGAGAGCCCGGGCAGGTGCTGCTGCCAAGCTCACCAAACACACTCAAGGCCAGACTGCTGCACACTAAAATAGCTGCTGCATGAAAGGCACAGCCAGCTCTGCATATTCAAGATCAGAGCAGAGATAGATGATGAGATTCTCTGTGCTACTCACAAAAGCCAAAAATCACCAGTGCATTTACAGTTCAATATTCGCCTAATCCCATCTTTATTTCTGGTGCATAAATGAAGCTCATTACAAATTATTTTCTTCAGAAAGCTACCAGCAACGCAAAATAATTTATGAATGTGCTGTTTGCATTTATACATCCTTGACACCCACAGCAAACATCAAAACAAGGAACTCAGTCAGTCACATTGGTTGTAATACACGATTCCTCTTTTCTCCGTGGATTCTGTCACAGCTGCACCCAGCAAGCTCCTTCAGCAGCATCTTTTATGTTATCAGGTGTACATACACACATGTCCACTTCATGGGGGCTCATTCTCAGCCCACCTTGCTTTCCTGCATGAGCAAAAGCATTTTGTGACAACACACATCCATCTATTGAATAATCACTGGTACAAAATAAACAGTAAAATGTTCTGACCCTGCTCTCTGTGCTGCTCCCCTCCTCACTCTCACACTACACCATTTGCCCACCAGTAAATGGTGAGGTTCTGACATGCAGGGACACACCAGGGATGGCAGCAGGTGCTGTCAGTGCAGGAATCACACAGCACCACAGCCTGTCCCATCCAGAGAGACCTGGAGCATCTGCCAGCCCAGGACAATACCCAGATCTGGAACATCTGCCAGCCCAGGCAGGGCTGGTATAGGACAATACCCAGATCTGGAACATCTGCCAGCCCAGGCAGGGCTGGCACAGGACAATAATCAGATCTGGAACATCTGCCTGCCCAGGCAGGGCTGGTACAGGACAATATCCAGATCTGGAGCATCTGCCAGCCCAGGCAGGGCTGGTACAGGATGCTGCCATCCCACCTTCCCTGAGGGGTGACTCCCTCCCAGCACCCAGGAGGCAAAGCTGATATATCAGGATTTGCTTTGCTTTCAGAATTTCCCTCCTTGAATACAGAGGGAAACAGGATACAGATCTCAACAAACAAATTCAGGGACACAATTCCCCATTTTTTAAAGAAATTATTATAAGAGCACACACACACACCCATGAACACATCAGCACACAGAGCAAGGACAGGATGAACACTGCCAGAAGTGCAAGGGCTGCACACCTGGCCCAGGGACACAGGTGGCACATGGCTAGGTGGCTGCTCAAGGCATGGGCACCCTGGAAGTGCCTGGAGCAGCCTGGGTGGCTCTGCCACGGCTGGTGCCCACCGTGCAGGGGGTATTTGTTCAGCCCCCAAAGCCTTTCCAGCCACTGAACACAGGGAAGTGTTAAACAGCAAAGCCTGGCTGGTGAGAGCTGAGCAGACACAGGAGATGCTGGGGAGGAGGGAGGGACACCAAAGGAGCCCCCACACCTCCCTCCCCTCAGGGCTGTGCTGCAGGAGAGACCCTGGACCAAGAGGAGGGGGCTCAGGTCAAGGTGGAGCGGGGGGACATTCCAGCCCTGCTGCCTTTGGCTCCTCCAGCCAGTTTGGATGGGGCTTGGAGCATCCTGATCCAGTGGAGGGTGTCCCATGGCAGGGGGTGGGATGAGATGAGCTTTACAGTCCCCTCCCACCCAAACCAGCCTGGATCCCATGAAGATTGAGCAGCAAAATGACCCCTAGGGCTCCCAACAGCTCTCACAAGTGCAGAACCCAGATCTCCCACCTCCCCAGCACGTCCCACACGTTTGGATCTGCAGGACACAGTCTAACCACCCCAGAGAGAGCCACCACCACAGCCTGAGAGCACCACAGCTCCCTTTCTTCCTCAGGGCTTTGTGCTAGCAAGAACCAGACACAAAGAGGGACTCTTATTATCTGCGCTGAACACACACACACACACACAGAGCCCCCCTGATTGCACACACCAGGTAAAATCAAGCATCAGGAATTTTCCTCAAAGGCTGTTATGTTAACCTCACTCCATCAGCCAACAACTCTTTTCCTTCTAAGCCCTTGAACACCAGTTATTTTACACCAAATTCAATGTTTGGTCTGTGTAGTATGGCAATTTAGGGAGGAAAAAAAAGAGGAAAAAAAAAAAGAGAGAGTACTACATTTAACACATTTGGAAATACAATTAATCAAACACAACTTCACAAATAAGCAGGCCCCTCTGCCCCCAAAATAAAAAAGAAAAACTAGAGTGCAAATTTAGGAACTGAGAATGAAGCTTGGAAATTTGCCACTAATGGAGAAGAACAGATATGGCTTATGAAATAACCCCACCGTTTCTGTGTGTAATCATTATTTTCAGTTTGGCCTCCCTAAATTAAATTGGTTTTAATCTTTCCTGCTAAACTGGCACAACGTTGACTCCAGCTTTTGGGTGTCCATTTGTTCTACCACATGACATCATGAGATGCCTGCCAATAACAGAGAGATGCCTAAAAGCCTTGAAATTCTTGGCTTTGGGACTCCAGGTTTTCTGAGAACTGTTAATTTACTTTGGCTTAAATCCTAGATTTTGGCTCCACTTGAGAAAAGTATTTCTCACACAGTAATTAAACTTGTAGTGGACAACACTGAAGCAATAGGGGACGAGCTGCAAAGACAGGATGTTGTCTAGGCACGTTTTTCTGAGCTTTCTCTTCTTGCAGCCATAAGAAGAAAGCACTGAAGGACCAGTAACACAGTTTAATTTCTAATTAGAGGAATCAAGGCAGAAGAAATGGCATTTGTTAGACAAAACTTTATATATAATTACAAAATTGGAGAAAGCCAAGCTGTCAATTGGAAAACAAACTCAGACCATGTAAAATTCAGAACAGGAAACAGCAGCAGTGAAATTACCTTTCCCAAAGGAACATTTCCTGGGGTCTGAGCAGCATCTTTATGCTGGTGCACAGCAGGAAAAGCTTCACCTCTCCCACCTGCACAGGGATTCCCCTTGAAAACACAGTGAAACCAGGGAACAGCACAAAGGCAGAGCCTTGACCCTCAAAACCACCCGGGACAGAGGCCCTTGGCTGATCCTTAATGGGAATTTGGCTGTATTTCCCTGCCCTGCTCGAGGAGCAGGAGAACAGAAATGGCACAAGACTGCAAGTTCAAATACATTACAAAATAGTCTGCAAAAATAGCTGGGCCTTGTAAGAAATATCCTTCTCCATGGAAACCACCAGACGCTCCCAATTCTGGCAGACTGGAGAAAACGGGTTTGTATTATTAAAGGAAATGTCTGTGTACTTGGGCTTTTATAATTCTAACCTTCAGCAAGAGAGGAGCAATTGCTGGTGTCCAGCACAGGTCAGCTGAACTTCCCACAGCCTCTCCTCGTCCAGGGAGACGAAATTCCCAAGGGACAGAAGGATGGGCGGGGGGGTTTGCTTTGCAGGTCTCTGCAGTGCTTTTAATTACAGATACCAAATGGAAAGAGAAGCAAGGAACAGAAAAGACCCCCTGGGGTTTTAAAACACCTGTCCACACAAATCAGACACCTCCACATATTTTTGTGTGGAATGAGGCAAAGCAGTGCTCCTGCAACACATTAATAAATGCAATGTATATATTTCAGCATCTGTGTATTCCAAACCTCTCACACTCAAGCAAGTGCAAGATAAGCCATTACTATTCTCTCCCTCACCCAAAACAGTTTCCACTTTGGATGCCAGGTGGGGAACTATAGATTAATTAACTCCCAACTGGCACTGATGGGATAATTACAGTCTCCTGTCTCTGGATTTCACTATTTCCAGCTGAACTCCCACACCAAAAAGCAAATCCTAACCATGAACCTCCACTTCTCCGCTGATTCCCAACAGGGCACTGACCCCTTACCTGTGGAGGCTGGGATTCACAATTCGAAGAACTTAATAGAATATTTTTAAAGAAATAAAAGTGCTGCAGCCTCAAAACATGAAAGGACTGGGCTACAAAGGAGCACTCATATAGAGAGCAATTATATTTTTGATATCTAATGGTTCTGCCTCAGGAAGCAAGAGCTGGCTAGCATCAAACTGTATAAAAGAAAGGATTATGGGCTCATGAAAAAAGAATGCCATTTTGATTTAAAACCCAGCAAAGCATAGTGCAGATTTGTTATTTTAACTCACAGTGCTTAATTCCTATAACAAGCCTGAATGCCATTAAGGACGAAAAATACACGAAATACTTGTGGTACAAGACATTAAAAGTAACCTCAGTTCTCATCAATGGCTCTGAACATGCCATTCTCTGTTTCCTGGAGCTGCTCTGCACCTGCACAATGCATCTGGGCTACACAGGGCTGCGGCAGGAAAAATTAAAACCAAAAAAAATTCAAACTCATTTCTGAGAATCAGCTTCTCCCCAGCATTTCCCAGGTTATGGTAACTCCCAGGCAAAAGAGCCCAAAACCTCCTCCTGACTCCCCAGCCACCACCAAAAGCAGCTCCCACCTGGTTTCTGTGATTTCATTCAGGGCCACAGGTACCACAGCTGAGTTTTTAAGAAAAATTCTCAGCATTTAATCCCCAGCACCAGCAATTATCATCACGGGTGAAATACAGAATTTGCACAAAAAGAAAAAGATTTAGTTCTTCCTCAATTCATGAAATTAAAGGATAATCCCCAATTATTCAGAATACTTTTGTAGTCTGGTATCTCAATTTGCCTTTTACTTTTATAGTGGGGTTTTGGGTGTTTTTGTTGTGGGTTTCTTTTGAAGTTACTTGTGTCCAGAGGATTTAGAAATTATGCAAAACCAGTTGCTGCTCCCTGTTTTAAAGAAATGGGTGTGTTCAGTGTGCCTCGTTTCATAAAGCAGCATGCAGCACGAGCAAATAGACAGAAATATGTTCTTGCTGCATTAGTCCATTAAAAGAAAAAAAACAAAGAGGGCTCCAACAAGCAGATGTGGACGTGCTTTCTGCAGCACCTGCACCATCACCACGACAAATGTGACACTGGGCAAACACACCAGGGAAGATGGCAAAGGGGCCAAGGCACAACACAGGAGTGGAGAACTGAACCTGTGCTAAAATGTGGTCCTTGGGGATCCCTGGAAGCATCCAGGGCCAGGCTGGACAGGGCTGGAGCAGCCTGGGATAGTGGAAGGTGTTCCTGCCCATGGCAGGGGGTTGGACCAAAATGGGCTTTAAAATTCTTTCCAACCCAAACCATTGGAATGTAATTTTTTTCCTGCTCAAACAATCACCCCAAAGCAAGTTTGAAACTTCCCATTTTTGTTTGGTAACCTCTAGATAAAGACCTGAAAGATAAATTAATAGACTGTAATGGTTAATAAGGCATCTTTTGACAAGACTGATAATACAAGTTCCTCTGCTTGTCAAAAAACCCAATCCCACTACATGCACCTGTGATTGTTCAGGAAGGAGAAGGATCACCTCCTGTCACACCCCATCCATCCCAACCCACTCCATTCCCCCCAAAAATCCCTTCTTCATCTGCCCACTCAAAGGCTTTCCCAAAGTCCCATCTCCTCCACACTTAATAAAGCTGTGCAGGCACACTCTGGAGAAGACTCCTGTGGAAAAACTGGGGAATGGTGTCAGTGATGGAACAAGAAGGGCTCTGCTCAAAGCTGGAAGAGGAAATGTTGCTCACTTTCTGCTGTGAAATGACAGCTGTATTTCCTCTGCTAACATCTCCTTCCATGGCCACCACTTTCTTACAAACCCTCCTGAAAACCCAGTCCCTGAAACTTTTACACCAAATTATCCAAAGGGGTGAACCAACAGAATGTTAAATTATTATGTTAAAGAATAAAATTAAGCAATCTGAGAAACAAGTGTCACAAAAGCCATCTAAATAACTCCACTCCCTTCCTTTCTCTCCCTCCCTTATCCCATTTCTTAGATCCCAAACCCAGAAGCTGCTCCAGGTTACAGGATGCATTTGTGTATTTTGGGGGTGCAGGTGACACTGATTTTTGACTAATTTCAGCTGGATCAGTAAAACAAAACAGCATTCAGCAAGATTTGGGTGCCTCAACCTGGCTGCTTTAAGAATAATGCTGTAAAAACCAGCCAAACCACAACTATTTTCTAGTATTACCCTTTAAGTAAAAGTCTTGGGTTTATTTTTCCTGAATCAATAAAAAAAAAATTATAAGGGTTTTTATGACTCTTTTGATATTTGTAAGAGCCGTTTAGAAGGGCATAAAACAACCCTACTGACTATTCAGGAAAATAAAATTTTATACAAAAAAAGAGCTGTCAGAAGCCTTGGCTAGTTAAAAAACTTGCTAACTGCTATAAATCACAATTTAAATTTTGGGTGAAGCCACAGCAGGTACATAAGGGCAAAACTGTAATTCTCTTCTTAATATCTTTCAAACAATCAGATCCAGGCAGAAGAAAGAAAATTCACTGCTTTCAAGTGATGAAGGCTATAAATTAATATAAAAATATTTAAATATGAAATCTGAAGACAAAAGGCTGATGGAGAACAAGCACTGCAGCAGCCAAATTCAGATTTTTAGCCTCTGAAGACTTCATGCACTCACCCCATCCTTCCAGGGGTCTCTACAGCTCCAAGCAGTGGAAAAACATCAAGGAAGTACAAAGATCCCCAGAAACACATGGATCTACCTCTGCTTGCTGCCAGGCAGAGCTCCATCAGGCAGAGCTCCATCAGGATGAGCTCCATGGAAGCCTGGGCAGCACCCACTCCCCTCCCACAGGAGGAGCATTTAAGCTGGGACAACACATGCTGGATGGACCCATCAGCAGCCAAATGCCCTTTTTGGTTTCTACAGCTCAGGAAGCTTTACAGCTCATGTAAAGGAAGTATCTTGGGATTTTTATACTGTTTAAAGCTTTGGGTTTTTCAGTGCAATAGTGTCCCAGCTCAAAATCACTCCTGCCACACACACAATGAGAGGCTTGTAAGAAGTGGCCTCTGCTCCAGCACCTGCCCTTCCCCACACAAGCTCCATCCAGCTTGCTTTTCTGGGGAAGAGGGAAGCACCCCAGGAACACCTTTCCATCCTCACCACAAAGCCTCTAGCTCGCCTTCCACTGACCTGTATTTGCAAATCTGCACGCAAAACATCTTTTCCCTCATTTTAATTTAATTTAATTGAGAAGCAGGTGCCTGCTGCAGTCCCACAGGGCACGTTTACATCCTCCTGCTGACGTTACAGAGGTTCCCTGCTATTCCTGCTGCAGGAGCCAAGCCAGCTCTGCCCAGCCAGGCAGGGACAGCCACCGGCTCTTCCCAAGCCTGCCAGAAACTGGAGCAGCCCCGTGTCCTGTTCCAGGAGCCACAGCTCAGCATGGATGGAGGGATGGAGGGATGGATACACAGCCACCTCCATGCCCAGGTAGCAGCTCCCAGCTAAAAAGCTGGAATTACAGAGGCTTCCCCAGGGTAATTCCAGCTTTTCCAGGTGCCCAGAGCAGAGCTGTGCCCCAGGGTGGTGTCCATGGACTGCCTGGGTTCATCTGAGCTACAGTAGCTGGTTTATTCATAACCAGACCCCCTGCAGGAATCACTACAAACCTTAGCTGGTCATACAGGGGTTGCAGATTTCCAACACCGGGAATTAAAGCCACAAGGGCAAAAATAAAGCTTCAGTGGGAGTGACACACGATTTGTACCAAGGAGGGCAAAACAGGGCAGGGAGGAGCACGGTGAGAATTTGTTCTTGTAGGGAGAAAGGAGAGGCAAGCCAACAGGCCTAGGCTCCTTTCCATCATTTTATGCTATGGTTTACACCTCTTGAGACCCACAACAAGGCAAAGTTCACTAAAAGGACACAATGCAAGGAGCTCCAGCCATTCCATATCCAATTTTAACAGATCTGAAACCCTCTGAAGTCAAAGCAAGTATTTCCCTGAACTCTATGTGCCTTTTGCTTCTGTCTTTTTGTCATTTTCTTTTTTACAAGTATTTAAGTCAAGAATATTCATACTCATCCTGTCCACTCCTCAGGAGGGTGGAGAGGTGTTCAGTGCCAAAGGTATAATCAAGTGCTCAGATAAGCTTACAGGTTTAAAGCCAGACATCAGTAATACAAGCAATCACAGCCATCAAACTACTAAAATGAGCAGTAATGGGATTATCTGTCAACACAAACAAAAGGATAAACACAAGCAAACCCATCAGTCCCTGAAACCTAATTCTCATGTTAATCTGAGACTATGGCAAGAAGATTAAAGAACCCTAGGATCAAATAAAAAGTTATTGATTGTAAAATTCCTGCCTTAAACAAAGTAGGTGTTTGTGGTTTAGGATACCCATGTGTGTGGCACCAGCTTAAGGTGTCCAGGTTAAGGACAAAAACTGCACCATCCCAAAGGAGCAGCAAACAAGGGATACAAGTTGGGGAATTTCCTCTTCCAGGAAGGGGCTTGGAGCAAGCAGGGACAGTGGAAGATGTCCCTGCTCATGGCAGGGGGTTGGAACAAGACCCCCATTCCCTGTCTCCCTGCTCTGTTGAAGGAGGAGGTAGAGCTGGGATGAGGGGAGAGGTGGGGGGCAGGTGTTTTGAAAGTCTGACTTCACTTCTCATTATCCTGCTTTGGCCTGTTAGTAATAAATTCAATGAATATCTCTAATTCAAGCCTGTTTTGCCTGTGATGGTATTTGGTGAGTGATTCCTCCTGAACCTTATTTCAGCTCATAAACCTTCATTACATTTCCTCTCCCATGCAGAGGGGAGTGAGAGAGAGGCTTTAGTGGATCAGCCCACTACATCTCCCTTCACCACATTCAAGCAGCAGGGAAAAAACCCAACTCAGCACTAAACCACAACAGAGCTGAAGGCAAACACAGCGTGGCATTCAAAGCCCCCTGTCACCTTTACTGGTGTGCACACAGCCAGAGCTGAAACACCCTCTGCAGAGCTCTGGACCAGGCAGGGCAGCAGCTCAGCCCTGAGCCCAATCCCTGAGCTGTCCCTGCTGCCCTCCTCACATCTGCATTTTACATCACAGCATCACCTGCCTCTGCCTCTTAAACATGGAAACTGCTGGGAGCTGTGTCAGGCAGGAAAAGTGTCCCTGAGCTTGTGCTGCCAGGCCAGCAGGGGAGGTGCACACACGTGAACACAGGTGTAAAACATGAACACAGGTGTAAAACATGAACACACACCAACAACACACACACCCCCTGGCAGCAGTCCAAGCACAGAGAGGGAGCCAGCCCTGCTTTCCTTCTTCCCTCTCCTCCACAGCAAACCCTGCCAGCTGCCCTCTTACCTTTGCTGTGTTCAGCACAGCTGCCAAGGCTCCATCCAGATGAAAGGGTTGCAGCATGACACAGAGCACCCACCCTGCTTCCCTGGCAATCCAATTACTGGATTCACCTGAGCCCACGGAGCAGGGAAGGAAGAGGGGCCCAGGAGCAGGAGGAGGCTGTGGCAGCTCGTATTTAATTTGATGGCACCCAACTTCTGATCCAATTACAGCCCAGAGCTGGGGGACTGGCAGAGCTGTTTCCACCTTCCCACCTGGATGAGTGATCCCAGAGCTGGTAGAGCTGTGCTCATTCCTTAAGGCTGCACCCTTGGATTGCTGGTCAATGAAGAGATCCTCACTTTTTTAATAGGATGGGATCAAGCCCTGGTTGCACAAAAAGCCACAGTGATGGCTACAGGACTGGCAGCACAGCCACTGGGAAGGCTCCGAGAGATACCTGCCTGTGTCTGGTATAGCAAGGAGTTATTTCCCTGGCCCTGCTCTGTTCCAGATGCTCTCTCCCCACACCAGGATTTCAGATACACACACGTTTTTAGGAATCTGTTCCCTCCCCTTTTTTTACTCAAGTGCCTCAAGTCCACACTGCTCCCTGTGTGACAGGCACAGCTCCAGGCTCCCAAGGAAGGGTATATGAAACACCAGAAGGCTCCATATGCATTTTTCATCTTCTTACACAACCATGCCCCTCCACACATGGCTGAGGAGATTTTCTGCAAGCAGTTCAGCCATCCACCTAATGCTTACTTAATGGGAGTGTTTTCAGAAAAACACTACAAGAATTTTCAAATAGAAACAATTAGCATTCACAGTAATTTGCATCTACTTTCCCCCATTTCTAAAGCAGCAGGCTCTGCTTTAATATTAACCCCTGCTTGCTCCTCAAAGCCCAGTGCAGGGGAGTGAGCCACACAACTCCCATTAGAGACCACAGGAACAATTCAGTTCAGTGGGGAAAAGATTACATGGCAGTGCTTGAAACTTTGGGGGACAGCCTTTGTTATTAAGCATCCTGTGTGTCAGCAGAATGAGCAGCTTCCATCACACCACAGCTCTTTCCACCAGGGTTCCATTTCCTAATCCATCCTCCTATGCATCCAGGGACTAGTGATAGGATTTACATGTGCAGTATTCACCAAATCACTCCCCCATCACCTAAGCTGTTCTGAACTCATGATGGGCTGAGGCCAGAGCAGCCAAGCTCCTCCAAAGGCTCTAAAAATCCCTGAGCCTGTGGTGGAGAGAAGGAGGGAAAGGTTTCATTAGCCAGAAATGTTGATGTAGGCTCATTTTTGAAAGCCAGCTATCCCATGAACATTTACATCTTGGAAATCACAAATTATGCTGGGAAGTTTGGGTTTTCCACAGCATGGAACAGCAGGTTCTACCTTCCAGACCCTGCAAGACAGAGCAAGGTGAGCAGCTGGCTCAGACATGGCTGCAGACACCTGGTGTTCTGGGGCCCAGGCACCACTCCCTGTGCCCATGGGATGCAGAGGAAGGTGAGAGGATGGGGACAAGGGGAAGCCCAGGATAATTCCCACAAACGAGGCTTTATTTGCAAAGGTGCCCGAGAGAGTTACGGCTCAATCAACACAAGACAAGCAAACTCTATGAGGCAAAGAAGAAAGGGAGCAGCTTCTTATTAAAACACAGCAGCTTTTTTTTGCTATCTAGCACAGAGTTCCACAAGAGAGCAGTTTTTTTTTTCTCCCATCTTCTAAAACCCTGAAGAATTCCATGTAAAACAAGTCCAAGTTTAAAGACTGCAGATCTGACAGCATCTAAGCACAGCCCACTTGAGCAGTGCAGTGCTGTCCCCTGTGTACACACACTGCTATTCACTCTTTAAGAGATCACAAACTCCTTTTCCTGCAGGACCTCTGCCTCCTTCAGCTCGCTGGTTTCATGGGAAGCAGCAAGTGATGCAGAACAAACGGGAAAAGTCTTGTCAAACTCTGTCTGATCCAGGAACAAGCTCTGTTGGCAGGGCAGATGTGGATTTACACCTGTGGTACTGAAATACCTGAGCTCTGTAAACAAGATGGCTGGTGTGCAGAGAGGAGACAGACCCAAGGAGCATCTGGATCCTTCAGAAGATGCTCTGGATTATTCCTGGTGAGCTGGGTGTAACACTACTCACCATTTACAGAGTGCTACCCAAACAGAAGGGACATACAGAGTCAACAAAAAGTCTCTCTTCTATCTGGTGATCCATCATAGCACCCAAAGAAATGGCTGGAGTTGTGTCAGGGCAGGTTTAGGCTGGAGATCAGGGAAAGGTTCTGCCCCCAGAGGGGGTTGGCACTGCCCAGGCTCCCCAGGGAAGGGGCACAGCCCCAAGGCTGCCAGAGCTCCAGGAGTGTTTGGACAGCACTGGCAGGGATGCACAGGGGGGGATTGCTGGGGGGTCTGGGCAGGGCCAGGGGTGGGACTGGATGATCCTGTGGGTCCCTTCCAACCCAGGATATTCTGTGATTCTATGACATACTTAGTTGTTTAAACCATTACAATAGAAACTGTAGAACCAAGGGATTTCCAAGAGATCCTCTTTGCAAAACATCTTCTTTTAATGTAGGTCTTGAAGGGCTTTTTGGGTAAGAAGGCTTTTGTTTGGTTTTTAGGGATAAAGAAGTTGAAATACCATTATATCAATAAATTACCAAGACATGTCTGGCATCAGCAAGACACAAAACAGACTGAACAACAGAGGTCCCATGTCAGCAACTCCTGAACAAGGTAAATGCAGCAGATCTGATAAATGAATCTGGTGATAAATGAATCCCAGAGCTGGAATCCCAGAGCTGCTGACCGCACACTGTAAGACACCCCACGCCTTCTGCTTCCCAGGATCACATCAGAGCCTGCAGGTACATGGTAACTCCAAAAACCTCAAATGCTGCACCTGTGCATAAGGAAAAGGGTGTGTTTTATCATCATCAAGGCAGCTGACCACAGGAACAGAGTGACACAGCCACACACCACCCCTGGGGCAGGAGCCTGCAGAGCACCAACACCTCTTGCATATTTTGACAGGACTATTTCCTCCACACAAAAATAAATACAGTTAAATGCAAACCTCAGGAAAAGGTAAAACTAAATATCACATCAGGCTTTGCAAACACCTTTCTTTGCCTACTCATTAAGTCATATCCCGTAGTAACTACAATGCCAGGGAGATGAGGGTGCTGAGTGTGTTTGCATTTCCCAGACACAAAGCTCAGAATGAAAAGCCACTCCGAAAGCCACACCACGCTCTCCTGATTTTCCTGGGAGCTCAATTAAAGATCTGCTCAACCTGTCTCCATACAAAATTCAGCAGCCTGCAGGACTTTGAAATGCTTTATACCCTGGTGTGGAACAGCCACTGGATCATTAATACTACACTTCAATGTAAATGTTTTAAAAGTATGCAAGAGTTGAAAATGAGATCTGTCTCTGCCAGTTTGGTTTGTACACTGGGAAAAGTCACATCTTAAGAACTCCAAACTGCCAGCAGCAGGTACATCCAGCACATTGCAGGGCCACCTGGAGAGCAGCACTGCAGAGGGTGATGCTCAGGCAATGAAAGAGCAGAAAGCCTTGGCTGAACCCAGAAGATCCAGGCCTGAGGTGGGCTCCAGAATGAAATCCAGAGCACAAGGATGTTTGCAAAAACCAGGAAATTATCATTCCCACAAACACTTCCTTTGGAAACTACCTTCCACCTTTGAAATTCAGCTGCCTATACTTGGCTTTTACTGGCTGGTGCAGCATTGATGGCTCTGCTCACACCAGGAGCTGACACATTCCCAAGCACAGAAAACACAAAGGAAGCAGAGATCTTGTCCATCACCTGGAGATAAAACAGTCATCCCAAGCTTGCCTCCTCAGGCTCTGGCTCACTGCAGCAGCTCAGCACATGCTTGGAAGTGCCTGCTAAATAAATCACGATATACATACATCCAGAACAGTTCTCCTGGAACTTTGGGAACAGAAAGATCCCAAGCAGCTAAAACACTTCTAAAACCAGCTTCCAAATAACAATTTATCCTCATGATATTCCTTTAACTTATGCCTGAATTATTTACCTCTTTTTTGCAGATGAGGATCTGTAAGGAAAGGCTAAGCAATACTTTTCTGGGAACCCAGTCATCTGCTGCAAGGTGTTGAGACTGCTCATACACCTCCAAAATTCTAAGGAAAAGGAGGGGAAAAAAGGTAATATAATCTGACATAGATTAAATGCCACCACATATCTGCAGCAATGTCTAAAGAGGCAGGACCTCACAGTGCCAGGTGTACATGTGCAAAAAGGAGTCTGAAGTCCTTGTCAGAGTAGCTTGGAGTCTATGATGTATTAGGAGAGGAAAAAGTGTTTAGCAAACAGGAACAGCACCTGCAGTGAGGCCTGAAACGAGATCTCTCCATAGGATCTTATGGACAGGCATAGCTGGAAGGTAAATAACCAAGAAAAATGATGACAATGAGGGCCAAAGCAGAGGAAAAGACAAAAAGCTCTGGAGTGAGGACAAGGAGAAGAGCAAGAGGGACAACAGCTAGCGATCCCAGCTTCTCCCTCCCCACGCCACTTCTGGCTGCCCCAGAACAACCCAACACCCACTTCTCTGCATCTCAGGATGCTCCTTTTCCCCTTTATACATCCCTGAGCTCCCAGAGCCCCCAGCAGCTCCCTGAGAGCTGGGACAAGGACTCTGCCAGAGCCCGCTGGGGAAGAGCCCACCCCCGGAGCCAGTCTCCCACGGATCCGTGGGCTGCACGCCTGGGATGGGTTAACCCTGCAAACAGTGAACTCCAAACTCATTTCCTCCTGCCTCTCTCTCTCCCCAAGCTAAGTGCAGACCCAGGAATGTTTATTTGGGATGTCTCTGTGTTTGGAGGCAGAAGGATGATGGGTTTGCTGCCTTGTGTCCGAGATGTGAACCAGGAGAGGCAAAGCAGGGAAATCTGTGCTATTTCTCTAAGGACTGATGGGGAGGAAACCACGGCGCAGTTTGTAAAGGTCAAAGCCTGTGCAATCATACATTTTGCATGGGTGAAAGTCACTTCTGTGACAGAGGGAACAAAGGAGTGACAGGAAGGTGGAACAGCAGTGGCAACACTTCAGCATCCCAGGTAAAAAGGCAAATTGCTACTCTCCAATTTGAGTGTTTTTGGGAAGGTGGTTTCAAAAGCAACTTTTATATTTTCATGGATTAATCCCTTATTTTCTTTTCTTACACAATTTGTTTAGAAAAATCTCCTGAAAGCATATTCTAGATGTCAAATATTGTATAAGCCACAACAGAAAATAAAGGCTTAGGCAAAAATATATACTGCAAACATCACCTTTTTCATTTGGTTGAAGTCATTTACTCCAGTAACACTGTCATGCTGAGAAAATGATCTTTTGTCTATAACTGCTACATAGCTATTAAGCATTTTACCATATAAGTATGATATTTTTCTTCTTTAGTGTGTAGCTCTGCTTGGATAGGTGTGGGGGAAAATAAAATCAGTGATCCAAGCCTGGATATGAAGTTCAAAAAACAAACACAACAGTCAACAAGGAGATGGCGTTCACACTGTAGAGAGAGAATTAAAACAGCATTTAAGTAGAAGCACAAGTGGCTGCCCCATGACAAAGTCAGTGATGCCATATCTACAGCTTGTACCATGGGTCACTCACTAAATAAAAAGTGCTTCTTAGAAAACATGAATCAAGCAAACCCCTGCCTGGGGATGTCGACGAAATAAGAGGTACCAAAGCATTGATGTCTTCAGTTACATATTACCCTTATCAAACCAAACAACTCCACGCTTGTTTCTTTCTTAAATGAAAATTCAGAAAAACTTGAAGTACCTGAACAAAAAAGAAAGTTCAAGTGGATGCCCACAGCCACGGTCAGCAGTCAGAGCAGGGCAGGGAGCAGGGAAGGGAGGAGGAGCAAGAGGCCACATCCTTCCCTTTGCCGTTCTAAGGTGCAAAGACTTCTCCAACACGACAGATTTTTAAGAAGCTATCACACATTCATAACACTAATTGATTTTCATAGAGAAGAGAGCAGATGAGGTCTCTTTGGGAACTGCCTGCTACATTTCTGCTTGAAAGGAGATCGCTGCTGGTGTGCCTCAGCTCCTTCATAAAAAATTTAATTAACAATACCTCCAAGAACGAAGGCACAGTGAGGTCCCCAGCTATCATGTGACTGCCAGCGCTCCGATGCACCACGGCAAATTAAACCTGAGCAAACAACACCTGGCGCACGTGACGGGCTGGGCAGGATCCCCAGCAGCAGCAGGGATGTGCTGGGAAGCAGGGGAGGACACAAAGGGACAGAGAGATTCCTGCACCCAGCCTGCCACTGGCAGCTTGTGCTCCTCGCTGCCACTCTGGATGGTCGCGCGTTCCTATCCGTGATCCAGTGGCAATCCACAAAGCAAAATGTTTAACAGACCATGGCTCCTGCTGGTGATCCTCATGGATCTACCTGTCAGAAGAGCTTGTGGATTCACAGAGCCTGTGAATGGAGTGTCCCAGCACTGTCACCCCTGAATGGCACCATGTGCCAGGTTGGGTGTCCCATCTGGCACAGCCACGGAGGGGAGGAGACAAAACTGAGTTCCTGTTCCCTCCATCACCACTGCCACCCTCACTGCCTTTCCCTGGAGGAGCTCTCATCCTTGCAGGATTTGTTCCTTCCACAGACTGAAAGCAGGGGGGGAGAAAGATCTGAAAATATCCACATCCAATGCTATAAACAGATTACCAAACTGTCCCTGTACACGGACTCCAGGCTCACACGCAGCACATGGACACACGTGTCTGAAACTCCCCCAGCTGCACGGCAATCAGTGCTGATTTACAGGAAATGGTGTGGCCAGCAGGACTTGGGAAGTGATCATTTCCCTGGGCTGGGCATTGCTGAGGAACCTCCAGTCCTGAGGGCAGTTCTGGGCCCCTCAGGACAAGAAGGACATGGAGGGGCTGGAGCAGGTCCAGAGAAGGGAACGAAGCTGGGGAAGGGGCTGGAGACCCAGGAGAGGCTGAGGGAGCTGGGAAAGGGGCTCAGCCTGGAGAAAAGGAGGCTCAGGGGGGACCTTGTGGCTCTGCACAACTCCCTGACAGGAGGGGACAGCCGGGGGTCAGGCTGTGCTCCAGAGAACAGGGACAGGAGGAGAGGGAACAGCAAGAGAAGCTTAGACTGGATATTAGAAACACATTTTTCCCAAAAAGGGTTACAAAGCATTGGAACAGGCTGCCCAGGGAAGCAGAGGGGTCACCATCCCTGGAAAAACGTGTGGATGTGGCACTTGAGGACATGGTTTAGTGGTAAACCTGGTGGTGGTTGAGAGCTGGACTTGATGACCTGAGAGGTCTTTTCCAACCCTAAACACTTCCACGATGGGCAGCAGACAGTGCCTGTGCTGTGCTCTGATTCCTGTTTTGTTATCCTTTAAAAACTTGCACCATTGCAGACGTGATGCCAATACACTTGATTTATTATCTATAATGTCAAAATTGAAAAGGTTAATCACCACTATTAGTCAGTGAAAATGAGGCAGGATTATCACTTGAATGACAACGCTGACAGTGGGAGCAGGGGAAGGGAGGAAGGGCAGGCACACGTGGGACCTGCCCAAACCACAGCTCCTCTGCCCTGGCACCACCCACAGCGGGGGCAGAGGCTAAAGGGGCTCCACCAGAGAAAGATCACACCAAAACCACAAAAATGTGAACAATTAGAAAGCACCTGGTGTTACTTCTTACAGCAATTTTCAGTTCTCTAAGTGAGCTTTAGTTTTTCCCACTTGACAAAACTCTGGAGATGGGTGCCAGGGGCCACAAACCTGGCAGAGGTGGCTGTGCCCAGGGAAGGGCTTTTGAAGCAGGATGAGGGAGCAGACACCCCTTACACCCCGTGTGGCCATCCCACACAGCCCCATAACCTCAGCTGGGCATTCCCACTGCTCCCTGGCTCGGAGCTGAGCTGGAGCATCCCCTTTGAGTCACCTCACAGCCAACTGCTCTCCAAGCTCGGGCAAATTCATCCTTAAGAATGAGCTGCAGACTCCAGCAATGCTCCAGCTCCTTTGAAAGGAAGGCTGGGGGAGGGAAGGGAACATTACAAACACTGAATACCCACCTCACCCATCTCCAGTTGGCAGCATTATCTTTTTCTTCAGCAGTTTACAAAAAACCAACAAAAAAAACCAACCACCAAACAGCACCACTAACGGGATGGAATAAGAACTATTTTTACATGGGCTGTGTTTTCCAAAAGCCCTGTCAAGCCAGGGCTGTGGGAAAGAGGAGCCCCAGAGCACCCTGCTGCTCTACTCCTGTTAGGAAAACACCAGGAAAAATCACCCCTAGGAAAGGGCAATGCTGTCCTGTTTGCAGGGGAAAGGAAAGGAAAGGAGCAGCAGGAGGATGCACCTGGCCAGGTGTGGATGGGAAAAGCCCACAGGTACCAAGAGTTCTGGGATATGAGCATTTATCTTGGGATTACAAACAGGAACACAGGTTTGCAGAGATAAAACTGAGAAAAGGTGACAAGAAGTTGTTGGATATTTGAAAATTAGACCAAGATGCTTTTGGCAGGGAGGTCAAAAGACAAAATTAACCATGGCATTTAACTGCTGTGATAGCTGTACATCAACAAGACTCATGGACACTCACTGCAGTATTTCCACACCATTATAAACGTCCTTATTCTTATTTTGAAGGTCTGCTCTAACCTGAAACTCAGCATAAAAAAAAGCAAAGCCCTGGATCCACTCTAGGATCTGCTTTTCAAAGAAAAACCAAGTGTCAATATGAAAGTTTTAATGCTTACATAAAAACAAAAACAAGATTATTCCGTGAAGTTGTTGATTGCTGAGTTTTTGTCAGGTGGGAGACAAGTGACTTCTTAAAAAAACCCAACATAAACATACCTATTGACTATTTTTTAAAAAAACTGTTTATTGTGAGATTATAGGCCATTTTATGTTCATAAAAACAGGCTTTACTTTCACCATTTTCATGTAAACAACACTGTCTTGGTGATTTTTTAAAAACAGACTTAAACTTGAAAATACCATGATTATTTACATTAATCATTAAAATTTGAGTTCTGTGTAACAAGCAACTGTAGCAACTATTTTCCTGTCTTTTTATTTATTAAATATAGCAGGCCAGAGGTAAGGAAGGTATGCAAATATTGAATGAAATATTTATGCTTGGTGAAGTATCTTTGAGAATAAAAAAAATTAAACTCTGTGAGGTGCAGGAAGGTAAAGGTGATTAAAACAGTGCTCAAACCCAGACAGGTAGTGCTAGCAATGGGGTAAAAAATCCTCACATGGATGGACAAGGGTCAGTCTGGCTTGCAACTGATCATTTGAAAGGTTTGTCTTTCAAATGAAAAGCTCAAAAAAGATAAACTGATGTCATTCCCAAAAAGCCACATATCTAATAACTAGAGGTGATACATCGCATTTCGCCTCTGCCTTTC
>VZRH01008023.1:69633-87948 GCA_013397555.1 Urocynchramus pylzowi
GGCTCTGCCATCCCATTGTCACCACTGCTGCTCCCCAGGCTCTGCCATCCCATTGTCACCACTGCTGCTCCCCAGGCTCTGCCACCCCATTGTCACCACTGCTGCTGCTCCCCGGGCTCTGCCACCCCATTGTCACCACTGCTGCTCCCTGGGCTCTGCCATCCTGTGGGAAATGGATTTGTAGAGAATTCTCCAAGCCTGACCAAAGGCTCACATAGTGTGCATCTGGATGCAAACTTTGAGATGAGAATAGGACAGACATTGTTAAGAGAGAAATGGAAATAGAAACAAGTTTCAAAGGATGGCCTTGTAAATAAGACTAGATACTTCAAAGAAATAGAACTATGAAAGATATATTGCAGTAGGACCCACGGGGGTTAATTTTAGATTTTTGGTTTTAAAGAATTTACATTTTGCATGGTGTGGCAAAAGCTGATAGGCCAAGAAACGCTTATAATGTATTGTAATTAAGAAATAGTTGGCTTCTGATTGTGATGGCGTGAATTATAACATCTGTATTGTCTCACCCTTCACATGAGACTGAAAATGGAATAAAAGTTTTTAAAATGCCTCTCAGTTGCCCCATCTCTGGGTCAGAAAAGGGCTTAATCCAACACCATCCTATCACCACTGCTGCTCCCTGGGCTCTGCCATCCCATAACCACCGCTGGCACCAGCTCTGCTGCCTGGGCACCACTCGTCCTGCCAGATGGTGACACCTGTTCCACAATTCCCAAGAGACAGCACGGCCAAAGCGTGTCCCAGCTTTGAAGATGGCAGTGTGATGCTCCCTGCAGCTCCACCTTTCCCTCAGGCATAACTATCATCCCAAATTTTTTTGCTGGACTACCTTTCTGGCCCAGGAGGACTGGAAAGAAGACAGGAACAGCAGCTCAGCTGCAGAAGATGAGTGGTATTCCTCCTGCCCCAAGACAAGCATTAGCTGTCACCTCACAGCAGCCCACCAGCCGCAGGGCTGGGCTCTGCCCCGGGTCACACACACACACCTGGCAAGTGACTCCTAAGCCTGGCTGGGATTGCTGATCTGCTGTTAAACAAGCTGTGCATCCTTTCCATACGACCTTGATTCCTTCTCCTAACAGTCCTGCTCCTGGACATACTGCAGATACATCATGAAACTCTCTCAAGAGAACACACTGAGTTGTCGAATCAAGACTTCCAACAGACTCGCTGCAAATACACTGTTCAACTCACATAATCCTTAATTAGGTTTCATTTTTTAATGCAAGGCTTCAACAATTAGCTCAGGAGAAACTGTAAAAGCAGAAGCCAGGCCACCAAGGACTTCTCCCACACACATCTCTCTCTGCTGGTGTGGCTGCACCATTATTACACAGTTCCAGCACAGATGTGGATGCACCAGCTGGACAGCACTTTTACAAATCCAGCCTGTAAAATCCAGACACCTCTCCAAAGTGCACTGTTTCCTGCAAAACACTTGCCTGCCATGAAACTTGCACACAAAGGGAACTATCCACGTAACTGACACCTGCTTTGAGCCAGGAAATAATCCTATCTCCCTAATGTCTGATCTACAAATGAGGTCTTTATTGTTTTCATTATACACACTGTTTACACACGGTTTCATAAAACTCACCACTAACAACTCATCTCCGTAATTAATTGAAGTAGGTGGAAACCAGAATAAGGATTAAAGAGAGGTTTTATCAGCTTAACTCAGAGGTGTCTTCCTGAAGTCACACACCTTCCACGTGCTGCTGCTGCCCTGGGAACAGGGAGCACTCGGCATTTTGGCACTTCCACTTTGTTCTCTGAATTCTTCTGCACGCAGACCTGACAGCCACTGGTGGGAATTAGCGAAGGTCTGAGTTTTAATTCATAATCTGAGCTTTAAATGGTGACTTTAAAAACTCTCCTACAATGTTTTGACTTAGTAAAAGCCAAACAGACCTCCTTAGTTAATATGTACAACACTAGGAACAACAGCTTAAAAAAATAAATTATGATTTAGGACTAAATCCTCTAGACCATCTAATCACATTATTTAGTACCTTGACTGTGCATTTCCTGCTCTGACAGGAGCAACTCCAACCCAAGTCAGACAGTTCCATCACCAGCACACACAGTGAGTCTGCCATAGCGGGGACTAACAGTGAAGATGGAAATATTCATTTTATTCCTTTCAAACTAAAACCCATAAGTGAGTTCAGCTTAATATTAAGTGATGTAGTTTGTTTATCCTCTGCCTGCCTTTTCTTCCCCCCAGAACTCCAAGATGTTCAACCATGGAAGCAACCCCTGCAGCTTTAAAAACAATTTAAGCTATTTCCAAACGTGCTGCTCTGGTTTCACCACGCTCAAACCACACCAGCAGCCACTTCTAGAGCAGCTCCAGGCCCACTGAGACCTTCCCTGAATTCTGTAGCAACCAGACTCCTACAGAGGGGCAGGAGTTCATGTTCACTTTTCCTGAAGCATCTGTCTGAAAAGGGTGGATTTTAATGGCGTTATTTACAACTAACAATGTTATAACCCATAAAAACCTGAGTTTATAGGTTTCTTTCCTGAGGTAATGTTTATCTGACAATTTTGCAGACCACAGGTTTACAGAGCAGGGACACCTGGTCTGCAGTTTATTCTGAGGTCCAATTAATTGGCAGGCAGAGGTACTGCTGCTCACCCCCCTCAATCCTCCATCTCAGCCACCTGAAAATTCAAATCTCCTCCCCCTACTTTACCTTTATCTCTTATTTTATTAACATTACTAAAACTACAGTCACCTTGTATGTATTTATCTGAAATTCTTTTCCATTGAGGGTCCATGAAATCGCCTCTATAACCCTTACAACTTGTTTAAGCTTAAACAGTCACTCTCAGTCTGCATAGGAAAATTGGAAAACTTAAACTGAACCACCTCAGTTCCCATTCAGTTCCAAAGAGAAGCCTCTTTCTCTTCTTGCAAAACAGAAACTAATTCTGGATAGTCCTGGACGTTTAAGGCCACTGTGCTCTCCAGATAAATTAAAAAATAATGATATCCAGGATTTTGAAAGAACAGCAAGAACTGTAAAGAAGGTTCTGTTAACCTTGGTTAAATATCCTAAAGAGCGGTATTGGAAATGCACAGAAATAGTGGATGAGTAAGAAAATGCATGACATCTTGTACTTAGCAAACTTCAAATAGTTTCTCTTTCCTGAACACATTTCAGGAAAAACAAAGCTACCTTTGTTAAAATGAGCCTATTGCAACACTGTCACAGCCAGCCTGGGCAGGGCAGCACACCATGATACTTGGAGCATGATACCTGGAGCTTTTTTTACTCCTGATAACCAAACCCTGTACAAACCCAACCAGCTCAGAAGGAACTGGCACAAACCACCAAACCCAGCAGCTTTTAGTGCCACACAGCTTGATCCTGTTGCTTCCCCAGGCACACAGAGCTCAGTGAGATCATACAGAGGCACGCTCACATCATCAGGGCTGATGGACAGTTCTGTATTTACTCAGAGATAACACCTGCCTCTCACAGGATTACTTTAGCACCTACTATAATGTGGTTAAATGAGATGTAGGTCTACAGGCACCTGAATTTGTTTTTTGATATATTTACTAAAATGCTGCCAGGTTTGATGCATGCTTTGCAGAGGCCTATTTTTTAAAATAGAGAAATTACACCTTGTTCTTACTTAAAAGTTTCTAAAATATTAGGCTAGACAGAGATCCAATTCCAAGCTTTAAACTGCTTGATAGACCTTGACAGCAGGTCTGGCTTTTATGCATCATCTTGTAATGCAATAAATTTCGCTTGAAACATCTTCACCTGTGTACCAAGACATGTCACTGTGATACAGAAAACCTGACATGAAAATAAAAATAAATTCATAAATTAGTTGCTCAAAGAACAACTGTCTTATGGCCAGAAAAACACACTTCCTATGAGAGACTCAAAGAGACAATCTTATTTTATTGAAAAGTAATTTAAGTAAGGAATAATTATGAAGTACAACTAATCAGGCAGCAGGTAATTCAAGACTGGAGAGAAAGGTATGAGAGGTGATAGCCACAGTCCTCTGATTTCAGACTGGAAATGCAGTTAATGAGAAGCTGGGATTTTAACCTGCAGTTAATGTTCTACCTCAAACGATGGCACAGAAAGTTCTGAAGGTGTAACCTGAGCACCCAATCATAGAAAAAACAGAATAACCTAGCATTTCTTAGTTTGTAACGCCCATGTTTCGGCATGCTTGCTTTTTTGAAACCACATGGAGATCTGCTTCTCAGAGAAAGCTCTCTTCCTTTTCCCAGCTAGCATTATTTGCCAACCTTCCTTTTCATTGTTCAGCACCACAATTCCCCCTCTTTTGCTTACTGCCTCTCTGCTGATGGTATTCATAAAAATCCTCTGAATTCTCCTCCTTCTCCCTTTCCAACCCTCCCCACACAGACATTTTCTTGTTCACATCCGAACACATGAATCAACCCAATGATTTTGCCACTTCCCATGGGGGAACATCAGCAGCATCCAGCACAGATTTAGGAATGCACATTTTTAATCCACAGCTCTGCCAGCAGCGCGTTCCTTGTCCTCTCTCCCGGGCCCATGGAGCAGGATCTGATGTGCAGGAAGCTGCCAGTGCCAATCCTACACACTGTCCATGGGTGTTTGCAGCCCAGCAGCACGGGCTGTGTTCCTGGGAAAGGAAACCAGTGTTTTCCATAAAACACGGCCTCTCCTCTGCAGGATACAGCTCTCTGCATGTATCTGCTAACAACATCTCAGTATTTCTCCACCCCCTCCCCATGTTTCTCCTTTTTGTCAAGCTCCCCAGCATTTGTTCTGGGATCTAATTAAGGTCCCTTATCACCATGGCAAGAGGGGGGCAAGGTCTAACAAAACAGCATTAATGAACCGATTGTTTTCGCTGGGCACATACAGAGCTCTAATCCCCAAGATTGGAACATATCAACACTTGGAAAAAAAAGATTAAATCTAAAGGAGTCTGTGTTGTTTACATTTTTGCAAGACCTGAATTAGAAGCCCTGTATTACTGGCATAATCCAACAGCACCTCAGAACTTATTTTTAATGGGAGTTTTATTCTGATTAGGACAGGCAGCTTCATTTTGTCTCCTCTTCTGAGCATATGCAGAAGTCTCGCTCCTACCATCTGACTCTCCTTCAAAGAGATGAGCTTCCCGTAAACTTCATTAGTTAGATGCCATTTTGTAGGTAATTCAGAACCTCTTCCCACCTTTCTGGGTTATTAAATCTATTAACATCCCAGGATATTGTTATGTAAGTACTGCTCATCTCCATTATGCAGCAGAATTAGATGAGAGCGATTAGAACCAAGTTTGCCTTGTTTCATCCCATTCCCTGTGTGAACTCAGGCACCAGAAGCCAAGAAAACCTTCAGGGGATGTAACTTTGATACTGAAGGGAAAGACAACCAAAGGAGAACCAAAGTCCATGAGGGTAAAGAAACATGGGCTTCAGGTGAGAGCTGTAAGGGAGAACATGCCAAGTCTCCTCGCCCTGCAAGAGCAAACTCTTCATTCCTCCCAGCATTCATGTCCTTGTTCCCTCCCTTCATCTTCAATCCAACTTCCAGTAACATCCAAGGATTTTAATGCCACCTACAGATAACCCCTCTTGGAAGGATCTCCTCCAAGAAATATCTCATTTAAATGCTATAGGAAGTGCTCCTCTTAACTCTACCCCCTCTTGACACTGGCTCCCCAGTTGCCTTTTGAAAAAACTGCTAAAGG
The DNA here is from genome assembly GCA_013397555.1 of Urocynchramus pylzowi. Taxonomy (NCBI): domain Eukaryota; kingdom Metazoa; phylum Chordata; class Aves; order Passeriformes; family Fringillidae; genus Urocynchramus; species Urocynchramus pylzowi. The sequence continues at coordinate 75,385 of VZRH01008023.1, forward strand.
AGTTTAATTTTTGGACAAGAAATCAGTCCTGGCCACAAGTAATCTGCAAAAAGAGCTCTCCACCTTTCACTAGAAGTCTTGAAAATAGAATCCTGAACCTTTCAATTAAGCAAGAGAACTCCTCTATGTTATCTGAAGGGGAAGAAGTTTTACAGCCCAAATTTTGAAGGTTGCCTCCTATTCACAGTCTGTGTAATAAGATACATACTGAAAATCTGACTCTCCAATACAGGATAAAATGTAACATTTTACAAAGCAGGATACAGACTGGAAGAGTAATGGGATAACACACACAAGGAACAGGAAAAATGCAAGGAGGAAACTCCTGCAGAGGAGGAACTAAACTTCTTTTTACTAAAAGAAATCAAGACTTTTTTAAATTTTTAAATTTGAATTTTTAAGGTTTTTAAATTTTTAAAGCAGTACTGAGAGACTTCTTGAACACACTTTTCCTGATTTTAACTTTAACTGATTTTCAGGGCACTCCTGGGAAGGAAACAAATCCATATTAATAATCCCATTAAACAAGTGGGGTGAACAGGACAGAAAAGTGATGGCACTGTTACAGGGCCAAGAGAGAAGCCAACACTGGCTCAGTGGTACCTCCTGTGTATTTTAAATGCAAACCTACATCCCTTGCACACCGTTCTGCTGCCATCACACCTTTTGGAAAATAAAAGCCAATGCCAGAGAGGGGGCCAGCAACTTTAGCCTACTGCTTCACATCCCATCTACTTGTAAAATCCCTGCCTGCCCAGCGTGCTCACCTGCCCTTCTGGACAACAAAGTGTCTTCTGGTGGGAGTCCTTCTGCTCAGAAGAGCATCACACAGTGCAAACAGAGCTCACCATAAGGTGTTTGCTCTCCCATCCTCCCTGCAGGAGAGGATCACGTGCACAGCTGGGATGTTTTTCAGTAAATTCACCTTTGCAGGCAGCATGGGACAGCGAGACCGTAAGGGATGGCTGGTAAGAACACAAAGTTGCTGTGTGTTTATGCAGATGGCAAAGAAACACATCCAAACCAGAGTTTGTTTTATCCTTTGTTCCCATGGTCATGGTCTCACTGGCCTCAGCAAGCACCTGTTACACCACACAGGTTTTGAACAGGGTTAAGACAAAGTTTGGCAGTGCCAAGGAACCAACACGGGCTGGGTGTCAAAGCCTTCAAGCCCTCTGGCTATCCCATGCACAAGGCACTCACCTCCCTGCAGACAAAACAGCCAGACTCATTCAGGATGAAGCAGGAGGCTGACAAAATAAAGGAAAACTTGGCTGGGTTGCAATGAGCTACAGCACAGCTACAGGACCCCATCTTTCTCACCTCCACTCCTGCCTATAATGCTGAAGACTTTACAGAATCATTTAGGTTGGAGAAGACCTCCAAAATCATCAAGTCCAACCATTACCCCAGCACTGCCAAGTCCATCACTAAGCCACATCCCCAAGTGCAGCATCTTGGACGTTGACTCCAATAATGTTTCCTGTCTGAGAGTGCTCAACCTAATTTTATTTCTGCCACAACAGTAATAAAACTACTTCTTATTACAGCACATAATTAGTGGCTAACTTTCCAAAATAAAAATGGCCATGAAATTCAGAATCAGGCTATTCTTCTACAAACCAGTCATTTTTTTGCTCAAGCTCTTCCCGAATACAAAACCCCTTACATTGACAAATGCCAGAGAATTACAACTCTGACCTACTGGGTAAATAAAGTCAGTGTGATTTAAAATGATTCAAAGGGCTCAGAGTTGGGCTCAATGATCCCTGTGGGTCCCTTCCAACCCAGGATATTCTATAGTTTTATAAAATTCCAGAAACCTTGTGCTTACAGAGACTCCCTGCCCTGCACATGCGTTCAGAAACTAAATACATTATCTAGAGGTAGTAAACAGATTTGTAATGGGTGTCACTTATCCCTGTCAACGGCACTGATGAATAACACTGTTAACATGGATCAGATCGCCCACCAAGCACAGTCACAGGCTTCCCCTGTCCAAGAGCCACACAACTTCTCCAATTAGCTGCTCAGGACTAATTGTCACATGCAATTTTCAGCAGTTTCTTCTCCCTCCTTAACATATTCCTTGTGCAGGCATTGCCCACAGCACCAGCCTTGCTCAGCCACCTCCCTCCCTCCCTCCCTTCCAGTCGTGTCCCAGACCTAATCTCTCCTCACAGCTTTTGAGCACAGCTCTTCCAGGCAGCTGACATTTAAATAAGCTCTGTATTGACTTTCCTCTGCTGTACCTCGAGTCCTCCTTGTTTTCCTTATGTTCATATTCCAACTCTGCTGCTCTGCAGCTCCTTCCAAAGGTAATGGAAGCAGAGTTGGACTGATAATCAATAAATACCTTCACCCTGCAATCCCTCAGAGGCTGAGTCCAGGAGGAGATTTCCCTCTCTTCCCATGCATATTCACTATTTTGGATAAACTTTTAGAAGGCAGGGAAAGGTTCTTTCCCAAATCTGCAGCATGTTTCAGACGATGCTAAGCCTGTGAACTTTCCTTTAACTCGCATTAAACCGATACAACTTTTAATTAAAAAAGTAATTTTGAAAAATTGCTTGTGCGGTGCGGAAGGTGATGTTCAGACAGCATCACTGATCCCTGGAGTTCTGCAGCCTTGAGTTTAATAAACTGAATTTTCAAAAGTAAACACAGCTTGCATCAGCATGAACCTTCTATTTTAGCCTTGTATTTTCCATCCTTTCCTTGCTTAGCCAGAAGAGGATGTTTTCAGAACACCACACACTAAACACTGCATGGGTGCCATTGGACTGGAAAGGGAGAAAATTCCCATTCCTGGAGCTGTGTCCACCTGCCAGGTGAGGAAGCCTTGCCTCTGATGGAGCAAGGAAGGAGGGTGAGACATCTCCTCCCCCTCACCAGGAGCCCCAGAGCTGAGGGATGAACTCACAGCCCTCCTGCTTCTTGGGGAAGAAAATCCCAGGCACAAGGACTGCCCTCCCATTTACACCTGGGCCTCTGCCATTTTACCCTCACAGAGCAGCTCCTGCCTCCTCCAACTGTAATTTAGGATTTATTTTGCCTAATTTGTTATTTCCTGTAGTAGGCAATCCAGCAAGGGGGAGGGGCAAAGGGCAGAACAAAAGCAAAATACAAACTACCCAAAATGTCTTGCCCTAGGCAGAAACAAGTCAAAACCACTCAGGTTTCATTCTGTTTGTTTTTGTAACTGTTCACCTATTTTTGGGGTTCTTTTTCCAAGTTCTTTTAGAAGAATCATTTGAATTATCTTTACTCCACAACTTCAAAAAGATGCTCCGTGACAGTGGGTGTCCTTTCTTCCTCTTCTCTCCTCTTTCCCCCTTATCAATTTATCCCAGTTATCCCACTGCCCAGCCCATAGGCTCAAACACTGGCTGGGAAGCCAAGATTCTTGGGTTAACTTCCCAACTGCATTTCTGGCAGGTCATTAATTTCCCTGTGAGCTGGTTTGCTCCTCTGTAGAGCAGGGAGAGGTGGGTTGTGCTGCTTTATCCCTGTTTATAAAACAAATACTCTGAGAATCCAGGCACACTGTGCTGATCTGAAACACTAAGCATTCTGTTATTATACATAAATAAATATAAATACAGCATCTACCATTTTCACTCTACTTATTTGCATTTCTACTATTTTAGAACTTCTAACATTGCTAGAAATGCCAAAAGGAGATGATTTCATATTCTCATGCCTATTCCACTCAGAAATGGTAGGCCTGAATGCAATTTTTTTCCTTCTGCTAAAACCGTACTCCTAACTGTATTTTCTCAGTCAAAGCTTCATAAGAAAGCAACTTTAAAGGTGCTGTTTGCAGCTGCAGTGAAATAAACACTTAAACATTCAGTACTATCCTTGCTGAGCAAGGTATTTCATCTCCACATCCTTCAACTCTGAGCACCACCAGTGATTATCCCATAAAACTTAATTCTGGAGAGCATTTTATTAAATATGCATTTGGATTTGGTCTCAGTTCCATAAAATATTTAATCATGTGCCTAAACATTACATACCCCACCAAGTTTGGGTTTTAGGCTGTCTGGTAACACACACACAACAAACTCCAGAAGATAAAACACGTTCATTCTTTATCTGAAGAGCTCCACTCCACAGATCAGCCTTTCAGAGATGTGCCAGCTCCAGCTCTAACTAGCTCTTCACACTTTTTTAAAGACTAATAGGCTCCACATATTCATCTCCAAAAGGTATAAATTCCCTTCCTCTCTTTCCCTTTTAAATATGTCAAGCAACATTACAAAAAAATAACATCTGTGCCACAGTTATGCAACAAGCAGCAATGATAACCATTAAACTGCACTTTATAGAGAGTGGGCTGAATTAAAAAATGAAACAACAAGAAGGAAACAGGGGAAGAAAGCTCACCTTTAAACCTAGGGATCACGGAGGGTTTCAGCACCACCACTCTCCCTTGCTTACTCTAGACTCCCTGTTTTGCTGCCCTTCTTCACTGATGCCTCATGGCTACTAATGGCAGCCTGAATTTGCTTGCCATGAACGGCAAAAATGGATTGAATCTGGCTGGAAAGGGCTTAAACATTCAGCAAGAAGATGAAGAATCCTAAAAGTGGTTTTGGTATGTGTGTACATTTTGTCAGAATACACCAACAGCACTATATATTCTTTCCTTGCAACACTTAGAAAGCCTTCTCTTTTCATAAATATAGGTCAACAGAGCTAAACTCTGTTTTTGCCTCAACTCCCACTTTAAATGCATAAAAAATTAGATTTTTAGGGAGCAGAATAAAAGGAATTGTGTATTTCATGCTATTATATACCCAGCCAGGGATCCCAAAGGGTTTGCTTGGGCTTTAAAAACAAAACAAAAACCCTTGGCATTTGTCAGACTAAAACCATTTTTCTTTGGTCTTTGCACAACCATCCTTTCCAGATTTGAATAAATAACATCAAACAAACTATTTTGACTTCCATTTACCGTGCAATGCACAAAAGTTGTTCAAGGATAGACAGAGCAGAGTGTGAAGCATTTGGGGACTCTGAGGAGGACCCTGCAGAGCCCCCATCAGACCTGGAAATGCTTATTCCAACCCCTCTGCTCCCCTCTTGTCATTTATATTTAAGCAGCCTTATATTGCCCCAAAGAGAAATTATTCAAACAGCCACAGATAACAAGTTTAGCAGCCACCACCACAGGGTATGGCTGTACCCATAAATGCAGGGAGGGGGATGAAGGTATTAACAAAATAACAAAAATACTAACTAAACTCCGAGCTACACATCAAGTTTTCAACCTGACCCTCACAAATGTAGGAGTGATTTAACACAGCCCCTTCAGCAAATGCCCAGGCCTAACTGAATAATAGAATATAATATAGTATAATTATGTGTTATACAGATACAATATATTTTTTAATATATTATGTAAATATTGTAATACCCTTAAACTGCCTTTTGTTTTAACGTCAGCCCAGGAATGCAGAGCAAGAACTCATAAATTATATTGTCAGTCACAGATTTCAGATATTTTAGATTTACTGCACATTGCAATGGGGAACACAACCCTTCTGCCTTCACATGAGGTTTAAGGTACAAGACAGTCATTAAGCATTTCTGATACAATATTTGGACTCCACCACACACAGACTCACTGATCACAATGCAGATGAAGATTTTCCCATACCACGCCAGGCCAAAAATCTTCAAAACACAATTCAGGCAGCTTTTTCCTCTTTTCCCATTTCACTGGAATGTCACACCAGCAATCCCTTCCTAGGAGCCACCTTCCTCCATTCCTCCTCTGGACTCTTTGCTGGCATTGAGGCTGTTTTGTTTTTATTCTCAAGCCACTCATTTCACCCAACAACCCCTCCAGACCACCTGCAGTGGGTGAAAAGTTAATCCAAGAGGCTTCCAAGTTCTCCCTGAACTAAGCTTTTAGAAATCTTAAACTCATCCTAGTGAGGAATCCAGAACACAGACTGTGCATAGAGAGGTGAACACCATAAACAAGGGAGGAAGGGAGGATGTAGTTTACAGGGAAAAAAGCCAGAGAGAACCTGAGATATCAGGGTTTGCTTAACATAAGAATTGGAACCCGTAATTCCACACACCAGCAATCAGAATCGGAAATTCCCCATAAAGGCCAACACATCAGTCACTAACGAGCTCCAGCTCTGCAGCACAACCAATGCCCATCCTTCCTGCAAAGTCAGAAATGCTTCCAAAGGGTGAAATCAGCACTAGACCCTGTTGATGATTAAGCACCAGTTCAAACACCCTTTGCAGAAGACAGAACTGTAAGGAGCACGTGGTTCTTAGCTCAACACTGTACAGGGACATAAACTATAACCCGAATATAAATCCTGAAACACAACTTTGTGCTGCCTAAAACAGCCATAAACTGTGATGCTGAGCAATCAAGCTGATCAAAAATTCACTCCTTCAAACCAGAAACTCCTTGGAAACACAGTGGCCTGCCCAGCCTCCCATCCACCTCCCAAAAGGCTGCTGCTGGTAGCTGCTGAGGAGGCACCACTCAAACCCAGCAAGCAGCAGGCAAGGAATGAGCACAAATGAACCAAAGAAACAGCCACCATACACCAAACTCCTCTTCCTGCAGAACAAACTCTCTCCACCAAGCAATAAGCTAACCAGACAATTAATTAAGTGAAGGTTTCTGGGTTAAGACAAATTATTTGCTCTGCAGGAGGTTTGGGCTGAGGGGCTCCTCTGCATTTGCCATGCCTGGCTGGGCTAACACCACGTGGCTCCTCTGCTCCACATCCACCCGTGGGCTAGGAATGGTCCTAAACTCCACTGCTACCATTAGCCATGCTGCTTGTGTCAGAGCCAGCTGAATTCCTGCACGAGCTGGCAGTGAATGCTCCAAGCACTCCAGAATGAATCTATGAATCTCTCTCTCTCACACACAAGTCACTGCACGGACAGGTGATTTTGATATAGGAGATTTTCTCAGAGGCAGGCATAAACAAACCATGGGAAATTACTGTGTGCTGCTCCCCACAGAGCCAGTGGTGTCAGGGAGATTGGGGTTTGCTTGTTTGCTTTAACGTGAGCTGAAAAATTGTGGTCAGCAGCACTTTCCCTTCTGGTCTTCCCAAAAATTCTACCCATCTTGCCACTTTAAAGGCACAGCTGTCAATGAAGTGAACCTGCCCATGTAATGTTAGCAATAACGTTAAACAAAAAAACCTCATCACAACTTTTTGTAGCTAAAATCACCCCTCTCCCCAACAGTTTTTTTCATGCAAATGAGAACAGTGACCACCCGGAAAAAGGCAATTTTCATCTTCCCCCTCAAGGTTCAGAGAGAACCAAGATTACTAATTGCTCCATTCCCTGGAGCAATACAAAATAAGACCCTGCATCCATCTGTATTACCACTGAAATACCAGCATGACCCTTAAATTCACGTCCAGAGTATTAAAACATAACCTTGCAAGGCTACCAGAAAAAAAAAAAAAATGCTACTTGCGGGCCAAACAGACACCAGATTCCCTCTGTACTGGTTAAATTCCCAGCCACCCTCCTGGGAATGCTCCCATGAAGCAGTTCAGTATTTCTGTGAAGTTATTCAACAACTGTGAAGGTCAAGTATTGTCCTGACTGGCCAGTCACAAACAAACCCACCTTTCATATCCATCTGTGCTTCAGCCACCAAGTAAAACCCCAACCAGAGGGGGAAAAGGACAGGAAATTAGGAGCAAAGGATCCACACCTGCTCTCCAGAGCACAGCTGATGCTTGCAGAGGGCTTAGCTGACCCAAACAGGGACCTGAAAATTTGGGCCAATGCAGTGGATGGGAAAGAACTATTTTTTTTCCATGTGTAAAACTCATAGTTTCAGCTAAAATACAAGAAATTTTAAAAAAAAAGAGCTTCAGTGGCACTTCTGAAGAATAAAAAAAAAAAAAAAAAAGCATTTGAAACATTCACATAAAATTATGTACTTTTTTTACTTTGTTTTTTGTCCTGCAAATCTGCTCCTNAAAAAAAAAAAAAAATTTAAAAAAAAAAAAGCTTCAGTGGCCCTTCGAAAAAAAAAAAAAAAAAAAAAAAAAGGCTTTGGAAGCTTTAGATTTGAAGCTTCACAAGCTTCTTATGAAAAATGCAAGCTTTGAAAAACTTCTGAAGAATTAATATTCTTACTTTGGGCTCTTCTACTGCCAACGGACTATGGATGCTGTAACTAATAAAAAATAATTAATGCCAATAAACAGGCCCTTCATAGGGCTTCAGCTTCTTCAGCTTCTCTCCTCCATCAAAGACTCATCTCATTCATTGGGACATTGTACAGGAAACAAAATTCACCCACAGTACCTGTCTTTCCCATGTTTGGTTACCCTGTGCTGTAACTCACAATTAAAATCCTCCCAGGTGCGAGGAAAGGAATCTGATTTTTTTTAATGAGGACACAGCTCCAAAAGCAGCTCCAGAGCATGGCAGAGACCTCACCTGGAATGGAAGTGGGAAAGAGCTGGGAATGTGTGCCCAAGCCCTCCCCAGGACCCAGGTCTCATGCTGGGAATGAAACAACCAGGAAGCTCTCAGGAGTGCTCTGAGCACCCCAAGGCACGTCCTGGCACTCCTGAGTGTCCTGCAAGACTCACAAGAGCTCATTTTCCCAATAACCTCCATCTGAGCGTCCAAATACCCTCAAAAATGTAACAGTCTCATTGCACCACCACCCTCTCAGCAGTTTCAGCACATCAGGAAAAGGACAGTGACAATGTTGGGTTTTAATTTGGGAGGAGCTCCTTACCCCGGGGGAGAGCAGAGGCAGAAAACACCTCAGCTGCTTGGGGTTATTTTAGAAATTCTGACACTCCTCTCTCCAAGGGCCTCAGTGGAGCAGCAGGGAACAGCTCCAGACACCTGCAGGGAACGTCACAAAGAAGGAATGGACCCTCACACCAAACCCACCACGAGGAGTCCCTTCTGCACAACAGAAACCCAACAGAAGCAAGAGGAGGAAGTTGATAAATTGGCAAAAAACCCCAAATTGGTGTCAAGGCCAGGCCTACAAGCTCTGCTGCTCCTGCCAGCCCCAGTGACACTGAGAGTGGCACTGCAACACCACTCAAGGGGACATCACAAGTTTGGATTGTCTCCCTCTTAAGACAGAGGCACTCATGGACTCGTGTCTAAGGAAAACAACAGCTACTGGCAGAGACAGAGATCACAGTCCTGATAGTGACAAGTCAGAAAGGTGTTGAACTGATGGGGTAAATTAATTAGCTGAGGTCCAAGCAGAAACAATGCTGCTGGGCCAGCAGACTGTGGTTCCACCTTCCCAGCAGGGAGCAACACCAGTAGATGAAGACAAGGAGACTGATCAGAAACTTCTAGTGACACATCCACCCAGATTCTGAAGATGCAGCACAAAACAAAGATGTATAAGATCAGTGAAAGGCAACAATTAGCCAGCAGAATTTTCCATCATGGGAGACTATCGAGACAAGAGCTTGGATAAATTAAGCAAATCAGTTATCTCATAGTCAAAAGCTTTTTTAAAGGCAAACAAGACTGCAAATACGAGCTCAGGCTGCTGGGCATAAATCACCTTCTGAATGCTTAAGGGTTAGAAGAACACTCTGCCCAGGGACAACACCCCCAGTGCTGCCCATTCCCAGATCCCTGTGCAGATCCTCCAGCTGAGCTGGCACAGACCCTGCCTGTGACTGGAGGGCACTGGGCCATGTCCCAGGATTATTCACAGGGCTGACGTAGCCATGCAGACACAGATCCACCTCATCCGTGTCACTCTTTGGAGACTGCATAATCACAGCTCAGCCCATGCCAGAGCAACATGAGGAACACCTTCTGTACAGAAGAAATTCTCAAGATTTAAAGTTTTAACACAAGCTAACAAACGCCAGGGATGAAAGAAATCCTAGGATGAAAGATCTCCATGACACCTGCTTTGAATAAAAAGACATTGCTACAAAAATATCACAGACCTGCTGGTCTAGAGCCTTTGCTTCATGTCATTCCCCAGACATCAATTTGCAATAGAGGCACACAAAAGCAGCATTACACAGATTACATGCTACTCCCCTGAACTGCAAACAAAATCCACCCAGCACTACCACCACAGTCCAAAGCACCACGGCACCAAAGCCACTTCCCCTGGCTGTTCCTTAAACAAGGATAAGGGTTCAACACTCGTTTGCAGAGCTGAGCAAGCTTGGCTCTGGCTCAGCTTTCCTAAACACTCCCGTTCCTCCTCGCGTCCACCGGCAGGTCAGCAGTGCTACCAGCCCTCTGGGACGGGCAGCAGGACACGTTTTCTACTCAATTCCTGCATCCTTCAGGCAAAGCCCCACGCCTGGATGCTCAAGGCAGTCCATCATCTTCAGCATCTGTAACTTCACTGCTTTCTACACGACACAACGCATGGCAATTATTTAATGTTTGGTTGTAACGGCACCCAGGAGCCCTAAAATCAAAAACCCAAAAGGCTGAGATCCCACCATGCCTTTCACACCACATACAGGTAAGAAATCAGGTGGGTCCTTGTGGTAGAACAGTTCAGACCCCTGCACAGGTGAGAGGTGACACGAGGGGTGTGTATGGCCGGCTCAGAGAAAAGAGGGAAGAGCAAGGTACCAACAAAACATGGTTTGCTCAGCTTTATGCCACATGGCTCATTTACTCACTGCTGGCAGCATCCACAAAATCAGGCTCGTCAAGCACCTGACTGCATACACAGGTAATGATTATAAAGCCAACTCAAGCGGGGCTAAAAGTACACAAAGATCTAGCATAAAAATAAAAACGTGCAATCCTCTCCCAGGTGGAAAACAGGACTTTGAACGTAACAGGTGGATTACATAACAATTATTTTGCTCCCAATTCTCAAAATATTTTTTTAAAATACCCTCACAGACCAAAAGCTGTCATTACTGAGAAGCAATAGCAATTTTACTCTGGTAAGCAGTCAGGCTATCCAACCTCTCTCGGGGCCAAACACAAACTCAGCAATGGCAGCATCAAAGAGCCCTCACAAAAGGACCAGGGCAAGGCCTGGAGCATCCATGGCTCTCCTCCCTGGATTCTGCCCAAGGAAAAGATTATTTCCTAATGCTGCTTTTTGTTTGCAACGGGGCATAAACTTCAAGGGGACGGTTCACTGCTGTGCTGGGGGAAAGCAGCACGGTTGGGTTGTTGCTACAATGGAAAAGCCTTAATATCCAAAAAATGCTCCTCACATTGATGGCTGAGTCCCACACTCAGGATCCAACCCGAGCCAGACCCCTTTGTCTGGGGACACTTTCTCCCCAAGCCTGGGGCCTTCTTGGTCCTGCAAGCACATTTGAGCCTTTCATATGTTTCTTTGCAGAGCCAGGAAAAAGATACACACGTGACCCATCACAAAAACATCCACGAGGCCTCACCATCTCAAAAGAGAAGGACACCACCAAGGCACTGCCCCACACAGACGTACTCCCTGTCCCAGCTACGGAAGTTAGAACCCACTGGCCACAACCTCTTCTCTTTTTTTCAATCTGAAAGAGACTCCTCAGCATTCAGAACTCAGCGTTTAAGTGGGCTGCCAGAGCCTCGCCTCCAAAAGGCAACAGCAAACACAAAAAAAAAAAAAAGGAAAAACAAACCCAAAAAATCCCCCCTCCCCGCCCCCAAAGCTGAGCAGAGGGCGAGGAGCAGAGAGGGAAAGGGGGATGAGGCACACGGGGAAGGCAGCCGGGTGCTCCCCTTTTCTGCCTCCCTTTTATTCCTGCTGAGTGTAGTAACACTTGAACTGGCTCTCTTTATTTGCAGCCGGATACGCGCTTTCAAAGATACTGTACTACTGTGTAGGCCAAGCAGGGACTCTCTTTCTTCCCTTGGTTAGGGCTTTTGGGAAAATAATTATTCACCAGAACTGCCATCGTGAACAGAGCAAGCTAAATCAATGTAGCTTTGTATGGGCCATTGCCACTGCAAAGCAAATACTCCATCAAGACATGGATCAGTGAGAATTTTATCACTAGGAATCCTTATGCACATCTTTGTGTATTTTTAATATCCACCTTATCCCTCCCCACGCTCCTGCACCCCACCCTCCCCAGATTTGTCTTGTGTCACTGGCAGCTATGGGGCTTGGCCATGAGATCCACATCAGTAAAAACGTCTTAAATACACAGGTTTATTCTCCTTAAAAAAAATTATAATAAAGCATTGGTGCAGAGCAGATTTATTCACTGAACAGGTTGATTTATTTAACAGACTTGACATACATCAAAACCTACTATAGGCTTACATAATTGTTATCCATTTAGCAGGTCTGATTCTTTTGTCAAGTATTTGTTTTTCAAAAGTGATTCACTAAAGACTGCTGCCTTCTGCACAGCTCGCATACCTTAACAAATGCAGTCTTGCATGGGGTATTAGCTGGAGTGACTTTAAATTGCATCCTACCTGCTTGAGCGCTGCCGCTATTTTTTTAGCTTCTGTATTATTCCTTTACTAAACCACACGCACACCAAAAAAAAAAAAAAAAAAAAAAAAAAAAAAAAAAAAAAATAAAAAAAAAAAAAAAAAAACAAGGGGGGG
>VZRH01008028.1:6119-61843 GCA_013397555.1 Urocynchramus pylzowi
CCGGCGCGCGCGCTCCCTGCCGGCTGGCCAATGGGGCGCGGCCGAGTCCGCGCGGCGCGGCCCGAAGCGGTACCTGACGGATCGGGTGAGACCCGAGCCCGCCCGAACGCGGCCGAGTCCCCGAGCGGTGCGGCCCGGCGAGGCGAAGAGTCCCGAGCGCGCTCGAGCCTTGTCCGATCTCAGCCGAAGGCGGTAGCGAGGAGCGCCGATGTGTGCCGAGTCCTCTCCGATCGCACCCGAGCTCCGCTCGCCGGCCCTAACGGAGACACCCGAACGGGCAGCGCCCGAAATCGCCCGAAAGCGACCGAACCGGGCCGAACGCTCCGATCGCACCCGAAGGCGGGTGGGCGGGGCGAGCGGCCGCGCGCGGGCAGCCGGGACGGCGGAGGACCGGCGGGCGGGGCCGGGTCGTCAAGATGGCGGTGCCGAGCCGAGGTGAGCGGTGTCGCGATAGCAACACGACAGCGACACGACAGCCCTTTCCGGGGCACCGGGGGAGCTGTCTCCCACCGTGCCAGAGGTGACCTTTGCGCGGGGGGACACGACTAGAGCGAGGCGGGGCGGAGCGGAGGTGGAGCCCAGCCCCGTTGGCATATCGCGACAGTCCCGACACGCTGAGAATCCCGGTAGCGCCATGTGCGGGCTGAGGAGCACCTTGAGCCCGGGAAAGACGCTCTCCTGAGGCCGAGAGACGCCTCGTGAATATCCAGATCTTTGCTTCAGTTTAGGAACTGCTGGGATTCACAGGGGGAAAATTTCATCCTTAGTGTGGTCAAAATCATTAGTTTCCAAGTCTTTCACAGAGGTCAAAGTTTATTCCCAAAATTGTAAATTTCTGGCCTGAGTAGATAAAGTTGGCTGAGAAAATTAGTGCTGCATTCGTAAAAAAAAAAATCCTAATCCCAAACCTGTGCAATGAGGTGCTCTGGGCGATGTTAACCACATTTGCTGCCTTTAATTCAGTTTTATGTTAAAAATTAAACTATTTTGTTAGAAAATGGGCCATGTTCCGCCTCAAATCCCCATTCTCAGTGTCACTCACTCTAAGATCAGCACCAGCCTGGATAGATCGCCAAGATTTTGTTGGGTAAAGCACTGAAATGATATTTTCAGGTGGTTTAATAATCCCTCTTGACTGGTGTGCTCGGGGGTTTCAGGGTTTATCCGTGTGAAGTGTCCCGCTCGCTCTGAGGGAGGCAGCACGTCCTCAGGAACAGCGGCTGCCATCCCGGCCTGGAGCAGCTGCAGCAGGCTCACTGCCCTCTCCTAGGAAAGGATTAAGGAAAAGGAGTTCAGATATAAAGTTGGGGAACTCCCTGAAGGAATTCACTCGGAGTTCCTTGTGGGAATTCCACGATGCTGACTATTGTACAATTCACCATCAGTAGCTGCAGCTTTGGATATTGAATGAACGTGGAATCATGGAATCCTGGAATGGTTTGGGTTGGAAGAGACCTTGAAGCTCATCCAGTGCCACCCCCTGCCATGGGCAGGGACACCTCCCACTATCCCAGGCTGCTCCAAGCCCCATCCAGCCTAGTCTTGGACACTGCTGGGGATGGGGCAGCCACAGTTTCTCTGGACACCCTGTGCCAGGGCCTACCACCCTCACAGGGAAGGATTTCTTCCCAATATCAAAGCAATTCCTCCTTGTCCTGTCATTCCTAAGTGACAGGATGAGTGTTGGGTGCCCCCAGTCCCTGTACAGAGAGCTGAGAGCAGAGGATCAGGTCCATGAGACATTTCAGATCATGGGCACATGAATCACCTAAAATCATGTGCCTGTTCCCACTGTGTTCCCAAACTGGACACCTTAATTAGTTGCTTGGAGTTAGAGGGAATTAATTTGGGCCTAAATGCATAAAACTCTGAGGTGAAGAGGACATTGAGCTCAGCAATCCAGGGGTGAGGATGGCAGTGTGACAGTGATGAGCTGTCCCTGAGGAGTCAGATGAAATGACCTTTCACAGGTTTTACTCTCCCTGGAACAGAAATCTCAACTGTGCAATTCCTCACATGTCTGAGAGAATCCAAGAATATTAATGAGGAACTCAAGAGGTGCTTTAATAGGTTGGTGCCATCATGTTGTATGAGAATTTTATGTGATTTTTTCAGAAAATAGTAAGGGAAGAAGCGAAATGTGTTGGTTGGATCATTGGGAACTTGGTTTGGTTTCTGTGGGCCATCAGAACACACAGGTTGGATGTGGAATGACTTTGTGAAGGGAAGCCTCCCTAGTTTGGAGGGATGGTATTTAGAGGAACCTGGGAGCCCTGTGTTCTCCACAAACCTTCTCACAATTTACAAGCAAATGGATCCCATGTTCACCTCCTTCCTGCATAGTTAGAGGGGATGAAGTGTCATCTGCTAGGAAAGGACAGGATGAACAAGTTCTGGATAATGCCTGTGCGCTCCTTCAGGCTTTGAAAGAGCCTGAAGTTCCTCACTGAAAATAGCTTTTCGCAGTAGGGATTTTCCCCAAATTATTAGAGGCTTCATCTAGTTGAAAAGGTTATTTTTGGAACCTGAAGTCCACGATCTGGAAAACAATAAATGTTCCTGGGAGATGAAAAAAGAGATTCCTCACAGAATTTAGATACTATTGTTAGAATGTTTCTGGATTTAGACATACTTTCTTCTCTTTATTTTCTCCTTCTCCATGGAAAGGAAGAACATCAGAGATTGTATCCTTTCTGTACCACTGCTCCCTCCATGCAAGAATCCTGGAGAAGACTGCCTCAAGTGGATTCCTATCTTCTGTCCAGTAACTCTGCACAGTGGTGGGTCTGTGCTCCTGAATTTTCTGTCAGTGTCATCCACAGGAAGCACAACTGGGATCACAGTGCTTCCCATGGAAGATGTTTGGTGCAGGTTTAGCTGGGATTTGCTCCTGATGGGCTCCTGCTCCTGCAGAAACCCCATTAGCCCCCCTGCAGTCATGACTTAAACCAATTTTCATAGGAAAGTAGGTTAAAAATTGCATTTATGGACTGGTGGACACACCCCCTGCATCACAGCTCACAGACAGCTGACACAGCTGACAAGGGGTAGTAAAAGCAGCCCTCAGTAGTAACTTCCTCCTCTCTTACAGTAAGTTACCCCACCTTTACTCCTGCCAAGATCCAAGTAACCACCTGGGAGGAGACACCCTTGGCTCTGAAGATTTCCATGCTTAGAACCTATCTAGTAATTTTTTGCTCCACCTTCCTTCAACTGGAAAAACCCCAAAACCTGGTTCTGTGTTAATAAAATGAGCTGCTCTGAGAACTGGAATCCATCCACGGCGCGTGGGTGGGTTTAGAAGCGGGATGGGCAGTTCCTGTAAAAGATGCCTGGGATGAAATCCCTGCTTGGAGATATTTGTAGGATTTGAAAAAGGCTGGGGGAGAGAGGGGAGTGAATTAAGGCTGTTTCTTAGGAATTTGCATCTCAAAGCTGAGCTCAGACAGGTATGGAGCAAAGCATTTCCATGCTGTGCACAGGAGCAAGGCCTGGCTGCTGCACAGAGCCACCTCTTCTCCAACACAAGTTTGATGGAGTTTGCCAACTCTCTGTCAACTTCCTTAAGGCTGACTAAGAAGTGTAGAAGTAGTCTGGGGCAATGTACACATCCATCCCCCCTGCTTCCTCAGGCTAACGGATGCCCCACTACAGTCTAAATAAAATTCCTTAAAAAAGGAACTAAAGCCAAGCCTGAAACAGCAGGCTTTTATCCCAGGCCGTGGTGTTCACAGCCTCAAGTTCCTTCCTGAACCCTCCCCACAGCCAGGCATAGCTGGACCATTCAGTATAAAGAGGGAGTGCAGTATATTTTGGGGTTACTGGGAAATGGTGATTTTATGGAATAGATCCCACCTCATCGCTATGAGAAATCCTTAACAACAGTTCTCAGCTGTCATCGCTTCCCTTACAGATCCTGCTTTATGTAAATGGGATTTATTACATCTTCTACTTCTTGGCAACTCTTGCAATGATTATTTACAAAAGTAAGTTGCAGGTATTGTCCCCAGAGCAGGCTGTGCTCATGCACAGCTGGGTTTTGTCCTGCTGTGTCTTCCTGCTTTATTTACTCTGGTTTATTATACAGGTCAAGTTTTCAGTTATCCAGATGATTTTTTGGCTCCTGATCTTGCCGTGCTTTTCCTTATGGCCATTCTGGAAGTGCCTCGATTGTACTTGGGTAGGTCATGTTATCAGTGCAACTGGAATGTAATCTGTCAACATGAATCATTTGGAAATGGAGTCTGTCAGTTGAGCAGATATTTGGAGACCCCTACACCTTTCCTTTCACTCCTGAGGACACCTGCAAGCACCAACACCCTCCTTTCACTAAGACAGAAGGGCAGGAAGGGCCTCCTGACCTTGTCCAGAGCTTGCTAAAACTTCAAGTCCAATTTTTAAAAAACCCAAATCACTATTAAAATCTGCTTAATATTCCAAAGACATTTATGCAGGGTGGGGCCCTTGAATCAATCTGAGTGGCTTTAGGGTTGGATTTATTCCACTGCTTTAAAGCTCTCTGTGTATTTGCTTGGAGCCTGATCCATGAATAAAGAAGTGGGTTTCAACACCAAAATCTACTGAGGTGGGCTTGGAAATAAGCTGCAAGAAAGAGAGAGGGACAGCTTCTCCACAATGCCAGCCATCTGAAGCAGGAATAGCTTAGCAGGGAATAAGACTTGAAAATGAGGATTGGACTCCAGGAGTGCACCGAGGTCACCGCGTTGAGTGTGAGGCTGGGGGCTCAGGAAGAGTTTGGTGGTTGAAGCGAGCGCTCAGAGGGATGCAGCTTCAGAAGTGATTCTCTGTGGTAAGAAAAGGTGCCCTGGCTGTGACTATCAACTGATGAACTTACTTAGATTAATTTTGGTTAGTTTTCCTGTTTTGAAATGGATTGTCCATGGTGTTGGGCTTGTTTGATTGCTGGCAGAGCTTTGATTCAGGCTGGTATTTCAATGTATTTTGAGCTTTTTTAGGACTCAGTGAGAGCAAAGTCAGAACCAGGGCTTTTTTTGAGCAGGAATATTCTCGAGTTACAGCTTGAGCTGTTGTCAGAACAAATTGGACTTTTGGTTTCTGTTTCCTTGCAGGTTTCAAGGGTAACCTGACAGAAGCAGAGGCGCCGCTGGGGCTGAGCCTGGGGCTCACGGTGGGCAGCGTGCTGCTGTGTGTGTACCTGCTGCTGTGGCAGACCTACGTGCTGTGGGCAGATGTGCTCCTCAACGCTGTGCTGCTCTCGGCCTACGGGCTCGAGTCGGGGCTCAAGGTCTCGGCCATCGCTGCCTTCGTCAGCTGAGCCCGGCCCCTTCCCACACGCCTGCCACACGTTCCTCCTCTGAAAGGGTGGGGCTTCGTTTCCACTGCTGAATTCCTTTGTATGTAAAAACCCTGTGCAGCTTCTCTCTGTTTAAATGAGAAGTTTTGGGGACATAGATGTCCCGCCCAGGAGCTGTGTGATGCTGTCCACCATTGGCTTATTTACAGGCAGAGGCAGGGGATGAATTGCAAAACACTTAACACTCTGGCATTCACCAAGGGTCAGTACTAAATATCCATTCCCAACACAGGATAGGAGGCAGTGCTGCTGGCATGGTGGGAGTTTTCATGGCACAGGAGCAACATGCAGCCCAAGTGACACAGAAATGAATCAGGCCAGGGCTCACTTGTGCCTTGCTACGCACACGTTCGTGTTTGAGGGCACAGCTGCTCTGCTGCTCTCATTTGTGTTTCCAGACCTCAGTGGTAATTTCCCTGACTTTAGTAGGGCAGAACCTGATGTATCCCAGTGGGGGAGAGTGGAACTGGGTTTTGTGCATACCTGGAGAGCCAAGCCACAAGGTTTGGCAGCCAGTTCTTACTACGTGAGGGGATGTTTGGTTAGACAGGATGGCTTTAAAATGAACAAAACCATTCACCATTCATTCTCTCTTCTGTCCTGTTTAAAAGTCCAACAGAATGTTGGCAGTTTTATTTCTATTCGGCGTTAAATGTGCTTATTTCTACAACTTTGCAAAAATTACTATATTCAAGTCTGTCTTAACTTCTAACTGGTGCACGTGCAGAGTTTTTTACTGTCTCAAAAATATGTGTTAATGGAAAGCTTTGGGAGTTCCTGGGTTTTTGAAGAAGCCTATTTTCTATTCAGAATTTCCTATTTTTGTATTTATTTATTCATTCAAATAAATAATGGTTTAGATCTAAGGAGTGTTTGAAATGCAGAGCATCTTGTTCAGATCTTGGGCTCCAGCTAAGTCATCCAAAGGAAGACTTGGGCAAGACTGGGTGTGTGTGGAAGCCTCTTCTGATCCTGATCCTGATCCTGCTGCTGTGTGTAGCCCCTTCTCCTGCCCTGGGAAGGTCTGAGCTAATTTGCAATCACCAGGGGCTGAAAATTGTGGGGTGCAGGCCTGTGGCACCTCAGGCATGCTGCTCTTTGCTTTCTGGTGGGGGTAGAAAGGGACAAAATACACAGAAGTTCTGTGGAAGGGCCCAGTTTCATCCCTCAGTGGTTGAACTTGATCATCACAGAGGACTTTTCCAACCTTAAGGATTCAAGTACCTAAAGGGGGTTTTCAGGAAGGAGAGGGGCCTTTCACAAGGGCATGTAGTGACAGGATGAGAGGTAGTGGTGTCAAGCCAAAAGAGGATTGGTTTGGATAAGATATTAGCAAGAAATTTGTGACTCAGAGGGTGCTGAGGCCCTGGCACAGGTTGCCCAGAGAAGCTGTGGCTGCCCCTGGATCCCTGGAAGTGTTCAAGGCCAGGTTGAATGAGACTTGCAGCAACATGGACTAGTGGAAGGTGTCCCTGCCCTTGGCAGGGGGATGGAAGGAGATGAGCTTTAAAGTCCCATCCAACCCCAACCTTTCTACTCCCAGGCCTGGTAACAGCAAGTTCTGTCCACATTACACCACCTGACAGTCACAGTCAGAGTTCCCACTGGCACAAATCCCCTTGGACAGGTCCTGCTAAGCCAGAGCCCAGCTGTAGGTTCATCCTTGCTGCTCCCACAGAAACATCACAGCAGCAGAACTGGTGCTAAGGAGCACCCAGGAAATGGAATGACCAAATGTTTCTGTGCTTAATCTGCCTGAATGGAGCCCCCACCTATTTGTCCTCCCAGATTTGCTTGGCATGATGGAATGTGCCATCACATGCTTGTTGCAAGGAGTGACCAACATACTGAGCTGTCCCTGCCCCATTAACGATCAAAGCACACAAGCAAAACTCTTCCTGGATGGGCACAAAAAAAAAGCACAAACTTTTCCTGGTGTTTGCACCTGCCTTACACAAAGGTCTGCCTGCAGAACAATTGACAGGTTCTAAAGGGAATATTGCAAAGTGGAATTTTTACCTGAATGCAGGCGATAACAGCAAACAGGGTCACACAGGGTAATGTTGAGTCACAGCCCCTGTACTTCACCTTCTTGAGTGATCACCACAAACAAACACAAAATATGAATTATAAAACATGGTGAACCCTTTGCTCCCTTCCTATCACCCAGGTGAAAAACAAGGATCAGCAGAGAGTGCCAGTACTTGGTGATAGTGAGGCATGGGGTAAATATGCACACAGATAAAACATTAATTTTGGGCTTGTTTCAAAGCAGGGCCTGATGGCTGCAACTGCTCAGAGCCCTGGATGGCTGTCAGTGCCTGCCAGGGTCAACTGGCACCAACCTGGATTTGCATTCTCACAAGGGCAGGACAGCTCTGGTTTCAGTTTTCCAATTCCAGATAAAATTGTCTGTGAACTCTTTTGTGGGGTACTGCTGCTGCTGTCAGCCCTGTGCTCTATGATAAAGAATGAAGCCTGGAAGCTTCAGACAACTCCTTCATCCCAAGTATTTCCAGGCTTTCAATGGGACTTGTCATTGTGTTGGTGTCCCAGACTCCATGGTGGCATCTCTCGATGCTGAGGTGGTACAAAGACCCAAAGGGAATCAGCTTCAGAGAGTTTCCCTAACCAGGAGCTCCTTTCCAAACCATTCCCACCGCTTGGAGAAGCAGGGCACACATAGTGAAGCCATTGATGACATTTGCCAGACATACAATCGCTGGAGCTTTTAATTACGAGGCCCAGCCCTTCTGAAACAGGACAAGCAAGTTGGATGCAAACAGCATTAAAAATTTAGAGGAACACATATTTTGAGGAGCTGGGTTTGGGTGGTGTTTACTCGACAAGTCTTTGTTCTCAAGCCATCACAGGGGTGTCTGCCGCCAACCTGATTTAAAAGGCTGATCCCGAGAGGCAAGTCAGCCTCCTGGGATTTCCAAATTGGAGATACTGGGAGATAGGGTGTTATGGGTCCCTGACTTTATGATGTCTCTCTGGAGTGGCCTGGTGTTCCAGTGAAGAAGGGAGGCTGAGAACATGCACTCAGTTGATTCCACAGCTGGGAGCCATGCCAGGAACCACCACCATACCACAGGGTGATTCCCTCCTGCCAAACCATTCCATGATTCTCCGGTTGCCTCTGGCCCACCCCCACCGGCACCAGCTGTCAGGTGGGACAGCTGGGAAGGTGTAATAAGCTCCGCTGTGGTTTTCTTCCCTGCCCAGAGGAAAAGTTGCTGCCTCTGCAGAGCAGTTAAGAGATTTGCTGTGGGGCACAGCAGCTCACAGTAGCCCTGTCTTCATTGTGAATATGGAGCTGGATAGGAAGCAGTGCCTTAAAACACCATCCTGTCAACTCCCTTTGCATCCCAGGGAAGTCAGCCCAGCCCAGCAGTCCTCCTGAAATATCTTAGTGATGCATTTCAGGGAGTAGGGATCTCCTGCACAAAACTCTCTGGCTGCTGAGGCTCACAAGGCTTCAGCACAGCTGACATTCCCACTGCATTTCTCTTGTGTTGGACTGATATCCCTTCTCCTGCCTGGTACAGCAGGCATTCCCTAAATCCTGCTTTCCCTAGGGCTGGCCGTGTTTTCACAATATATCCCCTGGGATCCTGGCGAGGAGGATGACGGGGCACTGGGTGGGAGTGTCACACCGAGTACCGGTTCGTGATCTCCCGCAGGAGGAGAGGTCGTGGTGCTGTCAAAGCCGAGCTGCCGAAATCCCGGCTGTCAGGCAGGGAGCTGCTCTCCCCCTGCCCGCCCGCCCGGCTCACCCGGCCGCATTCCTCCCACAGGAACTCACCGGGGCGGCTCCTCCGTGCGGCGCCTGGACCCGGGCCAGGCCCTGCGCTGGGCATGAGCCCCTCAAAGAAACGCACAGCAGCGGGGAACTCAGTCAAGCTAAGGAGTCTGGGCTTCTCCCAGACTGCTGTCCTGAGGGGGAAGCTGTTGCTTTTCCTCGTTTCTTTCCCTAGTGTCGCAGTTGCAGCTGTTTCCTCCCAGGGCCAGCGACACGGGGTCTCACTTCACATGTACATGGCAGGGGTTCAACACACAGCGTGGGCATGGTGGGGACACCTGCAGACGTGAGCTTCCATAAAAACACTCTCAAAAGCCTCAGTTTTGGGAGAGGAATGGCTAACCAGAATGATTCCACCCTGCCACGGACACATCGGTATGACCCAGCTGATTATCTTCCCTGCCAAGCACACCTTCCACTATCCCAGGTTGTTCCAAGCCCTGTCTAACCTGACTTTGAACAATTCCAGGGATGGGGCAGCCACAGCTTCTCTGTTCCAGAGCCTCAGCGTCCCCACAGGGAAGAATTTGTTCCCAATATCCCATCTAAACCGACTGTCTTTCATAGAAGAGCTGGGGCAAAACGAGGGGCTTTATGGCCACATAACCCCAAGGAGCACAGTGCCACAGAGGGGGTACCCCAAAGGGGACTCTGCTCCGCACCCCTGATTGCTTTGGGGAATGTGAGAGCAAGGACGCTTTGCCTTTTCCCTCCATCTCCCAACACCTTTCCTTGCCGCAGACGTCGGGACAGAGAGCAGGCAGGGGCGATGCTGGAGGAAAACAAGCCGCGAGCCAGCGCTGAGGAGAGCCCTGGGCTGCACAAAAGGTGCCTTGTTCCCCCCATGAGGAGGTCGGGCAGCACGTCCCCCCCCCTCACCGGCGATGGAAAACTGAGCTCCAAGCACTCCTTCACCTCCCCTCGCCACCTTCAACCTTCCCATTGGGTACAAAATGTTCTCGGGAGTAAGAAACCCGAAGTTTAACACGTCCCTCCTGGGCTCTTGGTCGCCTTGCCTGGGGAGTGGGCGAAGGCTGCAGCAGCCCCCGGCGCTCCCGGGGCCACCGGCTCCTGGTTATACAGTAACCTGTTGCTCCGGGTCCCAGCTCCACCTCTCGCTGCCTCCACATCCCTCCCCTCCTCTCTCCTCTGCCAAGGAACCTCTGTCACCTGCTCTCAGACACCCGGGGCGAGCGGCACCGGGAGGAAAGGGCAGCGGGGAGCCACGGCACGGGGACTCCCAGGCCGGGGTGCCGGGTGGGCTCTGCCTCCCACTTTCCTTCAGCGTTCGGGGCATCGGGCTCACAGCCTGTGCAGGGAGGACACGGAGCTTGACTGCTGGAGAATGGCAGCAGGATTTAACTAGAAAGGCACGGAAAACCGGGAGAGAACTCACGGGAGCTGAGCGATCTGCGGGAGACGAGAGCGGCTTCTCAGCACCGGTGAGTCTCTCTTTGCAAATCCTAAAACTTCATCCCCCTCCCCAGCTTTTATCCACTTCAAAAGTCTCTCTGATTCTGCTGTGGAGGGAGAATGGCTGGAGAGGGGTTGTGGCTGGGAGAACTATCAGTGTAGTTTTCTGGTTTTTTAGTTTAAAAATGTGAAAAAACGTACTTTTCCCAGCATTGTGTTTTCTGAGTTTTTTCCCCGTCCTGGTGATTCCTCACCGGGTGAGATCCAGTAGGTGGCACTTTCTTGGCAGCAAAATATCTATCTGGCACAGAACGAGGCATTTTTTTCTGTTCCTAATGAAGTCTGGAGACGTAGTTTTGAGCAGCTGTTTGTTTGCAAACCTCGGTGTTTCCTCTTTTGGGGAAATGTGTAGAATTTCAGGCCGTTCCCCGCCAGGCCCCTCAAAGAGTGGCTGGTCTTGGTGGGCGAGCTCTCCCTACCTCTCATCCTGGCAGGATTCACCACCTGACTGCAGCACGGAGGGAAGCTCGGAGCTGCCCTGTTCCCTCGCGTGACAGCTCTGCCTCCTGATGAGATTTCATCTACGTTAACGAGTCACAGCATTCCCGTCCCCTTTCTCTTATTTTCCTGGAAAATGCCGGTGCAAACTCCACTGAGGACAAGGCTCAGGGACAAATGATGTGACTGACATTATTTTCAAATACTGGAAATAACTGTGACATAGCACAGTAGTAAAATCCGGTGATTGCCCTGCTGTAATTAGGGCAACAGGGAGTTAACACTTGTGATGCTGGGCTGCTCCAAAAGCAGGGATCAGATCCATCAGTAGCTGCTCATCCAGGAGTGCCAGAACTTGGCTGGCATGTGCCCCAAAAAAGGTCTTTTTCTGAGTAAAGAAGTGACAGACAGAGGCTCAGCCCCCAGCTGATACAGCAGGGACCCACGCACGGTTTTGCCCACAGATGCCAAAGGCAACAGCGCATTCCTGGCTCCGTTTCGCTCTGTGAGTTTTTGGTTGATTAAGAAGGAAAATTAGTCCTTCACAGACAGAAAGGGCAGGCAGCAGTGCTGAACCAAGGAGCCCTTTAAAACAGGACTGGGAAGAGGGACTTGGGATCCACTGTGGGAAGAGGCAAAGGTCGTTGGTCGGCCATGTTTAAAACCAAGGCTTGAACTGGTGTTTGGGACAACACTACAGCTCAGATCCACTGTGGTCAGGCCTGCATTGTTCCTACTGCTGGTTTCTGCAGCTGAAGCCTTGGGAAGGAGCTTGTGTTCTTCCAACTGTGTCTCAGCTCTCCAGGTGGTCTAGAGCAGGATCTACTCAGCTATACTCAGCAGGGCAGGCTGGATTTGTCATATAATCATAGAGCTTAGAGGAACAGGGGATGCTTTTGGGCACCCGAGGAAAAGTTTGGCACCAACATTGTTGAACTGGCTGTTGGTGAAGTCCCGGGAAGGGAGCAGCTGCGGGTGACGCTGGAGAACGGCTGTGATGTGCACACACTGCTCATGTGGAGCAGTTTGCCAAGACAAGCTTTGAGTCCTTGGCTTTCTTCCCCTCTGCCATCACCCCCCATGTCACGGTGGGCACAGACACCATGAGAGAGGAGGATAGCCTGGATGCTGCTCAGCACCAGGAGGAAATGTCTCCTGAGCCACAGGCTAGGTATCGCAGGGGCAGACAGAATGTGCCTTCAGTGCCCACCTTTGCTGACTGCAAACCGCTCACCATCAGTCAGAGTCACAAAGCCCAGCCTTGAGCCTGAAATAGCCCTGCAGATTGTTGCTCCTGGGTCTCCATCTGCCCAATTCCCATGGATGGTGTTTTGGGTCAAGGGTAGGACTAGATGATCTCAAAGGTCTCTTCCAACCATGATGATTCTCTGAAGCACACTGCAGAGCAGATGGTGTCTGGGGTGATGTCACAGCAGCCACCATTTTGTCAGGCTGTGATAAATTGTCATGGCTGCCTGCCTGGGTTCATCCAAGGGCATGAAAAGACAGGGAAGGGTTGGTCAGGAGGAACCCTGGCCTGCTTGCTCCCCTCTGGTCATTCAACCAGGATGTAGGTCCTGAGAGGAGACCCTGCTGGGGCATGGTTGCAGGGCCAAACCTGCCAGTGGTTTGTTGGCATCTGCCCCTGGATGAGATGGCTTGGAATGTGCTGGAAAACAAAATGCTTTTCATAGGGTCATGGGATCATTCTGGAAAAGAAAGATTCAGAAGAGACACTAATGCACTGTAGGACTTGGGAAGTTTCAGTCCTTGTGGCAAAATAGAAAGGAGTGAAACAGGGAGAACAAATGCGTTGGCTTGTGTGGGCTTGAGAAACATCCATATGAAATAAGTCCTGAGTGCGTGGGGGACTCTTGGAGTATTATTCCCAGAGGGCTGGATCCGGGGGTGCTGCTTTGGAGCACTTTCCGTCATACTCTTGGCTTTCTCCCTTCCATGCCATGGTCTCTGTGAAGTGCTGGGCCAGGGCAGGTTTGTGGTTTTGAAGAAGACTCAGTGTTTTAGTCCTTGAATGGGGCTGAACAGGGCTCATGACTCCTTTCCACAAGTACAGTCAGTAATGCTGCCCTTCCCTCCAGGGTGGACAGGAATGCACGGCCTTTAGCCTGTGAGTTTGGTGTCATTGGCAATAAAACAATCACCCTTGGAAAATACTCGAGCCTAGCCTAGTGACCCCCAAGCAGAAGTGCCAAGTAAAGTCCACAGACTTGCTGGAGTGACATAGATGGCCTCCTGCACTCTGCTAGAGCTTTACCAACAGCTCAGTGTCTGCCTGGCATGGCAGCTCCATGGACTGCCAGCAGATCCAACAGCACTTGGCTCTGCCAGAATGGGTGGTTCTCCTGAACCACCTGTTTGGCCAAGGCACAGCAGGTGCCCAGAAAAATACCCATCTGCCTGCCCAGGAGGTATTCATGTTTCCCACTCCAAGGGAGGGGAAGGGTGGAAAGGAAGGAAACCCTCCCTGCTCATCCAACTGCATTGTAGGAGACTCCTTGCACCATCAGAAATGGTGCCGGGCACTGTACAACACCATCGAGAGACACAGGAGACAGGATCCAAGGAGGCCCAGGAAGCCTGAGAGCACAGTTTGGTTCTGGATCTCCACCTGCCCACAAGAACATAGTTAGAAACGCAGCAAAGCAGGATTTTTATGGAGTGGGGAGGCTGTGAACAGCGTCTCTGTCTGCTTGCAGTGGGTTTGAAATGTCAGGCTCAGGGAAAAATATGCTGTTACCCATCCCTAAAATATTTAGGTATTAAGAGAGAAAGGAAGGGAATCCAGGGAGAGCTGCTCCCACATGGACATGGCTGACTCTGCACATAGGTGAAGGTTTGTCTTTTCCCAAGGCAGTGAGAGTTTTCTTTTCTCCTGGGCTGGCGACAGTACCGCCTCCAAAATTGAAATGCACTATGCCAGTGGGGTAACCAAAAAAGCCCTGGCATTTTACTTCCTGGTAATCCAGATAAATTAGGAAGAATTGCAATTAAGAAGGGAGGGAAGGGTGTGTAGCTGAGATGGACCGGTTTGAAGATATTTCCCATTCATCTGAACTGCAATTCCCCAGGAGGGCCCAGCCCTTGTTCCCATTCCCCAACTGCTCCCAAGGGCGTTACTGCAACCTGCTCACTGCCACTGAGGATCTGCCGAGGAACAGAACAGAAGCTCGCAACCCCCGGGAAGAAGTGGGGAGTCACAGGCTCTGCCTGCTCAGCTGCCCTGGGACAGGGACTGAAGTACCCAGACAAGCTGCTGGGACCCTGATGTGGTTGGAAACACCAAGTGAGGCCTGGAGGTGCCTGTTCCTGAAGGCACGGTGGGATCTGGGGACCTTCACAAGGCAAGAGGCTTGTGGCAGAGGCTGGGCTGCTCCAGCCCGTCTGGCACAGATCTAGACCCTGCCTGGGATTCTCTGTGCCCTTACATCCATCCCTGCCTTCAGAGGAGGGTCCAAATCAACCCCTCTCACCAGCATCTCCCACAAAGGTTCTCCTTGTCCTGCTGAGATGGGCAAACACATCTCACATGTGAGAAATCCTCATCTCCAGTGCCAGGGGCACATTCCCCCATCCAGTCCACACTTGGGGTTTCACCTGTCAAGGCATTAGCCCACCTGTTCACCTTTCCTTTCCCACTCCCTGGACAGTGTCACAGCTTCTAGCAGCAATTTCATCTGTAATGGAGGAGCTGAGCACCCTCGTGGTGACGGGATAGGATTTTGCAACAGCCTTGGCTGTCATGATGGGCAGGTGTGGCACAAATGAGCCCTCACAGCTCATGGGTCTCCAACCTAGCCTTGCCCCAGGTGAAGGCAGAACTCTCCATGGCTGGTGGAACAGGAACACTCCACATTTGTGGTCTGAGGTCTTTCAGTACTGCCTTGGAATGGGACAGAAAATTCTTTCCTATTTTTGGTGTCTGGTTGGGGCACTGACCCCCAAAGCTTTCATAATTTGAATTTAAGTTTAGTCCTTCCTGCTTCCTTTTGTCTTTTTTCCCTTCCTCTGTCTTATCAGTCTAAACTTGTCCAGATCTATATCCTACAAAGGTAAAGTGCAGCCCATCCAAATGGCAATAAACCAAAGTTCAGGCACCACAGCTGATTCAGAAAATGAAGTAGTGCTGCTGGTGGGATGGCGATTGGGATCAGGCTGAGTCAACACCACCCTCCCCCAGACTGTTGACATCTAACTTCCCTGTCGCTCAAGATGGACAGAAGTGGGAATCATCTGGGAGCTGAGAATCTCTTCATGGCTTACAAGTGCTGGCTGCTGGAAGTAGAGCTGAGGGTGGCTCCAGATTCCCTCACCAGCAAATACAAGGTGAATTCCAAACCTGACCCACCTCACTGCTGTGGACATGCCAGTGGCTTGTCCTAGTCTGTCACTCATTCCTCATTGCCACCATCAGGACTCTCTTGGGTCAATCCTTGCCCCACAACTGCTGCCAGCCAGAATTGTGACTTGTGGACAAAAACTCTTCCAAGTCCTCCAAACTTCTCTGTGCCCTTTTCACAAGGGCATGGAGTGAAATGGCCTTAATCTGAAGGAGGGTGGCTTTACATTAAATTTTGGGAGGAATTTTTTTCCTGTGAGGGTGCTGAGTCCCTGGCACAGGTTGCCCAGAGAAGCTGTGGCTGCCCCATCCTTGGAAGTGCTCAAGGCCAGGCTGGACAGGGCTTGAAGCAAACTGGCCTAGTGGAAGGAAGGGGCAGGGCATGGTCCATTTCCCATAAAGGGAAATGGAACTTTTTTCCAACCCAAACCATTCAATTTATGACATTATGATAAGTCAGGCTTGAGGCTTTCAGTGGCGACTCTATGGAGGCAAAGCAGTGACTTCACTGTCAGTGCTGAGATAAACACAGAGGTGTCCATTTGCCTGAGCCTGAGACAATCCTTTTATCAGTAAATTCTCTTCATAAAAACACCAGGGAGAGAAGAAGAGAGAAAGGTAATTGCACCCACGATATCCCTTAATAAATCATAGGCTAGAGCCTACTCTCATTCCTGACACTGCTGCCTCTTAATTATAGCTGTGTTCAGCTGAGGAGACAGAGGAGGAGAGCTGGGCTCTTTGCAGAAGGGAGCACTAATTAAAACCTCTTTTCTCTGGGAAGATATTAATGTCTGCCTCTGGGGCAGAAGCAAATGGCCTTGTCTGTGGCCATTCCCACTGGTTAACCTGTAACTCTGACTTTCACACAGCCAGGCAGTTTGTCCTGTTTTCAGTACCTGGTGCTCTCAGCATGGCTTCTGGGCTGAGATATGGGACTTTCAAAAGTCCTTGAAAAAAGAAGAGGAATAACAGGTACCCAGGCAGCCTGTGCAGGTGTGGAGGTAAGGTTAGGTAGTAGGGGTGGCTCCTCAGTCCAGGTACAGACCACAAAAGGGTTTTGCACACTACCCCCTGATGTATGACACAGGCAGGATTTCTGAGAAGGAGAGGGTATCCCAGACTGCACCCAAAGAATTCCTCTGATTGGAGTTATGTGGATTTCAACAGGTGTGATCCACTTCCCCATGAGAGGAGAGTCCATGCCCTCAGGCTGGTGGGGGAAGGAGTCTTGTACCACCAGGTACCTGCACACCAGCATCTCTGCCTGATCTCCTGATGGGTTTTGAGACCTGGTCACTCAGGCAGGCACATTCCTGATTCACTTTTTTTTCCAGCTCAGGAGAACAGAAACCCTAGCAAACTCTGGGAGGGGAGTGGTACATCTGAGCCATGGAAACGACACTTTGACTCACTGAAGTCAAAGGGCTATTCTATGATTCTATCTATCTATTCTATGTTTCCATGATTCCCAAAGAGAGTAAGTTAGGAATCTCCAGCTGCCCCTGCAGAGTTTCCAGAGCAGGGAACCCAACTGGTGAAGGAAGGCTCTAGTCCAGCATCCAGGTACATGCTCACTCCAACCTGGCATTCAAGCCAGAGTCAAAACACAAGGAAAATACTGGGTTGGATTTTCCCCCCTTGTTTGTTTTGCAACAGAAGGTGCAGGACAGGAGTGTAAAAGTAGCATGAAAGACTCTCAGGGATAACTTCACGACTGTCAGGTTTGCTGTGATTTGCTACTGCTTAGAAATAAGTTGATAAAGTTTCAAAGTAGCTTTAAAAAAAGCCAGAAAAGCTGTGCCTCTGTCAGAGAAGCTGCTGCACGGAGCGAGGCAGGAGCAGGTTCAACAAGATAAATTGAGAGCAAATGTACCAGAGCCGTGCTCATTGCTGGTCTCTGCCAGAACGAGCAGGTAACACCCAAGGTGTGGTCGGGCCATCGGCTGCCCGAGCAATCTCTTGACAAGGAAGCACCTTTTGCTGCTGCTGTGTCTGCTCCAAGCTTTAAAACAAACCAGGAGCAGTCCCTGTATCTGTGACTTCAGCCCTGAAACTTCCAGTGCTCTTCACCTTGGGAGAGGGACACTGAGATCCTGCTCTCCTTGAGATCTGTGATACAGCCCATGGCATGGAGACAGGGAATAAGGGACCAGCTGCTTCCTGCTGACAGAGCTGGGGTGCATCCCATGAAACCAGCAGCTGGTGAGTGCAGCAGGAACAAAAGGAGGTGGCTGAGAACACCATGCAGAGCCAAGCACGGAGCATCCTGCCACAGGCCATTCAGGATGTCCAAAGTTTACACAGCTTGGCCAAATGCAGTTGGAGAAATTCAGAGATGGAAAAGGGTACCAGGAGCTCTTTACTCCCGCTGCTGGAGGCTGGGAAACGCAGAGAGGCTTCCTGTGCTCCCCTCCTGTTCCTGGCTTCTCCTCCAAGTATCCATGAGTACTGCATCTGTGTTTGCCCCCAACCTGCCACCAAGCAGAACTGAGGGCAGGTGATGGGAGAGGTGATGGACCACCCCACATTCAGGCAGCTGTTCCTGGCTCCTCTGAGCCAAGGGGAGGATGAAAGGGAGGAGCTCTGGCCTCAGTGACTGCTCAGTGGAAGGAAACGTTGTACAGGTTTAGTCATAGCCCAGGAAGGGAGGCCTGAAACCAGCCAAGCAGCCAAAGCCCTGCCACAGCCACATGCAAACTAGACCAGACAGGTCCCAGAACATCTGCTCCACACCTGGCACGAGCCTGGAGACACTCCTGCTCCCTGATCCCTTTTCCCTGCCTGCCAACAGCTGGTGAGCAAACAGTCAGAGGTGAGAAGGTTGATGTGAAGCAGGAGAAGGTTATGGGGCAGATCTGGGCTGCCACCATCCTCAGCAGCCCCTGGTATTTTCCCAGAGCTGCTTCTGATTTACCCTTGCCAGGTGCCTGTGCTGCCAGGATGCTGCTCACAGAGGCCGTGCTCTGCTCCAGTGCCGCATGGGTGATGGACACACAGATCCTTCTCTTGGAATCCTGTCCTGACAACTCAGGCTAAAGGAGCACTTGGGGTAGCTCATGACATCCCTGAGCATCCATGAGCTCAGCTGTAGGCCCCCAGGGCAGGATTCAGGAACACCTGGCTGGGGAACACCAAGAATAGCCCTTTGTCCTCTCAAACCACAGGTATTCCGGCGCTCTCAGGGCTGCCTGCCCCTCCCTGCAGAACAACCTTCCCAGAATATACCAGGTTCTCCAGTGTACATGTTTAGGCACAACTCTGCTTCTGCCAGCCTTTCTCTGCTCCAGAGGGGATGCATAAACCTGTGGCTCATTTAAAGATCAGACCCCAATGACAGTCAGGCCAGCAAGGATGGCCTGACTGTCATTGGGGTCTGATCTTTAAAGATCAGGCCAATGACAGTCAGGCCAGTTCAGTGGTTTCAGTTCAGTGGTCAGGTCATGGTAAGCACCACTTGGCTCCCCTTTGGCTGCAGGAGCATCCACGTGGCGTGTGTTGGCCCCACTGTGTGCCAACTGCCCTGATCCTTCCACACACACCTTGCCCACCTGGTATAAAAGGGATTTCTTGCTCTTTTCACCCTCTCCTCTGAGGATTACAGGGTTATCCTTGCCAGAAGGCACCTCAGGAGATCCCCAGTCCAACCTCAAGCAGGGTCAGCTCTGAAACAGGTCAGCCTGCAGGACAGGCTGCACAGTTCATTCCTGCTGTTCTTGAAAATCTCCAAGAACGAGATGGCACAACCTCCCTGGGCAAACCTGCTCCACACTGCTGTGCTTCCCAGAGCAGAAACCCTGTCCTTCATGTTCCCTGCATAGCTTTAGCCTTTGGAACTGGAAATCTCCATGCAAAGACCCTGTGGGCACACAGTAGTAGCCAGGGAAGCCTTTCCTCTTTAAGACACTGCAGGAAACTCTTCTCTCCCCTTCCCAGCCCTGGAGTCAGTCTGGTTCCTCCTAGCCCAGCTCAGACTCCCATCCCAGCCTCTGCGTGGACCAATTGTGCCTTTTCCTTCTCGCCCTTGCAAGAGATTAATTTTTTTTTGTGGCAAGATTGTTAAAACATTTCTGCACCACAAGATTAGAAACTGCCATTTGAATTATTTTGATAAACCCAGCCTCACACATCCTTCTATTCTATACAGAACAAAGGGCAAAGGGAATGGGGTTTATTTTGGTTTTGGAATGATCTCTCCTGGGACTGTTTTGGTTACTGGGTAACTGGATGTTCAGGCTGAAAAACCCTTCTGTGGTCTCATCCACAGCTTCACTGAAAGCCCAAACATTGGAAATCAACACAGTGATTTCCTGTGACTGTACATCTTGGCTTCTGACCCCAGACACAGAGCAGGGCATCCTTCAACTGGGTGTGAGTATTTTGAAGTAGAATATGTTTTGTACTGTCAGTGAATATTATGGTTCCTATAGGGACTCTGCGAAAATCCAAAAATCCCAGCACTTTGCACATAAATCAATGACGGACAGAAAAAGTCCCTTTGCATGAACTCCCATTTCTGCCTTTCAGAGGTTAATGGGAAGGGATAAATTACCATTTTTCCATTTAAAATTTTATCTAACGTGATAATATATATGAAAATACCAACTACAGAAGGAAAAAGCTACATTAGACTACTACTAAAAAAGCTCAAGTGATGTTTTCAGACCAAAAGCTGACCTGAGCCCCACCACATCTCCAGGAGCCACCAGTGAGCTGGTTAAACTGGCTGTTTTCCTGCAGTGACACTCAGAGCCAATTTTCCATGTGCCAAGTTTTAGCTCAAATGAATTGTTACAAATAGCCAAAAATACTCGGACAGGATATGAGTAGGAAGCACAAAATAGGATGGGAAGAGATAGCAATTAATGTTGTCATCATTAGCTTAAAAAGGCTGGAAAAGCCTTAAATATCAAATGGGATTTTCAAGAGATTAATCTCCTCCCTTAATTCTTCTGCCCCACCCTCCCAAAAAAAAGCCCAGGATGAGTTTTAGAGTAGGAAATGAAAATTACTGGATGCTTCCCAAGCTCCAAGCCCCTATTGCTATGGGCAAAGATTTGGGACAGGAGCTGAGTGGAATAGCTCCTCCCTGGTATAGGCAGAGGGAAATGGGCTGCAGCCCTCTCCCTTTCTTTGGGGAACGATGGGATGCAGTGACTTTCTTACACAGTCAGAAAAGGATTTTTAGTTCAGATTGACCAATTACTTCATGCAGATTTACCAATCCTCATCTAACCCCAGAGACTTTGAGCTGACATTGCTGGAGACAAACTGAAGCTAAATGTAGCCCCAAAGTGGCTCTCAGCCTAATAACAGCTTTTCTCTGATAGAGAAAAAGCTCTTGACACACCAACTGCCCTGCTACATGCCTGAATTTCTGCCAGGGAAGTGAATCAGCATTTCAGGGAGTGACCAAAAATGCCTTTCCTTTAGGAGGAGGTGGTGGAAAGGTCCCTTGGATCTCAGCAGCTCTGTCTTGCTCATGAACCAGTCAGCACGGGGGAGTGCACTGACAAACAAGACTCCCTCTTGCCCCTCCTGAGGGGATGAGGAACCAGCCACACCCCCCAGCTCTGCTTGGTGCTTTTCAGCCCAGTTTGGTCTGGCAGTAGCTAGGCAAGGATAGTCAGGTGTGTCATGCTCTGCCTGGGGCTAAAGGTTGGGAATTACTGTGGAAAATGAATCTGCCTGCCAAATGCATCTCTTAGGCTTTACAGCTGTCCTGTTAGGGGTAAGGAGGCAGGAATGCTGAGGCTGGCTCTAGGGATTGCACAGGATTGATGTGAGGAGGGCACCGTGTATTTACACATTACAGCAATCATCTAATGGAAAATTAAGACACTTGAGTGATTAGCTCAAACAGCAAGGCCAACCTATCCCCTGCCTGTACACCCATGCCTGGTGAGAAATGATTGATCCCCACCAGACAAACCAGGACCACCCAGGGGATATCAGCATGGTCCCTGCCGTACCAGACAGCTTTGAAGCTTCTGGAAGGAGCAGTCTTGTTGTGGGTGCTTTGCATAAACAGAACACCACCTTCCAGCATGGATGTGACAGTCCTGAGCTTTGTTCCTGGAAATCCCACCATGAGAAACACACTCTGCTGTGCTTGTTTCCATCAGAGCTATGACTTTACTGTGGGAAGCAGTAGGGACACAACAGGAACCCTCACAACATCCAAGCTTTAGCCCATCCTCACAGATTCTGGGATGGTTTGGGTTGGAAGAGACCTTAAAGCCCATCCAGCTCCACCCCCTACCATGGGCAGGGACACCTTCCCTTAGACCAGGATGCTCCAAGTCTCATCCAACCTGGCCTTGGACGCTTGCAGGGATGGGCAGTCTGCAACCCCCACTGGTGCCAGCCTTTCACTGAGTCTCCCAGCTGTTCCACAGATGCCTTCGAGCTTGGAAAAACCATCAGAGAAATATTCCAACTCTGCAGGAAGTGCACATGAGGAACAGCTCTGAGAGCTGGTGCCTGCAGCCAGGAACACGAGCACAGCCAGTTTCAGGATTTTGGTGTTTTGCCTGAACACAGAGGCAATTAAAGCCCTCCTCCAGGCTGGGCTCGGCCGTTATCCATCCTGCTCGGGAATATGACACGCACAGGCAGAGTCACTCCCTATTTTTACTGGCCTGATCTCTGAGTCCTGATTTTTAGACAGAGCAAAGAAAAAGCTTCCCTTTTATCAAAAGTGTGAAATCCTTCCCATATCTAAAAATCACAGCTTTAAACCCCTTGCTGCTGGTGAACCAGTGTCCAGAGTACAGCACCAGGCTGAGAAAAGGGGATAATTTTGGGGGGTTGTGAGATGAATAAGGATGCAGGGCAGAGAAACCTTCAGCATGACAACCACCAGTGCTTTCTTCAGCAAAGACTTTGGATACCAGGCATGCTATACACACAGGTCCTGGCAGCACTGGAGCCATCCAGCCTTTCCCTTGCATCCTGCCTAGACAGTCCCACGGCCAGCTCCAACCTCCCACAGCTCCTTGGCTCCCACCTCCCAGGAGCTGGGTGGTGCTAGGGACAGGATTAGCTCACAGAAGGTGTGGGCACAAAACAAAAACAGGACAGAGGGGAAAAGCTACAAAATTCCTCACAAAAGTCCTCTCTTCCCAGGAAGCCGAGGGAACGCGTCATGCTGATTTTTCTTCCTGGGCAGTACAAGTGACTCACATGACACTTTCTCCCAGTCAGGTAGTTTTGAACTGGGGTCTTTTAATTTAAACCATTTAATGAGGTTTTATGTAAGGAATGCTCATTCATCTCCCTCCATCTTTCCAAAAGCATCCATTAATATTTAATGTGCTGTTTCTGGGCCTGGCACCCTAGCTTTCTAAACTGCAGCCCAAGCATGGATAATGCTCACCTTGGAACCCCTGGCAAGACACACAGCAAGCCCAAACCTGCTCCCTGTTTTCCTTCCACCCAGCTCCTGCAGAATTCAGGAACAGAGAGGAAAGGTGTAATTCCAGGAGCTGTGACTTGGCACCAGAACTCTGCAAAAAGTCTTTTCAAGGGGTAGTGGAGCTTCCAGTTTTTTCCCAAGATCTTGAAAACTGTGGCTATTTGTGCATTTTCCCTGGGTATTTATAGAGCAGGGCACTGTCCAGACTTGCTTTTGGTTGTAGTTTTGGGAGGAAGGGTTTACTTTCTGGCAGGAATATAAAAGCTCCTCGTTTTTGGTTCAGATTTTTCCTTTCCTGCTCCAGCCTGTGGGCACCAAGGGCCTCTAGTGCCACTGGACTCCAGGCTGGGACCTAAATTAAGGTCTGTCTGCAGATCACCATGGACACATTCTCTCTGCAGGTAGTTCATGAATCTCCCATCAGGAATATGTAAATATTGGCAGTTTTGCTCTGTAGTGCCAGTTTGTGTTTCTGAGCTCCCAAGGCTCCATTTCAGCCCCTTGGAGACCAAAAGGAAATCCAGATGGAATTCAAAGGGGGGGTCAGGGTCCACTAAAGCTGGTATGGGGGTGGCTGTAAATCTGAGATGCCTCAGTCCAAATGAGCAGCTGCCACTTCTGCCATGGAGGCTGAAGAACACTTGGTTCCTCTCTGCCCAGACCTGTTGGGCTGGGTTATATTTATCCAGGTGCTTGTCTTCTGGAGAATCTCCACAATGTGAACAATTTGATGTGCAGAGCAGGGAGTGTTTCCTTCAGACACCTGGCAGGTTGTACCTGGGGACTGCCTCTGCTGGAACATGGCACGTGCCACACACACCCTGGAGCTCCACACACACTCTCTCCTTTCATAGGCTTATGTCTTTCCAAAGGGATCCATGATCCTGAGTGGCTCTGTCACTAAAGGTAACTTGAAAGGGTGGAAGAAAGGAAAAAACAGAGCACTTGCCACTTTGCCAAACTTGGGGTGCCGTAAAGGCATCTCAAACAACACAGATAACAGTGGGGACTCCTGCAGCCACCAGGCTCTCCCGGCAGTGTCATCTGGATGCGTTTCCCTTTCCAAAGCAGGAATCCATTAAAACAGAGTGGTGGTGTTCTGACTTGGTCCTGCTGAACAACCAAGGCCTGATTTTGCAAAAACAGGATTTGGAAATTTTGGATGGGACAAGATCCTGGCTTGCTTCGCCAAGGAGAAAAAACAACCTGTTCCTGTGTTTGGCTGTCAGCCTCTCTGCTCTGGATTTGCATTTCCTGATGCTTTCTGACTAACCCAAAGATTATTTTTTTATGAGTGCATGTTCCTGGCAGAGACCCTGAGTTTCTGCTGGTGAACCCTGAAGCCATCCTTACAGGCAGGTTCAGAAAAGTAACTAAAAGCAGGAGAAGGGTGGTTCCAGGAGGCTGGACCAGCAGACCAGAGACCCATATGAAGTTCTCAAGTCAACCACAGCTCCTGGGGTCCCTCTCACAACCACTTTGAGAGATCTAAGCCAGTTTATATGGATTTAGGACTCTTGGTGTCTCATGAGGAGCCCTGAGCACACATACCCCAGTGCCTCACTAATGCCCAAAAGCTGTTTAGTTAGTGGATTGATGTGGGATTGTGGCCTTCCCTACCTGCCAGCTCCTTCCATACCATCAGAGAGGGTAGGATGGCTTGTGGGAACTGGTGGGATATTCCCAGGGGCTGGGGGAACTGTCTGGAGCAGGAGCAGTGCAGGACACACACACCATGGTGCCTGTGCTCCCTTTGCTCTCCTGTGAGTCCAAGCAGCCCAAACTTTACAGCACAGCCCATCAAACAGCTTTCTCCAGTGTGATATTCCTGTAGGAAAACACCCAGCAGCCCTAACAGACAGCTTTTGTGGGCCTGGGAAGTCTAAGAGATAACATCGTGTGGTGGCCAGCTCATGTTTCTTCCTGAGGCTTTATGTTACTCCCAAGGCTGCTGCCAATCCAGCATTTCTGCCTGGCCCATCCCCCTGGCACGGGATGCACACACAGACAGCAGGGTTACATTGGACCCCTCACCCCAGGCAGGATCCCAGGGAGCATTTCCATGCCAGGGATCTCACCAGTGCCCAAGCCCCATCACCTCCCTTCAGCGAGGCTGATGGGGAATTTGGAAGTCCTGTTGCCCCAGGCAAATTTTGGTGGGATGACTGATGGAAACACAGACAAGGTTTGTTAGAACTGGGTCAGAACATGCTTGGAAAAACTTGCTATTACTCCTAGGTCACTTAGCTTAAGGTTTTTTGGGATTTTGCCATGTTTTTCTACTGCTCCAGCAAAAACTGTTCTGTTTTGACCAGCATAAATCCTTGCTGCTACAATCACATCCTAATATTCTCTGATACCAACCCAGTCTCAGTCTTAAAGGTCTTAGACCCATGAAGAGAAAAACCCACAAACACCAGATGCTGCTGTTATTAACAGTGATGATAATAATAATAATAGCTCTAAAAACCCACCAGTATTTCACATTTACATATTGTCCAATCTTTACCCAGAATCCAGAATTTTTTACGTCCTTTCCATGCCCTATGAGAAGTCTGACCACAGCAGATAAGGGAGAACTATACCTAATAAAAATAAAGTACAACAATAGCAGAGATCAGCCCAGAGAGGAGAAAGAGATATTACTCTTTCCCTTCACAAAGTGCTTCTCCACCCTTGGAGAAGAGGGATCAATGTCACAGCTCCCTCTTCAAAGAGACTCAGAGAAAGCCAAAACAATGCATGGCCAGCTTCCATTTGCTATAAAAGTACAGAAACGTGGTGCAGACAATGCCAGGCTCCTGTTACGGCTCCGTGTGTCTTTGGGAGGATATTTGACCTCCAAGGATAAGACTGGCCGGAAAGTCAGGGAGTGGGATTTCCTGTGCTTTAAAGTACAATGTGTCTTCACCCACCTTGATGGCCTTCAGCACTGATTTGTGCTGGCCTGCCTAAGTCCCTCTGGGACCTCCTGGCCTGGGCTAGATCAA
Organism: Urocynchramus pylzowi; assembly: GCA_013397555.1. Classification (NCBI taxonomy): domain Eukaryota; kingdom Metazoa; phylum Chordata; class Aves; order Passeriformes; family Fringillidae; genus Urocynchramus; species Urocynchramus pylzowi. Next base: position 31,935 of record VZRH01008028.1, read on the forward strand.
GGTGCTAGCCTTTAGCCATGCAGTTTAGCTTTCCTGTAGTTGCTCCAGCAGCAGCAGACTGAATTTGAGCCTGGCTTAGCTCCTCGAGTCCGTATCTCATTCCATACCATGCTCAGCTGCCTTGCTTGGTGACCCAAGCAGAGACTCTGCCCTATACCAGCAAAAGGGTGGGTGATGGTCTTGGAATTGGCTCTGATTAGGCTGAGTCATAGGCGGCACCTTGCACAGCCACACATTGCATGGTGACACTTGTGTCTCGCCTCCCTTCCTCCGCTCCTCCCGCTGGGGAAGGAGGAGGCAGCAGCCACACCTGCTGGGAGATAAGGGGGAGATCAGAGCCCTCTAATCAGGGCAGGGAGAAGACAACATCTGGCTGAGGCTGCAGACTGTGGGAGCTCTTAAGGATGCTCCCAAGGGGAGAGAGAACCTTGGGAAGACCAGCCCACAGCTTCATCTCTCATGTCTTTGGTTCTGTCCACATTTCAGGTGAAGTCCTCTTAGCCCTCCTTCACCTTTCACAAGCCCAGTTGCCTCTTGATTAGCAGATTCATTAGAAAGTCTCCAACCCTTAGGAATGTGCCCTTCCTCTTTGAAGTCTTCCAGTTCAGATTCAATTAATATCCAGCAATTAATGCTGAATTAAATGCTTTGGCATGAGGCTCCATCCTGTGTGGTGAGCCAAGTGCCAAGTGAACTTGCAGCACCACACCACGCCTTCGCTGTGACCAGCACAAGGCTGAGCATGGCCACGGCCTGAACACAGCGAGGAGAGCTGAGCAAAGGGCAAATAGGAAAATAGCAGGAATAAACAAAGAAAAGAGAGCCCAGCGTGATAAGGACCTGCTGACCTGGCAGGTGTATGCACTACTTCCAGTTTCATGGCCTCTTTGGGACACAGGCACCCTGGAAGAGAGGACAGCCTTCCAGGTTAGCTTATCATTTGGGGACACCAGCTGATCCCATCAGGACTTTATTAACCACAATGAGATGAAGAATTCAGGGCTGGTCCTGCTTCACCCATGAAGCCAGACTCCTCTGCCACTGCCAAGGAGTCTGCACCTCTGGCAGCCACCCTGGGTTGCCCCAGATGGGCTCCTCAAAGAGCAGATCCCATAGATTTATTTTTTGGACACAGCATAGGAAGGAGAAATAAAAACCAGGGTGACCTTAGCTGGATCTCTGGTTCCTCCTGGTGCTTCACAGCTGGGGCTGGGACAGGTCTGAGCTCCATGGGCCAAACTTGGTGACACATTCCTGCTGGAGTAACCTGGATTTCAGTACATTAGGACATGGCCCTGGGGCAGTAAGAGAAAGGGAGCCAGAAATATGACACTAATATGCAGAAACACTCCCAGCTATCATAAGCCGTGGGACTCAAGTGATTGGGTGGTGCAGAGTAAACAGAACAGAGCAGGGGCTTTTTAAGAGCCCAAGTTCTCTTTTCCAGGTATCTTATGCTAATGCACTAAGAGATCCAGGAGATAGGAACAGTTTGAGGAATGTAAAAGGAAACCAGCAGACAGCTATTAACAGAGGAAAAATTCACAGGTATCCAAGCTTGGGCACAGGGATGGGTTTTATTACACTCAGAGGGGTTGGCAGACCACCAAATTTCTATTCTAATGTGGTTATGAATTTATACCTCTTATAGGTGTGCATAGGGATTTCAGTATCAACCACAAGAGAGACAAAAAAAGGGGGAATTTAACATACTAGCTACTAACATGCACTTGAGAGTCCTTTCTAGCAGTGTCTCTGTGCTGAGTGTTTTACTGTGACAGAAAACAGGCTGAAAGTTGTAAGGCTGAGCCCAGAACATGCTGGAGTTCTCCATGCAGTCTGTGTACAGCCAAGTACTTCACTGGCATCCTTATAAATGCATCCCTCTGACATCCTACTGACAGTTCTGATAAGATCAGTGAGAAAACTCTCTCTGCCCTCACCTCAGGGTGAAACACACAGAGCAAAATACCACAAGTATTCCAACATGAGGAATAAATACGGATACGTAAGGAATTTAGGGCAGCTCTGTTGATAGAACAAGCCCTGCAGCAGATAGTCAGCCTCCAGAGGGGAAATCCCAGGTGTCAGGGATGACTCCAAAGTATTCCCTGGGCATTACACACACTTTAGCCTAGATTCAGTGAAGACAAACCCTTAGAGGAAGCTCCACTGCCTGCCCACGGCTGTCATGGCAGCCCTTGGCACATGCCAAGCACACTCAGCAGTTCTCTTGCAGGAAATCCCACTGAGGACACTGAGGAATTTTTTCCTTTAGGCCAGCAACAAGTATTTCAAAGCCAAACCTTTGAATTCTGACAACCTTATCATGAGGTAAGCGGAGTCTGACCCAGACACAGAAGTCCCCCTGAACGTTCCAAAGGAGACTTAAACTAATTTTAGGACTTTGCCTTGGCTTTCCTTCAGTTCACACATAGAGGAGAGGTGAAGAGCTTGAATACCAAAACAAATCATTCCCTGAGATCGTATTATATCTTGTTTTCAGGTTTTGTTTCTCTTCCCTTGCAGTTCTGCTGTCAGAACAGTGCCTGAGTCTCTCTCGCATCTTCTCCCACATTCTAATTCTCACTGGAAAGAAGAGGAAAATGATCTGTGCTGATCCTGTCTGCCTTTCACTAACCACTCACCGCAGTACATTTTCCTTTATCCATGAGCTGCCAGTGGAGCAGCATTCAGTTATCTTTTTTTTTTCTTTATGTGGGCAATCCCCTCATAGAGATACTTTAACAGCTGGTGTAGAGCTTAAAATCACCACATAACAAATGCTAATGGCACTCCAGGCATGAAAAATTACTTGGGACACACAGCCATGAGCACACGGGCACAGGGATCTGGGACAGACCATGGAGGCAAAGGCCACCTCAGTCCCTGTTTAACCTTAGGCAGGATAGTGCTGCTGGAAAAAGATGTGCTGGAATGCCAAAAAGTTGGGGTGTGCCTGAAATGGAAGGGCAAGAGGGAGAGGTGGAAATAGGTTTTGAAAAAACATCCTGGGATGTGTCACCTTCAGCCTAGGTCGGAGCAGTGAGAGGTGACTGAGAACAGGGAGGAAACACCCTTGTACTCACCTGACTCCCACCCAACTGGGAGGCAGGGAGGGCAGAATGCACACAGATAAATCACCTGAGAGTCTGTGCTATAACCACTGACCCTGTCTCTTGTGCTTCTGCTGCAGTTGCCTGGCCTGTGAAGCAACATGAGTCACAAGGGATCCCTCAACAGCAACCCTGGCTCATCAAAGTAAGGATCTTCCTGCACCACTCCTTCCTACTGTTCAGGGGATACTCCAAGCAGTCCCACTCATCCCCAAAGTCCCTGGTGTTTGTTTCACTTCTCCTGGGCACCTCACAAGCTGGCACTGCCTCACTCAACACCTGTCCTGTGCACTGGGGTTTGATAATGGCACATTATCAAATGTGAGAGAGCAGAGGGAGCCTCTCCACCTGCAGCTTCGGCCTACAGCAGCCCATGGCAACCTCCCAGTGGAGCCAGAACCACCAGCTCTCTCCCTCCTTCCTGCACTGGGTATGAGCACCTGAACCACGGCCTGCCCTCAGGGGGACACGGTGACAGAGCACAAAGCAGACCCTGTGCACCCATGGGCTCACTGCTCCAAGCAGGACAACCCGACCACAGCGCCTCAGATCCCACTTGGATCTTCCTCTGCCAGAGGAAACTCTGTTATCTCCTGGATGCTCATTCCTACCCACAACCCAGGCATGGGGGGGTGACCCTACATGTGGTGCTTCAAGACTTGATGCCCCAAAACTCAACTGTCTATACACAATTCCACCCTCCCTTACATGGGATCTGTTCTATATCTGAGCACCTGCCTTCAAGGGGTTCATCTCCAACATGTCCATCGAGAAGGGATCACCACCTTGGCTCTTGCACTGCCCCAGGTTCAGGTGGACTCAGGGATAACATGGAGGGAGTCTCCCTGTAACAACCCCACTTACGGCACACTGGGAGTTGCTGTCCTTAGCCCAGCCCCTCCAGAGTGCTGTCCTTCCAGGGGACATTGTGAAGGTAACTCTAGTGGGGACAGGCCTGGCAGGGCTGCTCCGTGTCCTGTTTCCACCGCTGGGTTCAGTGACATGTGCCTGTGGTGTGGATAACGGGTAGGGTTGCACAGGGAGCTGCCGGCACGGCCCACAAGGAAATGCTTTGCAAGGAAGGGAAGGGCTGGTCCCTCTGGGCAACTGCAGAGCTGCTGTGCGATGTTAAAAATATTTGGAGCTGATGGTTGATTTTCACCTTCTTCCTTTTTCAGTGGCAGCATGGGCAAAGCCGAGGGAGCCTCCAAGCTGAGTGCAAAGGACCTGTACGGTGAGTTGTGCCTGCAAACATACCCAAAGTTTCCCATGACAAAGGCACCTCTGGAGAGCTGGATGTGGACGTTGGGGAGCTTTAGGCTGGAACTCAATCAAAGCCACATGAATCCAGAGTTCCATACGCAACAGGCTGGCCTGACCTGGCAGCAAAAACACACCTTACATCTGTGCTGACACCTCCCATCCTGGAGACAGTTGGGATTTTGTGGGAACAGAATGTTGCTTCCCTTACCCAGATCCTCTCCAGGTCTGTTAGCAAGATCACCTGATAAAGGGCCTCACAAAAGAAAGACTGTCCTCAGCAGGTTAATGATTATCCTCTTCTAACTACTCAGTGAACCATGAAAATTCCATGCCCTTTGGCTCTTTGGAAGTGCAGGGAATGGGCAGGATGGGTGTTTGTGCACAGTCCGAGAGGCAGCTTGTTTGGGTTGAACACATTTAGGTATCAATAACAGTTATTCCTGATCTCAGCACATCCAAGTACCCCAGGTGAAAATGTGGCCTCTGGGGTGGGCAGAGCAAGCATAAATCGTGTGAGAAATCACCTCCCACAGTTATTTCCTGGGTAAGAAGCTGGCGGTTGTCTGGGCTAACACAAGCAGTTTGGGGTGTCAGAACCTGACAGCTCTCCCACCTGAGAGCTGTGGATTTACCTGGTTGATGTTTAATTGGGAAGGAACAGGCTGAGTGTGCTTTTCCTTGGAGATCTTCTATTTGATCAGAGATTGTCCTCGGCAGCTATGAACTGCCAACGTGGTTTATTTGTCCCTGGGAAGTGACTCCATTTGCCCAAGGGTTTTGGCTGGAGGTTTGTCCATGTGGAGTGGCCTGGAGCAGTGTCCAGAGAGACCAACCTCACCTGGGGAGAAGTGGGATGGCAGGGGCTGTATTTAGTGCTTAACAAAGCCATTGTTAACATAAATCAGTTCCCAAGAAATGAAACATGAGGATAATGGCAGAGCAGAAATGCGGGCTGTTTGTGGCCTGGATGCTGCGGGGCTGGGGTTTGAACTGTGTTGGTCCCTTCTGGAGACAGAAGGACACATGATAAAGAAGCAAGAGAATGAGGTGGGGGAATTTTGGGTGCACACAGGGCTGCTAGTGCAGACAAACTCCTCTTGCCTCCAAGGCAGTGCACATTCCTTTGGCTGTGCACTGACACTGTGGCACATCCTGTCGGGGGCAGGGGGGCTACAGTTAAACAGCCCTACAGAGAAGTGTAAAAATGAACCTGGGAGCTCACAACGGTATTAAAGCCAAGATTTGCAGGCTGGCACTAATGGATGCAGGCAACCCAGGGCTCCAGCCACCAGAGTTCCAGAGGGGGATCTAATGGTGCCATGGCACAGGGAACACCCCTCAATCCTGTGCCACAAAACCCAGTGCAGGGAAAGGCTGACAGACTGTCTTGGAAACAAACACAACTCTCAAATAAGCACTTTTCAACACAGAATTTCACCTTCCACATTTTTTTTTTTTGTATGAACACACCTCAAAAGCAAATTCACCAGGGTTGGGACCTCTCTGACCAAATTCCAGCAAACCTGAAATGAGGACTTTATGTCCCTGGGCCAAATCCTCAGGAGGAGTAAAGCAGCTGCCTGCTATTTCCCTGCCACTACTTAAATGCAGAACGACCTCTGCAGGCATTCCCTGCACAAATCTTGGCCAGCCCAGCCCCTGGCATGAGCACATCCAGAGGGATTTTGCTTGGCAGCACTTGAAACCCACCCACTAATTCAGCAAAAGACACTCAGCACGTGTAAACCAATCTTTAAATGTCTTGGTCCCTTTCCCACTTGGATCCTCCCTCCCCCAGCATTAATTTCTGCTGTGAGCTGGCACATTTGGGAGTAGAGGGCAAGCAAGAACTAAAATTCCAGGGAGAATTATGTTTCATAATGAAACAAATCACACCAAGCTGAGCTGGCCTTGATTATGTGATTACAACACTGCTGAGGGACATTTGGAGCTGTCAAGACTTTTCATATTTCCATTTTCCTCCCATGCAACCAGGCTGGACCCTCAGCCTGTGTACACTGCCAGACCTCCAAGAAGCAGTGACTCCCAAATTCCCAGCACACAGGCATCCACTCATTTAAAACTCGCTGGGTTATGACAGCTCCAATGCACACAGGTGTCTAAATATTATTTCTATGTGAACAAGGCCCTGGGTTTAGCTTTCTAAAGATGCTTTTTCTACAGTAATACTGCCTAACTTGACAGAGGTGCCAACTGTGGGTACAAAAGTGCTACCTGAGGGCCAAGGTGTCCGCAGTATCAACAGGGATTTACTGGGAATATTAAACTCACCTCAGGGGAGACCCTGAAGAAGGATAGTTAAAATTGTCATGGTGAGGCTGGAAGCAGCAGCTTCAGGCTGTGCACAGGAAAGTACCCAGATGTTGAAGGTGGAGGTTTATTTTGGGGTGGCTCCAGGGCATAGTGTGAAGGTCCTTACAGGACACAGTCTCATCACACAGCTGTTGATGTGTGGGGAAGGCTCTGGTGTCACACTTAGCCTGCTGAAATTGCTTTGATCACCAAGTATGTTGCCTACCACCGTGTATTCTTCACTGTGGTGAGCACAGAGGGATGCAGAGAGATGACCAAAGGGAATTCTACAACGAAACTGTCTTAAAGCCCCAAGATACCCTCCCCTGGCTCTGTTCCTACCAGAGTTTGATATGCTTTCCAGCTGCTCTGCTATCCTCGGTGGAGTTTCCTGGCTCTCGTGGGAGCAGGACACTCATCCTTTCCTCCCCCCTTAGTAAAACAGCACCACATTCATTCAGCTCCACATTCTGGAGGAGTCTGTGGCTGCAGGGAGCAGTCCTGCCTCAGCTGGCAGCAGGGAATGGCTGGCCCCTCTCAGGTTGCCACCTCTCTCCCCACACAGCCACCAGCTGAATAAATGTTAATGCACACCATAAATAAATTAGGCTGCTTCTCTGCTTACGGGCGTCTGTTCTGAGCCCAGATGAAAGCCTGGGGGGGGGAAACCAGGCTCCAGCAGAACTCACGGGAAGGACTGGCAGGAAGTATTTCTGCACAGCACTTCCCACAGCAGGAAAGCTGCTGCCTCCCCTTTCTGAGGTGACTCCCGGTGGGCTTCTGCAGGTGTTCCTCTCAGCTGCTTCCAGAGCTGTCAAACAGCGCTGGCTGGCTCTCCTGATGCATTAGGCAGCATAGCAGGAGAAGTTCAGGGCAGTTTGATGATTGCAGTGATTTCTCATAGGGCTGTGGGGAGGAGCAGCTCATTTCTGTTTGGTTGCTGTCTGTCCCTGCGGTGCTCAGCCTCCTTCCAGCCCCCCATGCCAAGCCTGTGAGACCCAGCCAGCTGGTTCCAGCCTGCCCACCCATCCTCGATGCACCCATTTCTGGGAAAGAACCAGACTTGATAGGGCACAGGGCTGGAAAAGGGGTTTTGGAGCAATGAGTTAGGCTGGAGAAGCACAGTGCTGATCACTTGACGCTGCACACTTGTAACCCAAGCCAGGCTGCAGTGCTGTAACAGGACACGAGGCACTATCACAAAGAGAAGAGTCACTTCCTGCCCAGTGTGGCCCTGCACAGGGATCATCTCCCTGGGCAGCCACAGGCAGAGAGGCTCCACTGGTGCCAGCATCACCCCTGAGCCACAGACAGCTGCTTGGCACTGGCCATGCAGAACACACCAATAGAGAAGAAGTAACTTACCTTGAATGGTCATAAATCAACTCCTGGGGGTCTCCACAGACCTCCTTGTATCCCAGCAGGGCCTCCAGCCCCAGCCACATGGAGAGGTCTCTGAGATGAGACCCTGCAGCCCTGAGCACAGTGCCAGACCATAATTCTCTGCTGCTGGCTCTCCCACACCCTGCCCAAACCATGAGCTTGTTCACAATTCCAGCTGGAGGCCACATGGCTGTCACATCATTATTGACAGGAGCACAGAGGGATCATTCCTTCCCCACAACCTTTAGGAGAGGATTTGTGCAGGATTTAACACACACTGGTATTGTTTGCAAGAGACAACCCTGACAGGAGTAGTGGCCTGCCAAGCCTGCTCAGCCACACTGCTGAGTCAAGAGGACCACGTCCATACCTAAATCCACAGGGATTCAGGCAACATCGCAACAGTGCCACTCACTGCCATGTCTTTAAAGATTTCATCATACTGGAGAAAAAGCCTGAGGTTCAGCAGAGATCCAGCCTTCTTGCTCAGGTCATTAATTCCTCCTGTCCCCTCCTGCCAGACCTGAATAACTCCCTTGTCCTTCCCCCAGCTCCCTCGGTGCCATTCCAGCTCCCTTCTTCACATCCCCTTTCCCACCCGAGATTCCAGCTTCAGATTACCCTGCTCCCCTTTGACACTGTTTGTGTGGGTGACCCTTTTAATCAATGCCTTGGACACTTAATACACCAACTGGAAACAGGGCTGGAAGAAAAACTGAAAGCCAACAATCCTGTTGGTTCCTGCAGATCAAGCCCCAGTGGTGGGTGAGACAGGGAACACATTGGCTCAGTTCAGCCCTGACTGGAGCTACTGGGAAGAGCAGACACTGCTCCAGGCGCTGCTGGCCAGGAGTTTGGGATGGCAGTTAGTGATAGGGATGCTATGGAGAGGGATCTCCCACCTCTGACGCTGTTCAGCGCCTCCAGTGACCCTTTTTCTTTGCCACCTTGAAACTGCTGAGCACGAGTTCTCTCCTTGCATAGAGTAACTGCCTAGAGCTCACACAGAGGAACCTTTTCCTAAATGGAAATGGGGTTTTGGATATGTGCAAGGAGCTTGGGAACTAAAGTTGTGGTAGTTCCTAAAAATAACAACCAAAAAAAAAAAGGAAGAACTTTTCATTATGATTTTTTTTCAATATTCAAATAAAGTGAATTAATTAAATCAGGATTCCTCCAATCTTACTATGTTCTGACATTCAACAAATATCATTACCAGCTACAGACAGCTGAGAAAACACCACTTTGGGCTTTTTGGTGAAAAACAATTTAACGGGTTTCTTCAGGTCTGGTTATAAAGGCAAAAGGCAATATCTCTACTGGTGAACTATAGCTCTCAATGCCCTGATTATCCTGCTCCAAGCAGCACAGTGGACACCGTGCCGCCGGACACACTGAACACAAACACACACTGTTCCTCCATGTACTCAGTCCTTGCTCAACCCAGGAGCTGTGCCAGGTTTTTATTTGCTTTCCTAGAGTGGGTTGTGTCTTCAGCTAATAAAGCAGGAATGTGAGCACTTGGGGCTGAGCTGTGGCAAATATGAAGCGTGCCGAGCAGGAATTCAGCCGTGTGGAACCCGGAGCCTCTGCTCCCTCCTGCCACAGCCCATTCACACCTCAGTGAGAGCTGTTCATTCACTCCAAGAGCTTCCAGATCCACCTGCACACACCAGCCATGAGTGAGAGCTGACCAGGCAGACATTCCCAGTGCCACAGGCGCCTGTACAGACCAGCTCCAGCAGTTCAGCAAGTACCACAGATCTAACAGCAGACCTAGGGAGCTCGATGCTCTCTAAACTGCAAAGATATCCCAAAATGGAGCTCTCTCTGTGCTGGCCATAGAGAACAGGGAAGGAGCAAGGCAGGACCTGCAGATTCTCCCCCGTTGGGAGCTCAGGAACAGCAGATCAGTGCAAGGCCCAAAACCAGATCCTTGACTAATCCTGGATAACCTGGAGCAGGAAGCAGGAACTTGGCAGATGCTGTGTTCAACTGCCACATCTGGCCCCACGCTGGGATCCTGGAATGGACGTTATTCCATACTGCTGCTCTGTAAGCCAGCCTGGCAGGTTTCTGTGGCTGCCATGAGCACACAGAGCATTTGCTGCCCAATTTCTCCTCAGCAGGCTGGTCCTGACCTGCTGTTTGGCACAGAGCAGCTCATGCTACGCTGGCAGGTTCCTATAAACAGTGTGTGCACTGCTAGATAATGTATAGATAACACAAAGATTATATAAGGAACTGGCAAGCTCCAGAAGTAACTGCCAGGACTTCCCTTAGGCTGCTGTAATGGATGTGGAGGCTGGGGAGGTCAGCAGTGTGATTCAGGGAATGGAGGAGAGGTCCTTGGTATGGCACTGGCAAGGAAAACAAATCCAATGCCTCTCATTCCTCAGAGACTGCTCCATACTTGTCCATACATCCCCCTGTCTTCTGCTGTGCCTTCTGCCCAGCAACAGCTGTAAACAAATGTGGGGAGGAACACGGAGGATCAGGTAGGATCCTGTGTGGTAAAACTAATTAATCAGAGAAGGATGGGCCTGGAGGGGAGGCAAAGGCCACTGGCAGGTTGTACTGGGGGTGCTGTGCCCCTCTGGCCTGACAGAGGCTGTGCATGGAAAAAGACAAGCTTGTTCCTGCCCTCCTTGGCACTGCTCAGCATTCCCAGAGACCTTAACCAGTTATCCCGACTGTAAGCTGGTCCCACGGGCAGTTTATCCCACTAGTTGATCTCCTGTGCTCACTGAACAGAGTGTTCACAACCACATCCCAGCTCCCTGCTAAATAAGGTTTTGCATGGAAATGGGGAGGGAACTTGGCACTAAAGATATGCTTTGGCTTCCTGGACCAAGCTGATAACCCCAGCCCTCCAGGATGTGCATCGATCCTGCATTTTTTCCTGATTTATTACTCTCTTTCATCGTTTTCACTCCTTAACATAAAGCCAAACAGGACTCTTTCCCTGACAGCCAAGATTTTAGTATCATTACTGGGATTTCAGCCCAGCACTGTTTTGAGCCCTCAGGTATCACCTTGTACCTCTGCAGTGGTCTCAGCTCTTCCCATTTCCTTACTGGTGCCAGTGGGAAACGCCATTCCCGCAGCACTGTAAGATATCTGTAAGATACCAATCATAGATAACTTTCATTTCCATTTTGCCCACTCCTCTGGGTGTGAGGCAAGATTAAAGCTACCTGGTTAGTAGAGAACTGAAGTGAGTTCTGTTAAAGAACCATTTATAGGGTCTTTTCCCCTCAAAGGATTGTCTTAGGGATCACTGGGCCAGACCCTGAGAGGCAAGAGATGAGACAATTTACCAGAGGTTGTGCGTGTCCCATGTGTTATCCATGCTCAAGGCATTCAAAGCTTTCTGGATTTCCAATCCCATACATACAGCAAGTGTCTGGGATCAGCACAACTGCTCCTCAGGCCACAAGGGATCCCACCAGCACCTGCAAGGACACCTGTGCTATGACTTGGGTTTTTTTCCTTGCCAGACACAAAAAGGACAGGACAAAGCTCTGTTGTTTCCTCATCTCTTTGGCTCTCTTGGCAGACAAAAGGGGAAAAGGACAGTGGTCACTGTGGGCTCATGCCAGCCTTATCACCTCTGGATGTTTGCTGTACTGGTGCCACAGCCCTGGAGCTCTCCTTGCCCTTTGCCTGTGTTATATCCAGATTCCTTCAGTAGCACAGACTCTGAAGGTCATATCGGGAGATATACAGAGGTGCAGATGGGTGTTTGAGCTAATCTGGGGAAATCATCACTATATTTCTGCAATGCTCACCTATCACATAGGGATTTTGCAAATTCTCCACATCCTGGGGCCAGGTTAGGGGTTGGATAACACCTGAAAGTGCTGAGGTCCTGTTGCAGGACACTGTAGAAATGCCAAGTGTCCCGGTGTGAGGTGTCAGATGAAGTGGGAGGAAATGAGCTCCTGCTGCTGCTGCTGCTGCTGCTGCTAACAGGCCAGCATGCACTCATACAAAATTCAGCAGGTCAGGGACAAAGCTGTGCAGAAGGGCAGGGTGGAGCTACACAGGACAGCTGACCTGCCTTCTGAGGTATGGCTGGCAAGGGAGTTCACCTTGGGAGTTAACAAAGGGAAAGGATCCCCCTTGATCACAGATTTTGCTATAGGCATCATTCACAGAATGCCAGAATGGTTTGGGTTGGATGGGACCTTAAAAGCCATCTCATTCCAGCCCCTGCCATGCACAGGGACACCTTCCACTGTCCCGGGTCGCTCCAAGTCTGGTCCAATCTGGCCATGGACACTTCCAAGGATGGGGCAGCCACAGCTTCTCTGGGCAACTTGTGCCAGGGCCTCAGCTCCCTCACAGGGAAGAACTTTTTCCTAAAAGCATTTTGAGATCAGCCCAGCCCAACCAGAGCCAAATTTAATCCAAGACAAATAATGATGCATCTTGGAAAGCCCTGCAGTGTTTCACCACATTGTTTTGAGTAAATAAGCCAAAACACACTAGTTTTCTTTAAAGCGCCCACGCTCCTTGAATAGATGTGGCCCAAACCTGAGTCTTTCATGATCTGCAACCTGGTTCTTTAATTCTTCCTGTGTTTAAATCAAAACTAAGTGCTAGAAAAGAAAGGGATTTCGGTGTTTTGGCACCCTGCTGTCCCCAGAAAGTCTGGCTGGTTCCAGAATTCGTGGCCTTATTTGTGGATGCCAGCAGGAAACACAAAAATAAAAGTTTCCATGGGTGTAGGGGCCAGGTAGAAGCCAAGGAGACAAAAGGGATTTCAGGAGAACATGCAGAAACACCCCATTTCTTACCCTGGGCAGCTTCTGGGACATCACTTGAATGACATCGGGAGACAAAATAGAGGCACTTTGTTCTAGTTCTGTGACTCATGGAGGTAATGCAGAAATCCCCACAGGGAAAAATCAACAGAGGGAGGGGAAACATCTGCATTTCTCCCTGTCCCAGGGCTTGCTGCTGTCTGAACAAGGCTGCAAAGGGCTAAAGGGGCCTTTGCTCTCTTGCACTCACTGAGTGCAGGTGATGGGAAATTGGGCTATGCAGAATTCTGAGGTTTTGGCTAGCTCCCAAAATTTCCAAGGGCTTCTCTGAACATTTTCTCAGCACTACATATGGAGTTCTCCCCTGACTCTGACACGTGCAGCTTCTTTGAGCTTGGAGGAAGGGGGAAAAGCATTGGAAGGGATCCCAGAGAGTCTGAGGGCAACCAGCTGCAGCCCTGACCACTGCTACAGCTCCATGGGCTGTTTTCCTCCCAGGAACACAGACCTGTGCTAACCTCCCACTGGAAACCTCATCCCCCTGGTATTCCTTCCCTCCCTCAGGGACTACCAATTCCCAACACAGCTCCGCACCCTTCCTCTCAGGGCTGGAGACACTTGTCTGTCCGAATGTAAACTCCCTTTTTTTCCAGACCACCCACTTCAGCCTTTTCCATTCCCTTTGGAAAAAGAGGGGATGGGATGTCTTAAAACCCAAATCTGTCTCCATCCCACATGAATGTGGTGTTCTCATTTCCATCAGTGTCATCTATTTACATGAGAAATGCTCAGGGAGGAAATTGAGGTTACTGAGAGGAAAAAAGTGCCTCACATCAGCCCCAAATCCCTGTGGGATGCACTGCCTGTGCCCTACCCCAGACCTTGCCCCACATTTCAAGTAGGACAGACTGCAATTAAAGCCTTCAGCAACCAGAAAGTGCCACTGAGCCTTTCCTGCCAGCCTGAGGTGGGAAGGGGCTGCGCTGCAATATTGATTCATTTCTTCAAGGTCACTCTGGAATGGCTGAGCAGGGAGCTGGGCTGGGTGTCAGAGGTCTTTCCCCTGAACCATCCTCACTCCACCTCTGAGTGGGTGCTGTTGGTGTATGAGACACAGGCTCAGAGCCCTGCAATCTCCATTAATGCCTCTGCAAATATTCCCACCAATAAATCAATAAATCACTTCTGCTGAGGAACAGCCACCACTCCAGGACTGTCAGCAGTCAGGCACAGAGGCAAAACACTGCTGTGTTTTCAGCCACAGGCACAGGCTGTGCCAAGCTGATGGCACAGCCTAACGAGTGTTAGGATTAGTGTTAAAAAGCTTTAGAAATAGTCTTGAATTAGCTTCTACCCACCCTTGCCAGGCTCCAAAGAAGAGCAACAGCATCTTTTCATGATCGTTATCACTGGGATATCTCCAGGTGCTCAGTACACTCCTCGAGCCAGGATTGTGCTTAGACCAGTGCACCAAGAGGAGCTCGATTTAAAAGCTCTTGGGTGGCCAAGGAGAAAGGTGAAGTCCCCAAGGCAAAGCTCAAGGAAAGGCAGTGCTTGTTCTGGAGAGACACCTGCTGGCAATGCCCGCAGAGCCCGAGCTGGAAGCTCGGGGACTATGAGAAAGACTCGGTTTAAATTCTCAGATCTGATGAAAAACAACCAATGCTTCTTTTCTTGTTTCTTACAGAACAAAGAAAAAAATACTCCAACTCCAATATCATTATGCACGAGACTTCCCAGTACCACGTCCAGGTGAGCACACACGCGCAATGGAGCGCTAAGGGGCTGAGGGGCTGAGAGGCCGCGGTCAGTGACAGGTGCCTGTAGTGCAGTGTGTTCCCTGTGTTCTGGACTTTTGGGAGGCCAAGGGGGAGTTGGGAACCTCTTTACCATTAAAGTCTCAAGTCACTGAGTAAAGGAGAATGGGNNNTGTAAAAAAACAGGGAATTCTGTACAAGGAAAGAGGAAATGGAGAAGCTGCTGTCTTCTCCCTCCTCTGTGTCTGAAGGAGAGCAGGAAATGTTGTCCCTCCTGTCACCCTGTGCTTTAAACCCTTCTGATCAGCACAGACAGGTTAAAAGCAGAATTCCCATGGTGGTTATTGGAACTCAGCTTTCCAAACAACAGAGACCACATGGACTATCAGCTTTCAGCTCTCCTCAGCTACTGTGTCCTCTCAGGTAACACAAACCCCTTCACACAAGACAGGCAATAAGCCAAATCCATCTCCCACTGCCACAGACACCCACCCCAAAAAGAGAAGCCAGCCTGGCCATCCTGGGCTTGGCGATGCCTGTAACGCAACTTGGTGGTGCAGGACTCCATGGAGGAGGTGGGGCCATTCATCACTGAAAACTGAGCAAGGCAAGACAGGAGAACACTTCCTCAGGTTCATATTTAGGAGATGGGGCCCTTTAAAAGCCTACATTTAGACTTGTAAAGTGCCTGTTTGGGAAGAGGTCCTGTTTTCCATCAGAGAAACCAACTCAGTGGCTCAGAAGTCACTCATGGATGTAGAGAAGGGACTTTAAACAGTGACATGTAAATGAATTCTTTATTAATTATGCCATAAGCCACCCATTTGTGAGTCTCTCCCCTGAACTTTGACCAAGGCAAACAGGATTGCAGTGGCAGGCAGCGAGATAGAATGAGGTTTCCTCACAGGAGGCATTTTATACCCTTTGAAGTAATCAGATCAAAGTTTAATGGTGGGTGGAGTCATTGCCCATTCTAATAAAAGCTGCTGTATTTGAATGTCTATCTGGATGAAAAGGGGTTTTAAGGGATAAAACAAAGACAGCAGCAAGCTTCTCCCTCTCAGTCCACCCATATCTACAGAAAATGGAAAGCAGAAAAATATTGTAATGATTGAGTCAGACAAGTAGCTTCCCCTCCATGAAAACTGACTGAACAGTAAACAGCAAAGGAATTTATGAAGCTTGTAAAGGTGGTGGATAAAATAATAGAAG
This sequence comes from Urocynchramus pylzowi, assembly GCA_013397555.1. Lineage (NCBI taxonomy): Eukaryota > Metazoa > Chordata > Aves > Passeriformes > Fringillidae > Urocynchramus > Urocynchramus pylzowi. The sequence goes on from VZRH01008028.1 coordinate 47,748, forward strand.
AGATAAAAATGCCTGTCATCTTGAGTAAACCTGTTCTCCTTACTGCTCTGAAAGAAAAGGGCTTGTCACCTCTGCACAGATAAAACTGACTTGACAAATACCTTCCCATGCACTATTTTACAATTACAGTAACATACACCCAGCATGTTTTTCATTCGTGATTGCATTGCTAATCTCAGCTTTCGGCTCACACACCTGCCAGGAGTTCTATTTAGACAGTGCCTCACCCCATACCTTTGCTTGATGAACACAGGAATGGGCCTTGCATTGTCCTCTTCTCTGCTCCTTCCTCCAGTCTTTGAGAATCATCTAACAGCAAATGGGTCACCACAACCCTATACACCCCTAATGCCCAAAAGCATGTTTAAAGATTTTCTGCTTTAAATCCGAGCCTTTCCCTGCATCCACCTTGTGTGGAGCCAGCTGCAACAACAGTTCTTGCCTGTGCTTCCTCACAACCATCCAAGGCTCTGAGCTCCGAGTGCACACATCCCTCTCAGGTCCATCTGGTCTGTGCCAGACCCCAACATCCACAGCTTCTCCAAGTCCCACAGCAGGACATGCTGGAGCAGCATCAGCTTTTGCTGCCTCTTAATCTGCTTCCCACTTTGCATTTACCTGGGCTTTTACAAGGAGAAAGGAATTCTTTCCCAACAATTTTGTCATCCTCCTCCATGGCCCACTGATGCACATGTCAACTGTGGACACAACCCACTGGGTTACTCCAGGAGCTCATGAGTGCATCAGCACCAGAAAGAAGCTACTTGATCCCTAAAACAGTTGTGTCTGATCACTGGGAGAAAGCAGGAAGATACAGGATCAAAGGGAGAATATCCAGGCAAAACTCACCCTGCTACTACAAATTTCCCATCAATTTAGGACTTGCTTTAAAACACCCCCCGTTTTTCCAGCTCTTGCTTTGAAACCAGACTACATGATGTGTACATCAAAGAGAAGCAGGCATTTCACTGCTACCCTCCCCACAAACTCGGAATGCCCAGCAGGACCATTTTTGGGGTGGCCACACTGCAGTCCCTGGCCCCCCAGGGCAGCTCTACCTGCTGGGGTGATTCTCCTGCTCCTGGGGTTAATCTGCTCCTGGCTCTCCAGCTTAGCCACTGCTGCTGAAGTGCCTGTTCTGTACCCAGCATGAGAGGGTCATGCTGGTGGATGGGTCTTCGATATGCCAGGGACAAGAGAAAAATCTGGGATCTGGCCCAATAAGCCTCCAAGAGTTGCAGGTCCTTGGACTGCACAGATGCTGTGGTCAGGCCTGTAACTTATCCATGCAAAAACTTGCTTTTCTCTGCTGGAGAAAGTTGGCAAAGACAGGGCAAGCTTCAGCTGCTTTTTGACAGTCAGGCACGTTCCCCTTCCCTTCTTACCAAGAACATAGCTGGGCAACAAAAGAACAAGGTGAAACAGAACCTTGTTCCTTCCTGAGGTTTTTTTTCCCTTCCTGAGTTTTTTTTTCCTTCCCTGCTATCACCTGAACATGTGGTCTGGCTGTGCTGTCACTGCCCCAGAGACAGCAACTGGGCAAACAGCTTGGCTGCTCTGAGTCCCAGCTTTTCCTGCCTTGCAGTCCCCTCTGCTGGCAGACACAACCAATTCTTCCATCCACAGGGAGCAGCACTTACACACCTGGACTTTTGGAGTGGCCTTCACCCACTGCTGGTGGGCACACAACATTTGGATGTGCCACACCTATCCTTTCCACAGCTGCCTCCCTGCCCACCATTCCCTTCCCATGGAGCCCCAGGGGCCAACCAAAGCTGCAAGTGCTGCCCCATTACACAAACTCTGTACTTACAGGTACCAAGTGCAAGGCTTGGATCACCACACACTTCAGGGTGCAGTTGGAGCAGGGATTGGAAAGGAGCTTGGATGGTTATGCTGTAGCTGAGCTGCTCCTGGCCCAAAAGCTCCCACAGGGCAGTGAAGGAGGGGAGGACAGTGCAGAAGCCTGGCTGATGGGAGAAGACCATGGGCTGGGTTTACAGGAGAGGTGAAGGGAGGTAGGAATGCCAGGATAATCAAGCAAAACCACAGGGCAGGACAGAGGCAAACAGCAAAAAATCCTTTCCTACAGTCAGCAACACCCATTTTCACTACTATGAGGGCTGATTTGGGTATTTTCGGGGAGAAGGTAACCCCAACCCTAAATGGGGCTTAAAGGGCTGGTGTAGAGTGAGCTGCCAGGTTTGGAGCTCCTGCAGGCTTTGCAGCATAGAAGCTCTTCAGAGTAGTTGTTCCCAGAGCATAGGACTCCACACATTGCATGGATCTCATTTGGCATGGAGGACCAACACTTGCCCATGGCTTGTGTGAGCTCTTTGCCTGGCACAAATCCCACACAAGCAGGTTTACTACACAAGACAAGCAAAACACAAGTGCTTTTATAGTTTGGCAAGCTAAGCATTAGTTCGACTACCATAGTTCTACTTGCAAGTGAGGTTCAGAGTGGCCTGGGGAGTAACTCATGCGTGTGAAGCATTTGCCCTGCTGCACGGGGATGAGAGCTTCTGGAATTGATGAGAGTAATACACAAGTGGTGAAACTGGTTATGAAAACCCATTATGGTTATGAAAACCCAAATCTTTCACTGCCATGACCAGGCTGGTACCAACAACCAAAACTGTTTTGTGCAGCAACACCTTCATGCCTGAGCTCTGAGAAACTACAAACAGTAATTGAAGCCTCTAGAGATGCTTTCATCACCAATTTACACACTCCAATAAACATTTTCCACCTGTTTTTATCTCCTTTCTCTCCCTAACTTCAGCACTTGGCCACCTTCATCATGGACAAGAGCGAGTCCATCACGACAGTGGATGACGCCATCCGGAAACTCATCCTGCTCAACTCCAAAGAGAAGATCTGGACACAGGAGATGCTGCTGCAAGTGAACGACAAGTCCATCCGGCTGCTGGACTGTGAGACACAGGTACCTGGAGCCCTGTGGGACTGACCCCAGTCTGAAATGTGGGGTGCAGTGAGTGCCCTTTCCATTCTGGCTGGGAGAGGGCAAGTTCTAAGGAACTCAAACCAGGGTGAATCACTACCAAAATCCTCTCCTGGATTAGAGTCAGCCCTGCAGCATGGGAACAAGATGGTTTTAGCAATGACAAATTAAGGAAGATCAGCCTAGGGATTCCAGGAGTTCCTGCACAGGACCATTCCCTCTCAGTTCAATAGTTCCCCATTGCCTGACACCTTCCCCCTTCTCCTGCAGGAGGAGCTGGAGGACTTTCCCCTGCCGACAGTGCAGCACTGCCAGACAGTGCTCAATCAGATGCGCTATTCCTCCATCCTCCTGCTCGTGTGTCAGGATTCTGAGCAGCACAAACCTGACATCCACTTCTTCAACTGTGATGAGGTGGAGGTAAGCAGAGCCCTCCTGCTTGGTGTGAAACAGAACAAAACACTCTTCTTGCTGACTGCCCTTTCCCCCTTCCTCCAATCCTTCCTAAAGCCAAGCCCTTAAAAACACCCCTGTTTTATCCTTGAGGCGGAGATGGTTCACGAGGACATAGAAAGTGCCCTGGCAGACCACAAGCACGGGAAGAAGATACGGCCACAGACACTCAAGTAAGTGCTGTGGGACACAGCTGGGAGCAACAACAATAAACCCCTGTTTCTAGTGGTTTAATCACACTCCAGTCTCTTGGAAATGGGATCTGTCACCACTGATGGGGTTATTCTGTGTCATTTTCCTTGCAGGGCAAACCAGGAAAAGATCAAGCAGAGACAATCCATCCTCCCTCCACCTCAAGGACCGGCTCCCATCCCGATCCAGCATGACATGCGAGGCTCAGCAATGAACAGGAACAGGGTGGCACCTCCTTCCCAGCATGATCCAGGTACTGGGAGCACTCAGGAAGTCTGTCCTGGGGATGGGAGACTAATTAACCCAGACAGCCAACCTTCCTGGAGTGGTCTGTGGTGAAAATAAGTGTTGTACCCACTGGACATCTTCTGCTCAACAAATAAAAGCTCCCAGAAACTCCTTGTGACAACACCCTTATTTAGGGGATACAGAAATGCCAAAAAAAGCAAAAGTCCCTCATAAGCCATCACATGAAATTTGAACCAGGCGTTGGTGATCTTAAAATGTACAGACAAGACATTTGGTCAGAAAGAATAATTCCTGTCTCTGCTGACTTCACAGCAGCCAAGATTTCACCCTTGAAAATCAACTAGTTTTCATGAATTCTTATAAAGTCAAGTGTGGAAATGCAGATCTGAACTCACCCTTCTTATGTGCTCATGTAAAGTCTGATTCCAAAACCATCCTGACTTCAGCCCATTTGAGTTGGCTTGGAAAAACCTGGTATTTTCCTTTGGAGAAAGAAGTAACAGAAGTAAGTTCCTAGGAACAGAAACAAGCTCTTTCTCTTACAAAGATCAAAGTGATGAACAAGCTGTAAGCATGTTTTACCCCTGCCTATCATACCACCTTATCTTGGCATTCATTTCTAGTTTCAAGGAAAATATGCAATAGGATATGAGAACACATCCAAAACACTCATTTGCTGGGATGGCTTCTGAAGCCAAGCAACTGCTCTGGCTGCTGAATGAAGAACTTGTTTCAGGCCCAGTTCTGCATCATAAAAGGAATATCTCTATTTCTGAGCTGGACCATGAATAAACATCTCTATTCTGATGAAAAGCAGCCACTCTTACCTCTGCTCTTCTAAGCGTGCTCACATCAGTAGAGCTGGGAATTCCTCTAGGCAGGATTTCTGACTCTGAGTGCACACAGCCTGGCAGGAGAGCAGATGACAGGAGAAAACCTTGAGTGATGCCTGTTTGCCGAGATTCCTTCTCCACTAAACACCTTACTGCTTTTCCTACAAAACCTGTCCCAATGGGGCACCTCATCCCCACATTTACAGATGCTCTGGACTTGTCACGGTCCTTTGCCAAAACTGCCTTCCCAGCTCTCCCACTTGGCAGATCCTGCTGTGCCGGCCCTTTCCAAGCCCCTGCCCTGAGCTGACACTGTTTGCTTTGCATGATGGGCCAACCCAGAGATCGTTCCCACTGGAATATCCCCCACACACTGGGCATGTGGCTTCTGGAAGCTGGGAGATGCCTTGGGGTTGGGGGTTTTTTGCAGGATGATTAGGATTTAACACCTATTACAAACATTATTCCTGAGGTGCACTCACAACCCAGAACAAACACCCAAGCTGGGAGCTATGATTCCATGGATCCCTTTCATGCAGCCTGTTTCCAACCTCTGACAGTAAATGTATTTTTCTCTCCCTTGTTTGCAGACTATGAACGACGAAGCTCTGGCTCTCACGACCATGAGGAATCCCGTGCCATGTTAGCACAGAAGATTGAAAAGGAAACGGTGGGTGACAGGGACACTGCACAGTCCATAGGCAGGAGCAGAGGCAGGGAGCAAGGGAAAGGGAGCAGAGGCAGAGAGCAGACATTTAATGCATCATCCAGGCATTTTTCCAATTGATACCTGCTGTGCATAAAGATAAGGTGGCAAAAAGCAAGTCTCCATCACCGCGTCAGTGACAATGTCCTCTGACCTGAGGCACCTCTGCTGATTCCAGCTCTGCCTCTCCCCATCCCACTTGGGTTATTTTCCAGCCATCCATTGGGAGGGATCACTTGTCACATTGGTAAGGACAGCACACAGCCAGGCCCAGCAACTCTGTGCTTGCAAAGGGAAGCATTGAGCTGCATTTCATGCCTGGATTACCCACTCGTGCATTCTCCTGGGAAATGCAGCAGGCCCTGGGATTCAGGCTCCAGCTGTGTGCAGCCCAGGCTCACTTTAACGTTGGTCCCTTGGGTTTTTGTCCTCACAGCAAATCCTGAACTGCACCCTAGATGACATTGAAGTGTTTGTTGCCCGGCTCCAGAAGGCTGCAGAGGCATTCCGACAGCTCAACCAAAGGAAGAAAGGGAAGAAGAACAAGAAGAAAGGGCCAGCAGGTGCAGTGTAGCAGCCACAACAAATGGGGAGCACAGGGGGGACATCTCAGCTCCCAGCCCAGCAAGGCTGGATCGATGCCATGGCACAGCCACAGATCCAGGCACACAAGTTTGGGAGGTGCTGCTGTCCGTGGGCACCTCTGGCAGAGCACATAGAGGGACTTTGCCTTTCCCTGAACCCCTGATTTTCAGTAGTTCTGGTCCCAACACCCATTTCTGCTGTGCCTTCTGCATGGCAGGCAGATGGAACCTTCCCAAAGGGGATGCTCTCACTAACATGTGCTTCTCTGCCCCTTCTCCTGGCAGAGGGAATGCTGACCCTCCGAGCAAGACCCCCGAGCGAGGCCGAGTTCATCGACTGCTTCCAGAAAACCAAACTGGCTTTTAACCTCTTGGTAAGACATGGAGGAGTTTCCATCCCATGCAGGACAGGGCTTTTCCCTGTGTATTCCAGCAGTAAGTGTTTAGAGTGAAACTTGAATGGAAAACACTGACAAGGGACAACAGTGTGAATTCCAGGTTCTTCAGAACTCAGGATAAACATTGTGTCAGACTTGTGGAGGTTTTCTGGGACAAGCTGTTAAACCAAAACTAGAAGCATCAAGTCCAGGATGGGACAGAGCAGCCAGAGGGTTGCAGCACCCAGGTCTTTTCAGATCCAGGCCTGGGAAGTCTCTGCTTGACAGTAACTGAAGTCCCCCATTGCCCCAATATTCCTGGCCCCTCTCTTTCTNACTCAGGATAAACATTGTGTCAGACTTGTGGAGGTTTTCTGGGACAAGCTGTTAAACCAAAACTAGAAGCATCAAGTCCAGGATGGGACAGAGCAGCCAGAGGGTTGCAGCACCCAGGTCTTTTCAGATCCAGGCCTGGGAAGTCTCTGCTTGACAGTAACTGAAGTCCCCCATTGCCCCAATATTCCTGGCCCCTCTCTTTCTCCCCTGCCAGACCCTCTGTACTGTAAAGGGGATGAAAAGGAAGAGCATAAAGACGTTCCCAGTGCTACCAGTTCTGCTCAGTGAAACACAAGTGATTAGGAGGCTAACAAGGCAGCAGGAATTCTGTCAGTTGAGACCAAACTTGTCCAGCAAACACATCCTCCAAGCTTTTTCCTGGGCAGTCATTAATAAGGAAACTCCAGAGACAGGGTTTGCAGGATACTAAGCTCCAGCCTTTTCTTTTAGAAGCAAGTATGAATAATTTGTGCCTGCTCAGGGTCAGAAGGAGCAGCTTATCTCCTGGCAAGAGCCCAGGGTTGAGCGTGGAGCAGAGCTGGGACTCCGTGGTGGATTCGTGCCACATTCCTCACCACATGGCTGCTAAGTCTCTGGGCTGGGTCACCCTGCTGCCAGCAGTTGTTTCTCACTTCCCACTCCACATTAATGTTTAATCTCCAGTATTTCAAATGCTTTGCATTTCAGTAGGAGCAGGGAGCCTGTCTCTCATGGCAGCAGTGCCAGGAGTCCAGGACAGGAGAAGCATCTTGAATGGAAGCACAAACTGGAGAGGTTTCTCACCACAGCTCTGCTGATTGCTGCTACCAAAACCCAATTCTTTGAGTAAATTAATCCCAAATGTTTGCTTCTACATTCTGCCACAGTTCACCTGAAATAAAACTGGATTTCAAGCCTTTCAGTGGCCAGGGCAGCTCCAGGTACCACAGGCAAGACCTTGGTGGAGACTTTCCCTTGTGAGCAATTGCAAAGGGACCCTCAAAACACCCATCCTGTTGTTTTCATTCATGGAACTAGTGGGATTCTCAACCCTGCAACCATAACTCTGGCTTTCCTCTCTAGGACTTTAAAAATAAGCCAAGCTTTTGTGTGTCTATTCAAATTACCTTCCAAGGCACTGATTTAACAGAGAGGGTATTCCAGCCATCCAGAAATTCATCAGGAATTAGAAATGGACACAAAACTAAAATGAATGATTCCAACTCCTCCATCCCTTACTCTTCTTGTCAGCCAACAACGCTCCCCCCCCATATGACAGAAAAGAGAAGGCACACTCAGGTTAGGGTTAAACTGTGTTTCTCTTTCCAGGCCAAACTGAGGAAACACATCCAGAACCCCAGCGCTTCGGAGTTGGTTCATTTCCTATTTGGGCCACTGGAACTGGTAAATCTTATTCCCAGGTCTCACTGGGAACTACCTTTTTATTTCTACTTCACACTTACAAGCAGACAGATTGTGCAGAAGGGTTAGAAAACTACTCACACCTGGCCACAGCTTTCTCAGGAACTTCCAGAAGTGATCCTGGCCTCTGATCTGGTTTGCAGTTTGAAGTAAATACAGGAACCCCAGCAAATATGAATCTTTCCATCCAATCAATAAAGCATTACTGTGAACAAAAGGGGCAGTGAGCTGGGGCTTCCCACTGGAAAGCTGTCTGGTCTCACCTTCAGGCAAACACAGCTCAGTATTTGCACTGAAAATGCTTGGAAGCAAAAATCCCAACTTGGAAAAGGAGCCAGAAAGGATGCAGGAACAGCAAGATACTTTCCATCTTTTGAAGTATCAGCTTGTGACACTTCACTTGTCTGTAGCAACAGCTCATTTATAGATCAGATCTTGCTTTGACTCCAATCTAAAAAAATTTCATGTTCCCCTGAAGTATCCAGTCTCATTCAAAGACTTAGGGTGATGTTTCCTGAGGTGACTGAGCTTATCCAAGGATCAGCTTTGTCTTTGACTCCTGCTCCTCTGTGTGTCCCTGTTTTTACACTTGGACCATTTCTTGCAAGTTCTCTCCTTTTTGTGTGGTTTGTGTGTGACCCAGATCGTCAATAGCTGTGGTGGCCCCGAGCTGGCCCGGTCTGTCCTCAGCCCACTGCTTTCTAAAGATGCCACCGATTTCCTGAGAGGACATCTGACACCCAAAGAGATAAACCTCTGGGATTCCCTGGGGGAGACATGGACCAGATCCAGGTGAGGACAGAACTGCCATCTCCCCAGGCTCCCTAGGCAGAGGGGATGCTTGGATGCCTTGATGCTCCTACTTCTCTTTTGAGGGGATGCTCTCAAAGACACATTTCTTGTGAATGTCACCTGATATTCCCACTTTGTGTCCTAGAGCTGAGTGGCCCCGAGATGCAAACATCCCCACCTACATCCCCAAATTCCGCAATGGCTGGGAACCACCCACAGAAATCTTCCGTGGAGCTCCCTGGGAAATAGACATTGGACACTTGCAAGAGGAGGTTAGTCCTGTGTCCCTGGGGATCCTCTCTTCCCTCTCCCTCGCCCTTTTCCAGAGAGATGGAGCTGTGGGGGGTGTGGTGATGTACTACAAGTAGTTGGCTCAAAACTCAGTTGGGTCTGGTAGCTCCAGTTAAATTTGGAAAGCAAATGAGGCTGGAAAAGGGCAGCAATAATCAGCCTCTCCCGATTCAAGGCAACAGGACACCACAATGTCACTGAGCTCCAGGGACACAGGCTTCCCTGAAGAACATCTTGACCAAAAGCTGCCAGGCCATGACTCACCTCCCACTATCCCTCTCCTTTTCTCTGATCAGCTTTCCCCTTTCCTGGTAACACTGACTCCATGTCTGCCTTTCCAGCTCTCCTCAGCCAATGGATATCCTTACCGAAACTCCTCACTCAAGCGTGGCCAGACGGCTGAGCAGACACAGCCTGGGGATGCCTTCAAACAGAATGTCACTCCACATGGAAATAGGTAATGGATCTGCACCCCCAGAGCTTCAGCTCCTACCTTGGAACCTCATGAACACACATGGGCACATATGGTGACACTGGGAAGTTTGGGCATCATGGAAACAACTCCGTGCCACTATTAATAACCACCAAGAGAAGATAAAGATCAGCTGAGGAATTATTCCTATGAGCACTCTTGGCTGTTTAACCCCCTGCAGCTCTGCAAGGAAAGGAATCCCAGGTGTTTTCCACCACAGGAGACTAAAGTATTGACTGACTTCATCAGTCCATCCATAGGTATTGTTTCCTAACATCAGCCCACCAAAGTGACCTTAAGGATCAGGCGCTAAAGATGCTGCACTGTGCTTTGGCTCTCCACATATGTAGAGACGTTGGAATCATGGAATTACAGAATGGATTGGGTGGGACAGGACCTTAAAGATTACCCAGTTCCAACCCCTGCCGGGGCCAGGGACACCTTCCACTATCTCAGGTTGCTCCAGGCTCTGTCCAACCTGGCCTTGAACACTTCCTAGGATGGGGCAGCCATTTTTTCTGGGCAACCTGTGCCAGGGCCTCCCCACCCTCACAGGGAAGAATTTCTTCCCAATATACCATCTAAACCCACCCTCTGGCAGTGGGAAGCCATTCCCCCTTGTCCTGTCACTCCAGCCTCTTTCCCAAAGTCCCTCTCCAGCTTTCTTGGAGTTCCTTTAGGCACTGCAAAGGATTTTAAGGGCTCCCTGGAAGTATCTTTCTCCAGGTTGAACATTCCCAGCTCTCCCAGCCTGTGTAGTGCTCCAGCCCTTGGAGCACTTCCTGGCCCTTCCTAGCCTCTTCTGGACACCCTTGAGGATCTCTCCATTCATCCCAAAGCCACCACAGGTTGCACAGACAGAAACTGCCTACAGGGGGAATCTGCCCTAAGGGAAGGGCACACACAAACCTTGCCCTGTTGGAAACACAGGGCCAGGGAAGAGCAGCCCGAGCTCCCAGTGCTGCTGGAAAACATTTCAGCTGAGGAAGGAGCTTTGTTTCACTGGAGACAGCAGCTCCCCCTTGGCTTTAAACACAACCAGAGGCAAAGCCACTGATTAGAGAAAATAAAACAATATATTCCAATCCTGCCCACCTCTCCCCCAGGGAGCTGACAGGGTGCCGGGTTCAGACAACTCTTCTTAATGAGACAGAATTCTAGAAAATGGAGAAAAACCCCTCTCCTTTCTTCAGAAGTCTCGGAAAGTTCACTTCCAAACCCAGAACCAACCAGGCCACTCTTTTGCCTCAGGTTTTTTCCCAAGGGAAAGATGGCTCTTCCACCTTTCAACAGCTTCAGTGCTCATTTTCCATCACTAGTCATTCCTTGGTACAAAACCTTCATCAAAGTATTTTTTGTTCAGAGTTTAGAGGCTCCATCTGCTTCCTTGTTTACATGAGCTGACACCTTGAAAATTGTCACATCTCTGAGCTGTCACCAAACTCTTCCAGACTTCCACATGAATCCTCTGCTGTAACCTGACACATCACTTTGCAGGGATTTGAGTCAAGGTTTCAGCTGATCATCCACTTTTCTGTCACCAGCTCTAGTCTGGGGAAAAAAAACCTCAAGCCAGACTGTTTTTCCATCTGTTTTCTGTTCTAAATCTAAAAGATTTATAAGTTTAATACAAGAATTCAAATCCACAGCAAAAGACCTTAAATCCAATTATATCAGCAAACTAATTTATTTTTCTCATTTACCCTACCACTGGTAGCAACATCAAGTGGTACAGATGCAGTGTGGAACAGGGAAAGGATTAGGATAATTTCTCTTCTCCAGTTTCAATTTTCTGGGCCTTGTAATTGGATGGGCCTCCACTAAAACTCCAGTTTTTCTCTCCTGCAGGAACTTTGAGGCCCAGGGAGCGGCTGTGCCCAGGAGATTTGCCAAAATCCGCTACGATTTCACTGCGCGAAACGCCAACGAGCTCTCGGTGCTGAAGGATGAAATCCTGGAGGTACGTGACCACTCCTGGGAAAAGGTGTGTGCCCTCCCCTTCCCAGGGGCACGAGAGAGCTCAGGATACCAGCAAGCACCAACTCCATTTTCCCTGGTGGTGTGAGCAGTGACACGGAGCTTTGCTCAAATCCAAAGCTGGAACAGGCTGCCTGTGCTGGGCTGTGCCACTTCCTCAGCTCAAACACATCAGCTCCCATCTTAACCATGGTGAGGAGGGAGCAGAACAACTCCCTGCCGTGCCCTGCTCATCCCCTGCTGGGTCTGTGTACCTTATTACCACTTCCCCTTCCACAAGGAATTGTTAACTCTGAAAAACACCTTTTTCATAACCTTTCTCTTCCTGCAGCTGGAGAATGTGGGACACGACTTGGGATAACACTGATCTGTGACCTGGGGAAAAGTTCTCTGTGCAAAATGTAGCTTTTAAAAAAATTATTTATTTATTTTAACAAAAAAAGACAACAGAAACTCAGTAATTAGAAAAAAAAAAGATCTGGAGAAACAGGGACATTAGGTAGAAACTATGAATTCTTCAGCACCCAGAGGTGCTCTCCTCTTCATCCTTATGATAAATTTTGATGCCTTCTAGGAAAAGTTTCAATCCTGGATTACATCAGAGAGTAGCAGATCTAATCAGAGCTCCTGGCCTTAGTGATGTCCTTCTGGCAACTTCACCTTCTGGGCGGTCCATCCCCACTATATCCTGGTTGTATATGCTTCAAATCCCATGTTCCCACTAGCAGAATTATTTTTGTCCTTCTCTCAGGTGTTGGAAGATAATAAGCAATGGTGGAAGTTGCTCAACCGGAGTGGGCAGGCCGGTTACGTTCCATACAATATCCTGGATGTGGTGAAACTGGAAGAGCTTGAACAGGTCTGTGGTCAGGTGGTACCTGACTGGTACTAGTTGCAGGGTACAATCTGCCTCTGGGAATATTCTTGTCATAAGACCTCCCTGGATTTCTTAGGATACTATGCACAAGTCAGGATGAACCCTCTGAAGCAGACAAAATCAGGAGATTCCTGAGTCTACTATGATAAAACTCCCATTTTGCCATGATCGCCTTCCCAAATAAGGCAAATCCTTCCCATTTGTGCACCAGCCCCCTGTCTTTCAAATTTTTCCATGTCAAGCTTTTTGCTGGGGATTAAAGATGGACACTTCCCTCACCCAGTTCAGTTCAGCAGCAGGAACATGTCACTGGAGTTGAGGCAGATGGACGCCATCTAAGTGAGAATTAAGTGAATACTGCAACTTGCACTACAGAAATGTGGAGCTGGAGTGTTCTAAACACCCTAGGGAAGCATGGAATTGCTTCCCTATTTTGGTATTGCAGAGTTTGGACAAAGCCAAAGGAGGCCCACCAGACTTCTGGATAAATCCTTGCTAGTTTAATGGAAATGTCAAAAAACTTCCCAGTCTGCTCCAGGCCCTTGGCAGTGGTCACGCTTCACATCCCACCGATGGAGCAGTGAGGCTTTGCCTTCCAATGGGATTGAACATGTTCAGCATGTCTAGGAATTCCCTCACATAAACTTCAGACTTTGCTTTGGGCTCTTCATTCCCAGAAATTAACTTCTTCCATACAGCTCCACCTGAGGTCTCACCAGCCCCACATCAGCACAAGGACAACAGGGCAGTTTGTCCCCCAAATGAAAATTAAAAATGGCAGAAAAAAATTTCTTACTTTTTTTTTCCCCTTTCTAACCAGTCTAACCAGAGGTACAAAGGAGACCTGAGCCCCAGGGGCTATGGCCCATCCAGTCCAACTCACAAGCTGCCTGCCAGCTACGCCGGGGATAAGTGGGGCAGTGAGATGTTATCACGCAACTCTCCACAGGACGCCAAAGAACGTACGTGTGTGTCCCACTCTGTGTGCCACGCTGGGGTCCCCTGGGTTTGGGACCAGACCTACCCAAGGGGCTCCCCTGCACCCTTCAGTGACAGAAATAGAACAGCACCAGGTCTGGAGGCCATTGCAGGTAGAACAAGAGCCAAGAGAGCAGCCCTGGAGCTTGTGTCACCTTCCAGGCTCTCAGGCAGCCCGGGACAAACAGGGTAATAAGTGACCACCCCGTTCCTCCTTCCTTCCTTCTTCCTCCTCCTCCTCACAAGGAGAGAGTTTTCTTTCTCTTCCAAAACATTTAAGTGTGTCTAAGGAAGAGCTCAGGTCAATCCCTTTCTCTCTTTTCCTTTTGCTCATATCCTGCCACACACGCAGTGCCTGCCTGGCTGGTTCCTTTATGTGGTTCCACAGAATTCCCAGCCAAACAGGAGATCCACATCCCTCCTTCACCCTGCACATACTGTGGGAGTCACAGAGCAGGGGAGAGACCAGGGGCCCCACTCTCCTCACCCCTTATCCCATTTGTCCTCTCTTGGAAGCAGGAGCCCTTTTGGGACGATGGAAAGTCCCGCAATACAAGGACACAAAACTGTTCATAACACCGAGTTATTCTCCACAGTCCTTGGGAGTTTCATG
>VZRH01008037.1:7862-42862 GCA_013397555.1 Urocynchramus pylzowi
AAAAAGGGAAAGTTGGGTTTTTTATTTTTTTTTTTTTTTTTTTTTTTCCCAGTTTTTACACAAACACAGAAAACCAGGGGAAAAAAAAAGAGGAAAAAAAATCTCAAAAAGTTAAAAAAAAATTTAAAAATTAAAAAAAATAATCAGGGATGCCCACACTTCAGAGGACAAGCTCTAAAATGCGCCTCAGAGACTTGTGGAATTCTCCTGTTCAACAGAAATGTAACAAAAGACTTATTCTTAGAAGTTGCTTCCCGTAAAATAATTTGCTGCCTTTATATGTTGTTTCAAACAAATGAACTCAAGTGGTAGTTTGTCTTTTCTAGCTATCAGGCATTATAGGAGCATAAGCCACCTACATTTGCTTCAGTATGAGACTTTCAGTTACCTCTGTGCAGTTCAAGGGGAGTATTGCTGCAAGCAAGTTACCTTCATTTTAAAGTCCTGACTTACCAAAACTTCAAAAAAACCCATCAGGATTACTACTATCTCAGTTATTTGATTGCGAATTTCACAATATCAATATAATGTAATATTTTCTGAATATCAAACACTGGTTGCTATTTGAGTTCAGTTTCATAGACAGCTACTTATCTTCAATTTCAAAACGAGCTGATTTCAATAAGAACATTATTCGTCTGAAGTGAAGAATGTAAATGCAAGAGCCTGAGTTTGGCTTCCATTTGGGCACTAATTTATCTTGCCACAGTTCAAATAAGAAAAAAGATCCCATCAGTAACATTAAAACTGATTGTCATGTGCTGATTTTAGTGTGCAAGCGGGCAGCAATGATGCAAGTGCTTAGCTACAAGACACCACGTAGTTCTCTGCAGTCTGTACAACAAGCCTCCTTCTGTCCTGTGGCTTGTTGTAAGCTTTGGGAAGTGGGCAAACAATGTACACTAGATAGTGCTGGGGTAGAGAATATACTTTGAGTCATATAACAAGATTCTAATATCAAATTTCTAACAAAACAATCTCCACTCTCTGGCAAATTATGCAATTATGAATCCTCCATGTGTACCAACCAAATGTCCTTGCCAGCTAAGACCAATGGCTGTGGGAGAAGTGATTAAATGCTTCTTTTCTTTATCAAATAAGGTATCTGTTTTTGAATAACTTTATAACTGCATGTTTCCCAATGTCTTTATACTTGCTTTCTACCACGGTACCTGAAATTTCCAAGAACCACAGCTGGATACAGTGTAAGAACTCAGGTGCATTCATCTTCTAGTTCTATTTCAATCTCTCTGTCATATTCTTGCAACGGAAAAGGAGCATAAAGCAATGCTTTTAATCACAAAATCACAAAAAGTAGCGCCCCATAAAGACAAATTTGTGTGTTGCACAAGCATCACTACCAGCTGCACTGCAAATGCTTTTTAAAGATTATAGCACCTGATACGCTGTGGCTCTAACAACCTCCATTCATCTAATTCTTCTGCAAAGAGATGGCAGCTTCATATTTTGCCCTATTGGATTCAGGAAGCAAAGCTTAAAAACCCCAGCCCTTACTTCTCTCACTTAAATGAGTCAGAGAGCACTGCTGCCTCCAGCATCTGGCCTGAAATCAAGATGCCCAATTGCTTGAAGACAAAGCCAGTGTACTGATTGTGTCCAGTTAGTCAAGGAATAAGCTAACCTAGAACAACACAGCTATTTATAAAAGATGCTTCCATTTTTTCTACGCATTCTTCCTCCAAAGCATTGACTACATCAGGCCCTGCATATCTTACAACATGTAACGTTGACTTCTAAAGGTAACACGGCTACAGGTTAAAAAAACATCTTATTGCACCACTTTGAGAAAATTCAGAAAATATTTCTTTCCGTGAAATCACAGCCCAGATGAAAAAATTAAAAATAGCAAAACTAGAGTAAGTTTTCAACTACTCTGGTTGAAAGCCCAGGCACTACGCTGTGTAAGACACAGCAAAAGTACATTGGTTTCCATTTTCTACAAGTGTTCAAGTTTAAAAAAGTTCAAGTCCTTTTCTTAAAATTCAAAAACCAACAATACATTAGCCCTTTTCAGCGTTTTGTAACAATGACCCATCATGACAAATATGTTCCACAAACACAAAATAAAACTTCGTAGCAAAAGGGTAGCATGACACTGGAGAAGATACATTGTATATTGCAAATAGATGAACAACTCTGTGGAATGTACTTCCACATGCATACTCTCAAATTAACATTTTTCCTCCAACAGTTCTTTGTACATAAATTAAGAAAGGTTACTAAAAGGAAATCAGTGAATGGTCACGCAGAAAACTTATTCCTTTGCCCCAAAATGGCAAAAATAAGCAACTTGTACCATTCTATTTACAGATTTTTTTTATTTTCCTGCCACAAAACACAGAGCATTAACCCACAGGTAACCAAAGCTAAAGTAAAGGCAGGAGGATCTTGTAGGCAGAAGCAAACTATTATAGACAAGAGGTTCATCTGGCAGGTGGCTTGAAACATCCTCTCACACCACATACACAAAACTGATTCAGAATTGTAGGTTTGGGGTTTGTATTTTATTTGTTTGGGTTTATTTCCTCCTGGGTTATAGGTTCTGTATGTGAAAGTATAATATTGACAGTTGTTCAGGTTTGTGAGCGAGAATTATCTGTGACTACCAAAAAAACCCCAAAGACAGAAAAAACATGTATCTTCATATTGGCCAAAATCTGGCCACAATGTAGAGTTAAATAATTGTAAGAATTCTCTCTTCCAAACCACAGACAGAGATTAAGTAATTAAAGTAGCTAGCTAACCAGAACCAATCCATGAAGTTGCACTGTAACTTCCTTTTATCTACCATGCTTTTTAAATGTATGAATTCATAATAAAAGGAGCATTACATCAAGCTATAATATTTTAAATAGCAGCATAAGGTATAATATTATTGTTAAGCAAGGTAACATGAAAATAGGTTAATTAGGATTTAAGAAGCTACATCATAAAATAATACTTTATTGAAAACATTCTATAAGAAAGTCATTAAGTAGACCCATTATTGGCCAAGCTGACCACAAAGTTTGAATACCTTGCTGGATACTATTTATTTTAAATATAACCAATACAGTATAATTTTACTTACAAACTGACCTGACCTGGAAAAAAACCTAAAAACATATAGTTCAGTATCATACAGCATCATCAAAAATAAGCTCATTCAAATTAAAATAGGACTATATTAGACAAGGCATTATATAGAGCAGCCAGTGAGAAGAACAAATAGAAAAAAAAAATCAAGTATCAGTTAAAATATTGGATGACTGCAAGATGACAAGGCTGTGAAGCTTTTGAATTTTGAACTACTACTAACTACTTTCATATATGTGAAAATCCCCAGAATTTTATTACTCCAGTTTGAAAACAATATTGTTATGGACATGATACTATTGTTTTATATGATCACTAACAGTTGTTAAAGATATCTGACCATAAAAAAAAAAAAAAAAATTCATCATATTTTTGGGGGAGCAAGTATGAAAGGATTGTGCTCAAGTCTGTATGAAATCACGGCCACTTCCATAAATTATTAGAAGTATGGATGGTTGAAGAAAGTGTGGAATTTCATAAACCTGGTCAAGGGACAGAGGAGAAGACCAACACAGAAAGCAGCCACAAAAAATGTGAAACCAAATAGTTGGTAGCTTGGGGAGATCTGCAGTAAACACAGCCAGAGGGGGCTTGGTATGTCCTATCCAAACACTGATCTAAGCCAAAGGTAAGGAACAACAACAAGGCAATGCACAGTCATGCACACAACCTACATGCTCCACCCAATTTTTGCTCAGATCACAGAGCAAAACCCAGCAGAACAACTGATAAAACCATTTGGTTTTGTTCATGCCTCTGAAACCAAAACATCAGGGAGAGAAAGTCTAAGGAGCAGTGTTGTCACTTGGCTAGCACGAGAAGCTCCTTCTTGATAACAGCTTTAGTCTTGCACTGACAATCACCTATTAATGATGTCTTTCAAAATTCACCTAGGGAGACTGACACAAAATCAAAAAAGAGATTTGGAATACAACTGTCATAACATATGAGTGAAACAAGCAAGCAAACTCTTTATTTCAAGAAATTGGCTATTGCAAATGCAAAGCTGAGTGGGAGAAACTGCTTTTACTTCAGCTCTCACAAATGAGCAGGAAAGTGTTGACTGCACAAATACTCCTGGGCCAAGGGATAAGTTGGTAAATCAGCTAAAACGTCCTGATATTCTCACCTGCTTAGAAGTACTATTACACATTTTAGCAACAGGTAACTACAAGTCAGATCAAATCACTAAGTAATTAAATACTAATACAAGAAGAATTAATTATATTGATTAAACCAGTATTTCTACTTTACTGAACAACTACCAGCAGATCTTTTATTAACAAATTAGGACTTGACTTTATTAATAATAAATTATTACCTTATCAGCAGCAAAGCTACCAAAAGCACCTAGTATTTTTAATATGAAAAATCCCATATGATTAAAAAGGATTCATACAATCTTCAACAAAAACAAAGCAAAGCTTTGAACTAGCAAAAACTTTAACTATTAGAAGCTCTGATTACAATGGCATAAACACTTATTGCTGACCAGTAACTAGAAAAACTAAATATCTTCAAAATTATGGTTTTCATATCAGGTTTTGAATTTGCATGTGGTATCTCCAAAAGATGAGGTATCTCCAAAAGGCATTGCTTTGGTAGTAAATTATATACTAGCAAAGTGGTTTCTGAACTCTTGAACTATCATTTTTTGAAAATTGAGCAACTAAATAATACTTTTTCAAACTTATTCTACACTTTATATGATCAGTCCCATGATATTGCTGGAATGCATCACTTGATATAAAGGGAACAAAGATTAGCACAAGAAACAAGAGTTTGCATCAACATTGAAATACTGTACTTTGACCAGAAAATGAAAAGAACACCCTTTCTAGGATATTTAAACCTTAAATTGTCCAGATTCATTATTCCATCATAACTACAATGCCGTGTGTTGATTTACATTTCTAATTCTGAACTATTTTCTGAGATGAGTACATTTTCTCTAATTTCTTATCTGCTTTAACTAATACAATTGGTGCAATTATAATGATTGCCCAGTCTCTGTATTAGCTAGGAAATGCAGATTCAAAGAAAATGGAAAAAGCTAGAAGAAATCTTCACATAAATTAGTTAACCATTGCATGTTTTATAAAGGGCCCACACAATTCATAACCATTTATATAAACATTCACTGACTGCTGGTATGACAATTATTCATAAGCTGATGGAAGTTCCTGCCCAAATTCAATAATGTCTGAATCAAACAAAGGTTAAGATGAAGGTTTATTTCTTTAGTATTAAAGAATCCTCACCACCCACAACAGCACATACAGAAAATAAATTTTGCTCCCTTGGGCACAAATACCTCTGCTCAATGAACAATGGCTTTCACTCTGCTAATTGGAGAATGGAGAGGTAAAGGTCATGTGTAAAAACAATAGGGGATATAAAAATAATGCAAACTAAGGAAATTACAGCATTTTCCAATTGTCAGTGTGACAGCTACCAGTGAGAAATAAGGACATCAGATACGTGTGCCCTACTGTGCAAGGCTGGGTAACAAGACAGTCTCCACTCCAGTATGCTGGCAGTATGTAAACACCTTCCCCTTCTAGGGACAACAGGCTATGCCCCAACAAAAGTAATAATCTTCTCTAGAATTACATTGACCTGGAATTCAGCTAATAATTTCAACAGGAGGAAATAGGAAGAAAGAGGAAAGGATGAAAACAGGGGGGAAAAAATGGCTCAGAATTGGGTCATGGAAGTGTAATGGTTTGAACCATTCTTCCCTTCTGAGTAAATGAATTTTAATGTTCTTGTACATATTTAAGCATTGCCTTGTTAAGCAGTTTGGTTGGGTGAAAAATAAGAGCAGAGATTCGAGCAGCATTGTGCACCTGTTTTCTATGGATGAGAATAGACAAATGCAAATTATAGCAAAACATTCAGGAAAAAAAGTACATGCAGGCAAACTATCATTTAACTTTTTGAAAAATCTTTATGTCTATAGTGGTGTCCTTTTCTTAATTTAAATGACAGATGCAGATGTTGCTCCTAGTAGTTAGCACTCATATTAATTTATTTTTAAGTGTTTGTACACAGGTTTCAGACCACATTAAGAGAAGCCACATTTCCAAATTAAATTATAGTCAGGAATTTTTAATCACGTTTCCTTCTTCCTCCCATTCTTTTTCCTTGCATCTATTTTAAACAGTTGCTTGAAAATGCATGTACTCTGAAAATCTCTAGATTGCGATTTTTCTCAGACTTGCAAAGGGTTGTCATGTTTCAGCTCTTTTCCCCCTACTTACTTGTCCAGTCTTCAGTGTTCTAAGACATGCACTTAAAGGATAATAAAAGAAGACCACATTATGTGTCAAATTAAATGTTGTTGATACTTGCTTTAAGTGTACATGCACTGACATTCTGTTATGGATCAGCTGCTGGACAATAATCCTTGCACATTCCCCGCCTGACAGATTGTTCTGTATTTTGTTTGAGATGCTCTAATGTTTCTGACGACCCATACAAGGCCACACATTTCAGCAAATTTTCCAAATTAATACTGAGACCAGTTTACAATGTTTTCTTCAGTAGCGCTCAGTCTTACTGATTGTGTCCTAAATAATAAACCATGGCCTCAGGCAGTTTTTCTCAGAATGTTTATGATGAGAACTCATTCATCTAAATCTACTGGCCAGTGGAATAAAATAAATCAAGAATTTCCCAAAATATAACAATATTTGTGTTCTCTAGATAATTGATGACTGCAGCTGCACTAATTAAAACCCATGTGAGTTTCATTAATCTTGGTCACTGGGACCAATTGCTGCACACCACACCCCGATCACTGTACATCGCCCTTGTGTCACACTCAGGTGAGGCTTGACTTTTACTTAGAATCTCACTGCATCATTGTTTTTAAAATCTGAACTATCCTATCATGCATACACCTACTGTGCAGCTAAGTTACTTAATTCAAAACAGGCAAGCTCAATCATAAATTGAAAATTTTACTTCAGACTAAATTATTTTCAGTAAGATGCTTGTCAATACTCTGCCACCCCAAAGGAGACAGTGAGGTATGGAGAAGGGCGAAGACTATCTGTAACAAAATAAGTCTCTAATCAGAGAAAAAAGAAATAAAATTAAATTTTCTTCAATGTTACTACAGTGGCTTTTTTTTTTTTGCATATTACACTTTTCTCTACTGGAAACCAAAACTGCACCCTCACTAGAGTATTTCTAGGTAATAGGTGTATTGTACATATATTTTTCTGTATCAGAGAACATTTTTATAGCTGTAGATATGCTTTGCTTGTTAAAGAAAAAGAAATGTGTCAAAAACTTGTGGTTCAGATAAATATCTACAGAAATAGCTATAACTAATGTTAATAACTAAGCTGCCTTGCAGATCATAAATACTAGGAAATATAAATAACTCCTAGAGACAACTGCACAATCTATATTTGAGGAAAGGCAACATTTGAGTAATCAATCACATGAAGCCAACACTGTCATAAACTGAGTTTATGAAAATACTTGTAAACATTTATTAAATGTAAATCCCTCTTCAAAATGTGTGTTATCAGAGATCCCCATTTTTTCATGCAATTTGGAGTATGTAATATACAGCAGCTGATGAATATACAAGAGCCTTGTTGCAGGAGCTGTTTCCTGTTGGTCTTTCAAAGTGCTGGCAGTGATACAATTTCTTTCAAACTAATGTCATATAGAACATGTTCTAGAGAATAACCAATACAATTTAAAATCTGGCTGTATCATCCTTACCAAACAAAATAATTCTTGCTATTAACACTGCTTCTTTTTCAAGATTAAGGAGTACATTTTGCTTTCGTTTGCTGATTGAAGTCAAGGGAATAAATAATAACTCATGTAACTGGGAACAAGTTTTGGACCATTATGTACAGGCTTATTTTTAAACCGTAATAAAACTTTTGTCAAAATAACTTAAGAGCTGGCAGGCAAAGTTAATAAATACTGCATTGCAAAATGCTTCCACAGGAAAGCTTCGTGCTGCCCCTTTGGAAGGTTCTTCCTAAGCATGGGAAGGAAATGTTGCAAACCTCTCCAACAAAAAGCTGCTGTTTGCCCACACCTGTGTCCTTGAGCATACATGGTTTGTTCCTCTCTAGTTTTTCTACTTTCTTTCAGCTCTTGAGGGATTTAGTCAGGCACTGGCCAGCCCCCACAGCTCTGAGCACAGCAATCATTTCTCCTATCGACAGCTATTCAGCACACTCAGACCTAACACCCACAGATCAGTTTATCTGCTTGAAAAATTTGTTCCCCCAAAACTCCTCCAAGAATTAAACATAAACTAGGCAGGTATGGGTTCCCAAAATGAGAGACAGTAATGCCATCAGGCATTATGGATGTCATACACAATGGCATTTGATGGTCTGAGAATTAATGTGGAAATGATGCTACAGAACTGCAAAAAAAGTCAATTTCTTCTGACTGCAACAGAGATACATCTCAGTGGCGACTCATGACCCAGAGAGTACACACTGTTTGCAGGCCATACACAACATACAAGGACAACTCAAGAAGCTGTAAGCCTTTTTTGAACATCATCTTCTCCCAAGAGGAAGTTCAGCAACCCACTCTTAGGGACTCAATGTGATAATACATGAATTATGTTCCTTCAGTCAGTCCTAGCCTGGTCTTCATCTTTCTTCGTACATCTGGATATTCCTCCCACTTCACTTAAAGTGAAGTGCAGAAAGTAATCACAAATTACTGATGTTATGGAAAGGATGTGTGGCACCCAAAGAAAAGACAGAAGCTAAGTACAGGTTTGGGGCACTGCTCAAATCATCACATCAAGCTTTTTCACTCTTTTTCTGGTGAAACAGTTTAACCAAGTAACTTATAATCGGAGCAGCATTCTTATTCTCATGGGGATTTCATTATCCTTATAACAAAATGTGCAATGACATAGAATGAAAATAAAAAATAAAATTAGAAATAGTCTCAGCAAATGTATGTACTGCACAAGGTAATAATAAAATTGATCAGGGCTCTCACAGGATATTCCCCTCTGTCCTCTTTTTAAGCATGGCCATCTTATTCTGTTGCTGATAACAAAATCATAGACAACATTTTAGAACATTGCAATAAGCAGATGTTGCAATACAGCTGCAGTGCCAACTCTGGTCAGAAAGTGCAGGTGAAAAAAAATTGCATATTGCAACGGTTCAGAGGTAGCTGAATTAGGCAAGCTGTTAAGTAGTAATAGACTTACTTGTAGAGATCAACCAAACATGCCCTGAAGTTATTTTTTGAATGGACTTAACGGATTTTCCATCTGCCAATTTCAGCCTTTGATGGGCTATGTTAATATATTATAAGCCAAAGCCCAAAATGCTTCTGAAAAGGAAAAAAATTCAACAAACCGGAGTCCTGATCAAAGAGGATGTATGACTCACTCTGCAATAGGAACACTATTTTTCTGTCTCTTTTTAACTCACAAGTGGTTGAATTTATTTCAGTCAAACTTCTAGCAGAAACCAAGCCTGAAATATTTCAGTACACAAAGAAAAGTTTTTCTGTAATTTTTGAATTAATGAAAAAAGGGCACAAGTATTTTGCAGACTTTAGTGAAGTATGTCCCCACCTGTCCATTAAATTGAGTATTAATGAAAACGAATATTGAACTCCTACATTCAGTTTTAATTTTCCTTAATTCTCCTCTACTTTATTGGAAATTGACATATTCTCACCCTTATTGAAGTACACTATTTTCAAATGCTTCTAAGCTGTCAGTTGTGTCAGCTGACACTGTTCCAACTGTCTATATCTAAACAAATATTTCTGTTCCATTTATCAAACACATTGCAGTAATAACTGTCTCCACTGAACACAATTACACAGAAATGAACAAAAGTAGGAAGAGAGGTTTCAACAATGATTTCTCAGTAAATTGTGCTTAGTACA
This sequence comes from Urocynchramus pylzowi, assembly GCA_013397555.1. Lineage (NCBI taxonomy): Eukaryota > Metazoa > Chordata > Aves > Passeriformes > Fringillidae > Urocynchramus > Urocynchramus pylzowi. The sequence goes on from VZRH01008037.1 coordinate 17,871, forward strand.
TATCTGGATGCATCTAAAGCTGAGTTATACTCCAACTTTACTTTTGTCACCTATATGGCAACTACAAACGTTAGCAAAAAAACATTTTGATGATAAGCTGTTTCATGAGTCTCTTGAACACTGAATATTTCTGATATCCACATTTCAGACAACTTTTTCACATGGCTATCAAGTCCTGTTTTCTTAAGAAAACCTCATCTTCCACCCTGTGCATATTTTCTCTTATGTCTGGGTCACTTCATATTGTTTCTTCACCCATTCATGACAGCAAAACCTACAAATTTAGTATAATCAGATTCATTCTCTGTTCACTGGTTTTAATTTCCATTATACACAGCGCCTATAAATTTGTCTCATAAACAGCTTGCATAATTTTACTAAGTTAAGCTCACCTGTCAGCATATTTTTTTTCGATTTTGAATATTGGTATCGGTAAGTACTGCCTCTTGCTGTCAATCTTCATTTACTTTCTATTCCATGACTTCGAGAGGGTAATTCCCCTGGTTCAATGTCACATAACTTATTTTCCTGAACTACTTTTGATGAACGTTTTTAGACTCACTTGCTTTCTAAGACACCAACCCTATTTCTCCACAGACCCCAAAGAGCAAAACTATATTTTGCTGAGGAAACAACAGGCAACAGCTTTGGGTCACCTGAATGAACATGCTTGAAATTCTTAGTGGGCACTTCATTCTCATTGCAATCACTATGGGGCATCTGGCAATGTCTGCAGCAAAATGGCCAAGGATTTTCTCATGTCAAGTCACATGCATTGCACAATCCACTTCTGAAATTCATGTTTTGTTTCCACTGCTTCTAGGCTATTCCAAAGTCTCACTCTTCTAAATACCTAGAAATCTTTCATTTTCAATGTCTTTCTTCGTGGCCACTTATTTTTTCTCCCCAACTTATCCATCTTCCAAGAGTAGCATGAAAACAGGTCATTTTCAGTCGTATTATTGTAACCTTTTCTCTTAGGAGACCTCTGTTCTCATCTTCCGCTTCACCCAGAACTGCAGACACTATTCTATATGGACACATGTCTCACTCAGCCAAACTTCAATGGTATTATTAGTTCCATAGCCCTTTGCTGCAGGTACTTTTGTTAGTTCACCCTAATTCTGCCATTACTCATTTTCTTATACCTGAAGATCACATGAAGCTTTCAGTCTGGTGACCAGATAAAATAATCATATCATTTTACACTTATTTCCAATGAATAAGCCCTTGACATTATAGTGAAAGTAATACTAATCACTATTTGCGTGATCTTGCTGCTCCTATTAGATCTCATCCCATTACTGTTATTCTTATTGCAAAAGGCATCCAGCTTTTACTGCCTGATAATCTCTTTTGTATTTTACAATACCCCTATAGGTCATGCCACCAACAAACTACAAAGGATTATTCCTGGAATATACTGGGAAAAAATAAGTTAAAGTGGTACTAAAATAATTCTCTGTGGAAATTCACCTCCACTTTTTGTCTCTGCACTGCTTTTTAATTATAACCTTTTGTTATTATCCCTTTAAATAAAGCCTTGCCATTTCAGACTTCTTGTATTAACCTCTAACTGAACCAACTGTCAAGTGGAACTTTGTATGATGTTTATTCAATAAACACCATAAAAATGTTCTTTGTCAAGAGAAAGAGGTATCAAACAAGCCTTCTACAAACAGCTATCACGGTAGATGAGAAAGATCTGCCTTTGGTAGGGCCACCCTGTATATTGATAACACTGCTGTACTTCCTTAAATCATTCTTTCTGTGACACTTGTGCTGAATCTCTGTCCACAGTTTAGACCACATAACTGCTGATCTCTTCCTCTTCTGCTTTATATTGGTACAGAAATTACTTTTCTAGCCAAACTCCTGCGAGGAGTGTAAGAATTCAGCCATTCTCTGCTCATGCCTTGCTCCCTGCATGCACAGGGAGCAGATGCAGTAGGGATTCAGATGGGTATCAACACTGGTGCATGGTGGCAGTTCTGCTGCTCTGCACCCAGGCAGCTCCATCACCACAGTGGAAGCAATGCTGCTGGTGAGGAAGAGGTCTGACACAGCTGCTCTCCAGCGGAGTTCCTCAGCTCGCAGCAGAGTGGTAGGAAATAGTAGTTGAAATAACTGGTATTCATTATGCATGAAGAGCAAAGGAATGCCCTCATCGCTTACTGGTGAGACAGGCAAATACTTTAATACAGCACCACAAAATAAAAAACACACCAGAAAAGAACTCACTCTTGAATGCCCTTTGGGAAGAACTTCTGGCACCTTACATGGGGTCTGAGAATCTGTAAAGATCTACACTGTCGGAACATCTGTTTATCTTCTATTCTCCTCTCATCATTTTAACTGGTAGAACTGGAATTTAAATGGCAATTACTGCTAAAATTATAAGCTCTTTCAGACTGGAGTTCCTTATCACACAGATTGGGTGTAAGTCAAGAAGAAATACCCCTAGTTCACAACACAGCTGCTTGACTTGACTAGAAAATAATGTTTCTCCCCTAATTCCCAATCTCATTTAAAACTCTGGTTATAAATCACTGCCAATGGTTGGACTGACTGAAATTCTAATGCTATACTAACTTCTATTGCATAAACACAACAAAAAAAGAGTATTTCAGACTAAATCAGTAAATCCCTCAACTCATTCCATTGTCCCTATATACTGACACTTCAGTGTGCATAGTACTGCAACAAGGAATATATTTCCATAAACAGTGAAATTAGCACGAAGAGTTAGAAATGCATCCTTTGTGATTAAATTATGCTTAGATCCATCAGCACAGAATATACGCTGCCAAAACCAAGAAATTATGGTCAATGAAAGAAGTTATAAAAAAAAAAACCTTCCCCCTTTATTACCATGTTTATCAGACTTTATATAACTTCATAACTATTTTTTTGTAAACAATAGGACAATGCCCAATGGCCAAATCAAAACACTGATTTCACAAACCAAATTCACCAGTAAATGTCAAAATAATGGATTACATTAGTTTCCTCAATCATTTAGAGTTTCCCATTTTGCCATTTCTGGTAAAAGAAGCTAAAATCTCCTATTTTATTTCATGCCTGTGACCAAGGCAAGTTAAGTATCTCTGTAATGAAGACTAAAAGAAAAAATACTGAACTATTTACTGCAACTGGACTAACTTACTGCGACCGGACTAATTACTCTGACTAAATTAACATTGCGGCGTAGTGATATCAGTTTCATAAAAGTATCTAGATCTAGATCTATAAAGATCTACACCTAAATGATGTTATGTAACACAAATTTGATGATGGGCACATAGGAAGGGCACAAAGAGCTGCATTATCTTTACCCCAAGGTTCAGACACCAGGTTAATTGTTTCTGTAAGTTTGCTGTTACAATTCATTGTAACAGCCAACATGGTTATAATATTAGGAAAATGTTTTAAAAATGAAAATAACTCATTCTGGAATTGTAGTTTCATACACGTGAGTATGAAACACTCACATAGTTTCATACACGTGAGTGTATTGGTGAACGTGAGTTCACCAATAGTTTCTGAAAGATGAGGAGCCCAGCCAGGGTTTTCCTTCAGGTTAAAGTTCCTAAAATCCTTTCAAGAGCTCAGGAATGGGAGACAGAACACTTCAAGAAAGGCAGTCAGCTCTGCAAGCTGCTGGTGCAGAGCTGGCTGAAGGGGAGAAGGAATCGGGGTGCTGCCCTGCCTGTTCCCTGGGTCATGACTCTGATCCCCATTCTGAGCACTGCAAATGCTCATGCCAAAAAAGTATTATGCTACCACTTCCACAAAGGTCATCCACAATCTGGTCCCAAGGAATTCATTCTCACTGCTGAGAAAAATGCAACTCTCATCAAGAGTAATGGAAATTGCACATGTGCTTCAGGACAATTTAAGGCCCTAAAGGAATTGTATCCTCCCTTTACACACACATGTAATTTTCATTAATACCAATTAAATCAATTCAATAAAATTATGGCCAGTTACCATAGCACAGAATCCCATGCAAAACAACAGCAAGAAGCAACGAGTTTTCTTTTTTTTTTTTTTTNCCAGATTTAAATAATCATTTGAATTGACATTTTTAATAAAAAGTAATTGTTTTACTCAAAGCAACAGCCGCTAAAATGGAAATTTCAGGCTGCAATCCAATCAGTGTAAATTGTTCAGGAAGTAGGAAAAAACCTTAAAATTTAAGAAAAAAAATATTTCGTTATAATTTCCTTTAGTGGCTCAAATCCTGCAGGCAGAATGAACATAGGATATGGACAGAGCAGATGGATCCTTCTGCCATTTTTATAGCTAGTAGATATTACATTTTCTTTCAACTTTGTCCAACCTTAATTAATATGTACATTAAAATTATTATGTTCCTCTCATATTAGTCTAAATAAAAATAGAAAGAAAATTTAAATATAACTGCAGTGGATGCTTCATACTGCATCCATTTTCTAATGTAGTGAAGGTGAAAGCATGATATTTGAGAGCAATCTCACATTTTTGCGAGCTGGGAGTATACAGATTTATATTCAAAGAAGTGATTCTAACTATTGAAATATTTTAACAGCCTCTGAATTTCAGTGCACATAAGCTCTCCCTTTTGCTATCACCCTCAAGAACAAAGCACAAGATAAGAGGAGAATGTGACTGTACAAAAGTTGTTTTCAAGTAATTTCTGTGTTTTGCTGGTTCCACAGCTGACATATAGCAGGCTGGTCCCCAGTGCACCCCAGAAGAGCCTTTGCACCAACATTTTCCCCCTCCTCCCCCACCCCAAACCTGAGCAGTAGGCCCTGGGAGCCCTCTTCTGCACCAGACACTACAAGGCAACCTTGCTGCAACTCTGAACCCACAGCATCCCAACAGCACAACAGGCCCAGTTTCCAGCCATTGGCAGGTATGCAACAGAAAAAATTAGGAAAATATATCCAGGTCACGTGACACACACAAATAAATATATAGGCCCTTTAGGATAAGTTCTGTGAGAAGTGTCACAAAAATGAGTTCCTAAACTGATTCTAAAAATTAAAGTACACAAGATCCAACAGGAAAAAAGCAGAAAAAGTAACTTTAAAATGAAAAAAACTGCATAGTTATTTTCCTATTTCTGCTTATAATAAGCATATCTACTGCACATAAAGGGTAAATGCAAATATTTAAATATTTATCAAAAAAAATACATGTGGTTTTTTTGGGGGGGAATGTTTTATGTCTAATTTTGAGAACAAGTAAGTTTTAAAAGGTAAATCTAATGCAATGTAATAAAACGGCAAAGTATGTTCTGACCTTCTACTCTTCCCTGCAAACACTTACACGCACATATATACACACTTTAATAATACATATCCCAGTGGAGTACAACTGACCCCAGTAAATCTTGCTGTTTCCCCAAGTGTGGAATTAAAAGCTTCATGATCAGACTGAGAGAACACATTTGTTTCCATTCTTGTGATATCATTTTCCTCCCTCAGACTAGTGTAACCACTGAAGCCCATGATACTCCACACAGCTGAATCAACTATATATGTTAAAAAATTTACCGACACTGAAATCAAATCTATTTCTTTAAAAAAAGAGACTTGTATTTTTTTCCCTGAAATAAGCTAGTAGAACACTGTAGAAGGAAAACCAGACATTTTAAAGCAATGGTTTCAATACTGCACATATTCAGTGAAACCAAACAAAACCAAATGAATGTTATTTTGTAAGTACAAAAAATAACCAAGCCACGGAATCCAGGAAAATTGTGAAATTAAAGGCATTTAACTTTGGATATTACATTTTTACCAAAACAGAATTTTCACGTTATAATTCTGAAGAAGATAGCTCATCCACCTAATCTAGTTTGTTTAGACAATAGAAAAGTAATTTAGAAAACCACAGCATATGTGTAGAAATATATGAAAACCAAACAACATCCATATGCTTTTGTAGCATCAAAGATCAATTGCATTTGAGAAAAATTTACACATATGCATGTTCTCTCTGCAAAAGAGCTGAAATTTCCTTTCTGTATATGTGAGAAAAATAGTCTTGAAAGGCAATTTTGGATCTCAAAAGTCAAAATTATGATGACTTGAGTAAATAATATTTGTACTCCCTTTTGTCACTGGTCTCCAGTTACCTACCATTCTGCTTCCTCAATAGCCTGCTGTTACACTGGGCCAACTGGTTTTCCTACCCTTCTCCTTGCACTTGTTTCCCCTTTTTTTCCCTTTTGCGTACCTTTCCTCCATCACTCTCCTTCACACTTAGATTTCTTTTGCTCCTCATTTTAAGTCTTAGCTTTCTGCCTTTCAAACATCTACCCCATGATTTTCCAGAAAAAACTAATATGTAGCACCCTTAGACACCTGTATTTCAGTATTTCAGTCTTTTATGCTTCTAGTTCTTACAAGATACCAAATACTCATCAAGCTGCCTAGGTCACAAGATGGTGACATTGGTACAATGTAATTCCAAAACCACTGATTTCTGGAAATGTATTTTAATATCTGTTTGCATTTTCAAGCAGTGGGAGAGTGAACAAAGCCTTGGCCACTCCTGCAATATTTGGGTGAGTTTTTTTCCTAGCTAATATGCAGGGGAAAGCAGTATTACACATATAAATTATTTGCAGGGAAGGAGAGTACCTCAAAGGACTGGGCCCTAAAAGGGCAGTCAGGTACTAGGCTTAGTCTCAGTTCTGTCACTCGTATGCTGTTCAACCTAAGAAAAGTCACATACTGAGTAGTATGCAGCCAAATCTGTAAAGATTGTAACTTAGGAAGGACAGGTGGACATTGTTTCTGTACTGCGATAACCTTCAGATTCTTAAGCTGCAGCACCAGCAAAGAAAAACGTCACAGTAGAGTCTTCTGGTTTTCAGACAGTATTGTCAAAACAAAAGCAATTACAGCTGGTGTGACATGCTCTTCACATTACTGGGACTCAATGTATTGGGAATGCCACTTCATTCCTCTCACTGTTTAATTTTTCAGCACTGATTTTCTTAAGGAGTTATCATGATCAACAAAAGTAACCTGTTCTGGCTTCTTTTTCAGTGCTATTGAATCGCTTCATTTGCTTGCATACTGTAAGCAGAGCAAGGAAGTGACATTTATCGCTTTGACAAAGGTGACAGTGCCAAGAGATCTGGAAGCAGATCTTGCCTGGGAAGACCTAAGCCTTTCAGCAGAAGAAGGCTTCTTTTTGACAGGCCTGAACACCCACCTGCAGGCAGTCTCCCAACTGAGATTGTACTGAGATAAGCTCCTCCACCGCAGAAGTTTTTTTCAGTCAGAGACTCTTGGGATTTTGCCACAAACCTCTTATGTGCTCCACTTTCTAGCACCAACTATTTCCAGAACCTGCAAGGGCTCCTCTCAGAAAACCAGAGAAGTGCCAGCGCTTCAGAAGGGAAACTCCCTTCACCTCAGGACCTAGGGCACAGGCCTGGGCTGATGCCATCTGAGACACTGTTTCTCAGGCTGGGCACAGGATCACATATAGGAGTGCTTCTGAAACTCCCAAAGGTTTGGTGTCCATGTGGAGAGGGTATGGAGCAGCTGTGGTGTGTACATCAGTACCCACCAGTGCTTGCCTCGTGATCTGTCACACATCACAACGAGGCTTCACTCATCACAACAGTCTCAGCAATCTTTTGCTACAGGAGGAGCAGGAAACTTCCTCTCCAAACCTGCTAAAGATTTTTGCTTAGCATGAAAGACTTCATATACAAATTCCGTGATCCAGAATAACTTGGTTTTTTACAGTTAACTCTGAAATAGCTCATTGTGTTATGGCCAGTAGATACTGGCTGTAACAGCCCAGAGGTTAAAAAAAACCAGCAACCAAACCACCAACTCATTCTCACCTTTTTTCAACCTCTACACAAATTATTTTGGTAGAAGACTAAGAAGCATCCCTGATACTGAAAGGATAAAGCTGTTGCACCTCTGAGATCTTCAAAGAATGAAGCAACCTATAATGTAACAGCCAAACCTAAGGATATTTCAGGCCTGTGAAAGCAGCCTCCTTTCCTTCTGTATTCAAACCATGAAGGAAGAAACCACAGCATGCCCAGAGCTGAAGACAGTGATTAGCCTTGAAAAAATATTCAGTTTTGAAGCTAGGCTAAAAAGGGTGGCAGTAAGCAAAATTGAAGATGTGGCTTTAATATCCCTCAACAGGTTATAGAATTTTTGGTGCTATATGTCAGGAGAGCAAAGCTGTTTTCTTCAGAGAGTAGCCTACTTCCTAAATAAAATGTGCATAACAAACTGGATGGAATCAGAATGCCCACAGATGAATGTCACCTAGCTAATGGGATATATTCCCTAAGAATTACATCAATACTACTAAAATTTATTTATCTCAACAAAAATGCAACAGCAAGGCCAAAATACACACAAATCTAGGAAATGAGAATGAGAATATTTTTTGTTGCCACAGGAGAATCCATATCAACATCCATTTTTAATGTAAATAATAAAAGCCACATATATCTTCATTCCTCTATGAATAGCAAATATTACTGGGATTGACAATGAAATTACAAAATGGCATACTGAAATGATTGGCCAGATCCACCCCACAATTATACCTTTGTATGCTTGTCACACAACTATAAAATTAACCTTTTCATCTTTAGGTTCATCCACTCTGGTTCATGCTAGAAAATAGCCTAATACATATAGTTAGTAAAAACAAAAAAAAATTCTTTATTTAGATGAAAAAGGAAGACAATAGCTTCAAATCTTTGAATAAAGGAGATGACCTCAAGCAATATCTTCCAGTTACCGTACTTGCAATCAGAGATGATTGAAGCCTACTCTGTAAAAGATGCACACAAAAAAAACTGCACCTCAAACACCTTTTGTGCACTTCACTTACAATTCCTCAGCTCTCAGAGATCTAAAAAGATTTATCATGCTAAATTCCCTGTAGATGATAGGCAGCCAAACATTTAAATGTGACATCCAGAAAGGTAATTTGTCCTTATAAGGAGAGTCCACATCCCTAAGCGTTCAAGCTGTCATTTTATACTTTTAAACACTTAGGGTTTTCGGATGAGCAGTGATAATTTTTAACAAAGCAGAGAGGTCTCAATTTGCAAATTGAGTAACTCATCGAATAAGAAAGTTGGATTTGTAATAGAGTCTGACAGATGTCGGCACCACGACATGACAGTGACAAAGTGCCTCTGAAATTTTCTCTTCAAAGATGAAGTTTCAGCTTGCCTCCTTTCACCTCTAGGAATCCAAATAATATTTTTTGATTATACAGGTGAAAAGAAATTTGGTTTCAGCTACTATCCATTTACATCCAGCAAATAAGTTATGATTATAACACCACACTCTGATCATGAGAAGCTCCAGCAACAACAATATTGTAGCACAATGCTTAAGAGTGCCTGGAAGTACAGGAACACGGCAGGGAAAAACCTATAAAAAACAGCTCTGGAGAAAGCTAACTTCTTGAGCACAAAATTAATTTCTGAAATTTAAGGTATTATTTTAATGTCTTCTAACAAACAACATTTGCAGATTTCTTTCAATTTCACCTTAACACAGATATGGCTTATTGGAAATTTATGTTAATTGTATTCAACTGTATCAACATGAACTGAGAGCTCAGAAGCAATACAATAGGAATTTGTCCCAGAGAGCCTGTCCAAATAGGTTAATACTCTGCTAACAAGCACTGTGGTCAAAGAAAACTGTCACTAGTATGATTTCATAGTGATTTCACATGCAGGAATCACTCAAATACTTAAAAATTTCCAACACGCTACTGAGAAGGAGTACTCATGGCTCCATTTAATGAACACAAATAATAGGGGAGGGGGAAAGGTCAATCATCTCCCAGTGGTGGCAGAAATGTACTACTAGAGCAACCACTTGGTTTAAGACACAATCACAAGTGAGGAAGTGTTTCACAGCAGCTGGTTGTCCCCTCGGCCTGAGCAGTACAGCAGGAGAGGCAAACAAAAGAGAGTTGTGAGCCTAGGTGCTTTTTTGAGGTTTAGGGAGTTTCCAGAACACAAGCATTTTGGTAGGTGTGAACAGGTGAGAGCTCCTCAGTCCTTCCTCAAGGTAGGCTGTTGTTCTGGTAAGAATTTGAACTTGAATACTATGCCAAAAAGCTCAGTCCTAGCATGGCATCAATTCATAATTGCCTCAGATTAATTCATATGAATATTAGTCACAAAGATTTTACACATGTACACTGCTAACACCTAATAAAGTGGCCATTTTTCACTCAAGTATGCATAATCCCTATGCAAATCTGTGTTTTAAGATGCAGCCTAACCAAAGATGTAAATATTGCTGTCTGACTCTGCCTGTAAGAGATATGATATGTCCTTAACTACTGGAATAGGACTGAAGGCCTTGCAGACATTCAACTCTTCTTGAAGGATACATAGCTGGAAGAAGTTAATAACAAGTGGCAACACAGTATTCTTCAGAACATTTCATTATCTTCTTAGGGCATGCCTTTTTCAATTGTGCATAGATTTATGTAACCTTGGAGATCTACAATCATTAGGGCGCAATGCAAATATTTCTCACTGATACAACTTGGAGAAACACTGCAGAGTCTGCATCTTGGGTGAAAATACAATAGCAAATAGCATTCAAAAATGTCAGCATGGTCTACTCTTTTAATTTAAAAATATATATGATGGATTCATAGAAAATACTTAAACATTTAGTGGCTAATAAAAACACCTTTACTGAAAACAAGGGGGAAAACCCCCCAGGTTCAAAATTTAAACTTATGCTAATTATGGTAGAGCTAGATCACTGAGAAACCGGCCAAAAGAGTTTGGAAGAATAATTGCAATAAAGTGGTGAATCAAGTATATATCAGCTTTAAACTGGAGATCAGAAGAACAATGCCCTCTGAACAAGTTATTCTGTATCTGCTTACTGAAGCATCACGAACTGCAAGTCCTTCTCAGAAGCAGTTTCTGGAAACTTCCAGGGACAACACCCAGGTCAAAATGAACACACCCAGCAAGTCCTATAAACTGGTTCTTAAAAGATTTACTTGCTACAGAGAGCACCAGCAGCTACAGTCTCCCCTTGGGTTCTGCTGCTGCAAACAGTGACTGATGAGGGAAAATTAAATGACTACTAACCTATATGACTAGTTAGTAATTTCAGTAAATGATAAGGCTACATCTTTATGCACCATTTCAGTAAAACAAATAGTGTTCCTGTTAGTTCAGATTCTCACTAAATAACATTAATAAATGAAATAATGCAATTTCTGCTCTCCTCCCACTCCATCCACCTATTACTTCTAATAAACTCATACCTTTGCAAAACAGCAAAAATGCATTTAGAATGAACAATGCCTAAAAAAATGTAAGAGTGATATCAAGAATTAAGAGATGTTTTCTAGAATGTGTATATTTTATGACAAATTCATATGATGTGTAAATTCAAGGGATCAAAACCTGGTAATACAGTGAGACTACTTAAATATAGAAGCATTTTTCAACATCTCAAAAAGAAGATCAGTAAAACTAGTTAAGGAAGTTACGTGAAGGCTAAGAAACTAAGCTAAGGAAACTTGGATGATTAGTGCTATATAAATTCATCCATCTTAAACTCCCTGGCTGTAAGTAACATACAAACTAAATCAGTAAACATTACTCCGTGTCTCCTGAGATGATGAGTTACTTTGTCTTCCACTGCAGGAATTTTTCCTGTCCCAGTTGCAGCAGAAGAATTTGCTACCTGGAAGAACTGTCAATCCCACACATCCATTTCATGTATCTGTAACTGCAGAACTGAATGCACTGATGAAGAAAACAGGTGAAACTGTGTGTGCTGTTGGAGATCTAAACACGTCAGCATGTAACATGAAGACTGTTTCAGTTCACAGCCATGTAATTGCTTTGCCAATACACCAGTAGTTAAATAGTTGAAGAAATTTGTCAAGAGAATTGCTGGGCATCTCAGTCAATTTCCAGCCCACTTAGAAATATCCTTTAAGGCACTGAAAATTCAGTCGGACATGGAAGAGACTCAAGTGATTGCACAGTCATGAATAGGATATCCATGTAATCACAAAACCAGGATCCCTACAATCATTAATGATTTTCTGGTATAGTTGAAAAAAATCCCTGCCTACCTCCCCCCAGCAAGAACAAAACAAACAAAAACCAAGCAAAAACCAAAGAGACACAAAGAAACTGCTAATGCCTTTCCAGGGAGATGTTTCCATTTTGGTTTTTTTTTCTTCTTTTGGCAATGTGTTAATACCAGACAGGTGAGTGGAAATTCACTGGCTTCTCTGCCTCTCAACAGGTAGGGCCAGCCTCACCTCTGGAATGGGATGGTACAGCAGTGCAGTGCTTTTTGACTTAAATCAACAGTAATAGTTATGTTCTGCTATTGAAAAAGTGGCTGTGCTCATGCTATTAGGCACCTGATCAATAAATTGGCAATTGTCTCCGTAGGCTGTTATGATTCATATTTTCCATCTGTCCACCAACAAGGGCTCTTTTTGACTAGAAAATTTATTCTCCAGCTCTGAACTTTATATTCATGCCTGACTTTGATTTTATAATCAAATAATAAAACAGCAACCATTTTTTCCTTTTTTGGAAGAATTCAAACATGATCTCACAGAACTAGATACAAAATGACTGAATGAAGAAAACACTCCTAAGTCCTGCCTACAGGTAAAAGCAAGGTAAATCCACCACATTTTACATTTAGTGGTGAAATGCAATTTTAATTTAGAACCCATAAATACACTTCAAACAGCTTCTCATTTGAGGATACAGACTACACAAATCTATTCAGTCCAAGCATGAAACCCTAATTTAGCTAAAAGGCAAGCACAACTGCTTCACATGAATTGAAGTGTTCTTTTCTCAAAGTTCAGGGTGCCCTGTACTGCTCACTAGTATCTTCTGTACTGGATTGTTTATTTCTGAAGATCTGCCAAGCTTTTACCATACTTTTCAGGGGTAAAAAGAACCACTCTAGTATAAAACTCTTGGAAGCCATGCAGGTTGTAAGAATACCCACCCATTCAGCTCTCCACCCTGGTGGTACTCACTTCATGATGAAAGCCCATTTCCTCACACATTTTATCTGGCTTTAAAAGATACCTTTTCCTGTTCAACCCTTTTACTGGATAAAGTCAGTCCCACAGTCTGTACCTCTTTTCTACACATACTTCTAGTTACAGGGAATGATCTTAGATCCTCAAAACAAATCAAAACAAATGGACAAGGCTCAGCTGAGTCAACATAAACCACTATAGCTAGAAGATATTAAATTAAATACCACCTGCTCTAGATCCATCCTTCAAATACAGAAATTAGCTGAGATGATTCACCTGGTATAAAATCCCAAAGTTACTTCCTAAGGGCCAGCTCAATGCAAACTGCAGCCTTTGCACTGCAAGGACAAAGGAAAGACAGTCATGTCCTCAGGGCATTCATGCAATGGCTACCCACACAACCTTAATCCTTCTCTCCTGTATGCTTGTCTTATTTAAACTACATTCCTAATCAGTTTCCATTGTCATGTTTACCTTTTTTAACATCTCCTTTTCAACACTTTTCCATCATTGAATATTCATATTTTGCATAGTTTCAGATGTTTTCATTTACATATTTCTAGAGCACCTAATTTTATCTCTTGCTCATACTTCCAACCTCTTTCTGTCCTTCTGTATTATAACCTTCTCTGTATTTGTTGTTATATCCTAATTTTATGACCATCTGTGAATGTAATTAATGTAGCATTCCATCTTCCTCCTACATCTCTAGTAAATATGTTAGATTTAACTTGTACTGCAGATTCTAGAAGCACTTAGTTGCTATATTCCTTAAAATCAGTGGTTTAGCACTTCTCTTTACTGTCTCTACAATTACTTTTTAATGCAATCAACAACTTTAACATGGAGCAACTAAAACAAATTTTTTGAGGTATAGCACTAAATTCGTTCTTAAAAGTTTACACTGCATAAAACATTACTGCATAAAAATCTTTTTAAAAAGGTTTTTTAGTATGACTTTGTTTATATTTCATGGCTCTTTATCCTTACTACTATTGTTCCAGTATCTATCCCATTACTCCTCTGTACTAACATATGAAGTCACAGAAGGACAGCTCTCCCACACACACTTCACGTCCAGTCAGCTGTTAGAGACTGAATTTATCTTGGAGGTGCCAAAGGAAAATGCAGGCTCAACTAAGTACAGCCACAAAGAAACAGAGTGCCCCTCTCAATTGAACTGATGCTCTCAATAGAAAGAAATAGTGCGACTGATTGCAAGACAACACTGTAGGATACAATATAATGTTCAATTATTTTGTTCAAGCACAGCTGTGGCAGAATGAGGGTGCAAGAGAGAATGTATACCAAATCAACTATTCTCTGCATCTGTACCTCTCTTTCTTAGAAACTTCTACAGCCTTTCTGACCAGGTACAACAGGCAGAGCCAGCTGGTTGCTCCTCAGCTCCATGGAGCCCACAGACTATTTGAACACAGCTCCCGTCCTAGAACTTGGTCTAGTGTGACATGGGACAGGGACTGCAGCTAATGCAGACTGGATAGAGCAAAGCCAACGGTTATGAAGGCTGACTCCTCTGATTTACCCTGAGAGTGAGCTTCACCCTTATGCCTTGAGAGGCTACCTAGAACAGAGTCTAGACAGAGTTAAAGGAATAAAGTAGGTATTTATTAAAAAGGCCTTCAAAGGATGCACCTTGGGCAGTACAAGAGCCCAGCTGTGGCTCCACCCAAGATGGATGAAGGATCACGTTTAGACACTTTTGTAAGTTTTGGTCCATTTACATATTGGGGTTAATTGTCCAATTACAGCTTCAGGTTATGAAGTCCCATACTCAGTTTGTTCTCCTCCATTCGCTGTTGTTTATACTTTTTGGGCCTGAAGCTGCAATAGTGTCCTTGCTTCTCAGGCTGGAAAAGGATTGTTTTGTCTAACTAAACTGTGAGAACTTTCTGACACCTTATATGAAGTTCAGAGCTATATATTAATGCAGTACAGAATATGGATAATATGAAAGCTAAAACTTAAAGCATCAACACCAGCATCGCATCATTGCAGAGTCAGAACTTTGGGGATCTCACAATTGCAACTCTTGTAAATGTTGCAATCCTGCAATGCCAACCTACTGAATAATGTGCCACAGGCCTTGTGTCCCTTGGTCATGTGTCTGGACATACCTGAATTACAGATTTTGTTTGGTTCCCCAGAAAAATTTCCTCCTCCTCCTTTAATCCCCTCACAGCACAATAGGGCAAGCAAGGATAATGGAACCCACACAGCTGTTCTTTTACACAGATTTCCTCAATAGCTTAATGTAGCAAAACATTATTTCTACTCCTCCGCTTCTTTCAATAGCATATCTTCCTTGCGTCTCCTTGTGTGAAATTTCTAGGAGGAATGCAGAAAGGAAAGGGGCACAGTTTCAGAATATAATTTTGGTGGGAAGTTTGGTGGGATGCTGCTAGTGCACCACAGGGAAATACAGTAGGGAGAGCTCAGCCAGGGACAGGAGGGGAGAGGACAGCACAGTTTGGCTCAATGACTCATTCCTCTGACTATACCAGATTTCTCCACAGCAGATTGACCTCCCATCCCTGATGCAGCCAGCCAGCTCTGTGGCTCTAGCTATGCAGTTCTCAGAGAAGCAATGAAAACAAAGGACCCAGGGGACAGGACTACACAAGGAGAGATGTCTGATTACCACTGCCTTATCAATAAGCCTAAACTATACATAGAGAAGGTAAATGGAAGCTGGAATATATTGTCCAGAATCTCTGGAGCCAGCAATATTAGTCTTCAAACAAATTGCTATTAAAAATATAGAAACTGAAATATATAGAGGTATGCAACTTCAATAAATTCTTAAATTGACAATGAAGTCGTTCTGATAGGAAGTCATTGGGATAACTACCTTTCCTCTGACAAATTCCAAATCCATACCAAAAACTATGTGTTCTCAATAAATCTGAGTCTCCTAAATTTTTCAAAGCATTGTGTTTCAGCATGTGCAGGTATGTGGCACAATAAGCACCATGGAAGTTGCAGAGCTGTCCCCTTGAAAAATACTTTCAGGAATAAGTTACATAGGCATCTATCAAAGAATATTTTGATTGATACAATGTGTTTGGAAACAATACTTATGCTTGCATATAAATTATGACTGGGAGAAGAGACTAGATGATCACTAGCATTTTCTTCCAGGTTCACCTCTTAAAAGGCTATGATAGATGTTCATATTAGTAAACAGCTGAACCAGTTATTACAAACATTTTTTCAAAGTTCAGTTCATCACAAGTGTCACCTATAATCCTTAGCCTGAGTCACCAGGAATAGAACATGGTCCTTAGCAATATTTTCTCCTTACTTACTATGCCCAAACTTCTGTTTACTCAGATGCCAGTGTACAATACCTAAGTTAAACTTGACATGCCAAGACTCTTCATCTAAGCTCATTCCTTATTCTATACTTATTTCCTAACAAATCTAAACTTCTACTTAGGTTATGCAACATAATCAGTTATTCTGAAAAAACTCTGGATTTAAAGTACTTTGTGTTTGCTCTGGCCCTAAAAAGTAATTAACTTCTAGAAATATTTTATGCATGATTAGCAAAAAGCTATCATCAAAGACTACATTTAGAGCTTCTGATCAACTTAAGAGACCAACAAAAATAGAAACAATCAAAATATTAAATAACTTTCCTACTGAAATATTTGATACCTAGGAAATTTTCAAAATTCTCCTATGTCAGAAACGTGCCTTTAGAAGAAGGCAGAATGAATAATAATTTGAATTTGCCTTTAAACTACATTCTAATTCTGTCTATCTTCAAAATAAAATCTTGATAATTAAATAATCTGCAACAGATCTACAAAAGAACAGAATCTGGGACAAGTGGTCATGGCAAACTGAATTCTAAGCACTGAGGCAGTACAGTTGGTAATCAGCCAATGTTTGTAGTAAATTTTCTGTACAAAAAAGTTTAATATTTAATGAAACAAACACTGAATGAAGCTTACCTACAAATGAAAGAAAACTTACTGCCCAGAACATATGCTTTGAAAGCAATGACAAAAGCTAAAAACAACCAGTTTCATGTCAGTCTGTCAGAAAGACCACAGAAAAATGAATGTGTAGAAGGAGAGGTGTCAAGGCATAATCAGCGCACATTAAAGATGGAAAGCAAGAATCAAAAGCTTAAACTGCTGAAAGGGCAACTGCCACATGAGGTTTTTATCTTTAAAAAGTTTCCCCTACAAAACAATGTGGAAGATCTATTACATCATGAATTTTGATACTATCTGTGAATTAGATTGCTGATGGATCAGACAACATGGGTGTAAACAGTACAGTGGGAATACAACCCCCTAAGAAGCTACACAGGTCCAGTAGTAAAACAAATCTTCAGGTCAACATAAAAAATACCACACACATACATGCAGACACACACACAAGGAGCAAAGGGAATCTGGTTTTGATATTAATGGATTTTTCAGAACCTGCAAACTGTTGGAGGAAAATCATCTCAAAATTTGTTTGGTGAACTAATAGCTGTTTCATAGGGAAGATAAACGTAAGGAGGCTGAGCAGGGTAATAGACGGCACCATCTAAAAGAGATACATGTAAAGAGTATTAGGATGAAAAAACCCAACATCATTTAATGCAAGGACTAGTGCCTTTAATCCAACAAAGAGATCATATCCTAAGGGATGATATCAAGCATTCATCAGAAAGCAGACTCATAAATATTTTCGGAAGTTGCTGTCTATGTTAGAGAAAATGCATCAGAGATTTCCAGCAGCTGATGTGAATTGCATTTTTATTGTTTTTTTTCACTAGCAGTAGCCCAAAGAAGAATATTTGTAAAACTGTTCACAACCTCCCTATATACAGCGGGTTATATATAGAATCCTACCTCTGAATATGTGAGAAGTCCATTCACAGACACAAGGACACTGCAATACATCACTGTACAAGCATACATTCAACTTGTTTATCAGCAAAGCACCAAAATTCAGTGTCCATTCTGTTTAATGTTTCAGTGTTAACACAAGGAAGAAAGCAACCCTTCACTGTACCAGCTGAGAGACCTTATCAAACTGCTCTGCACACATGTCACAATGGTTCTGCCATTGTCCTACATTTGCATGATGACCTGAACTCTGCTGGTATGTTCATAGTAGAAAACAACTTCTATCTTTATAACTTCTTTAAAAAGTTAAAGCCACATTTCAAAACAGAAAAAAACCATTATATTAGTTGAACAAGAATTAGATCACATTAAAGTTCTACCATCTGGAATAATCTGAAACTACACAGTATATATATATATATAAAGTGGAAGAAACCTCTCTAACAGTTCTTGTCTTCTCTATACCTGAGGAGATACAGTGATGCACCTAGAAGACTGATTTGAAGTTCTCTTTTGACTCTTCCAAAAGCCACAGCAACCATTCCAAACCCTGATCATTTTAAATAAATTAATTAGACCTTAATTGCCCATCTCCCTCCCTTTTTTTTTGGTAATGTATATGCCTCATTAGAAGTACAGTCCCTCTTCCTATGCTTTTTAAAATCACACTGACAAAAACAGGGCAACTACAGCAAGTGTGCATAGCAGGCAGTTTCTATGAGGTCATATTTTCACTACATTAATCCAGGGACAGCTGCAGTATATCATTATAGCTATGCTGATGCTATACCTGTTTTTTAAAATACTTTTAAGATACCATAGACATATTTAATTAAAAATGTATGCCACTATAATTTGCTTTTACTAACTTCAAACTACAGAATTCAGTTTCTAGCTGAAGAATGTCTGACTCCTAAAAGACAATCTAAATGACCTTTTACATCACTTAAAAAAAGTAGTATGTATCATTTTGCTGCATTTGATCTATTTTAATTTTAAAAAAGCAAGAATAAAGTCAACTACAAGAAAGCATACAAAGCAAAAAACAAAACTATATCCTGAAGTATCTGTCATTTGCTGAAGATGTAGTCACAGTGAGCCCATTCCTGTAAGTCCATGTCCAACTCAATAGTTTTTTGGGAGAAGGGGATTTGTTGTTTTGATTTGGTTTTTGGAAATGGACTGGTTCACCTGTATGGCAACACCTGATGCAAGGCTAGTGTCCTTCCAAATCTTATAGAACCAAGTCAAGTGAGCATTTGGGGCTAAGAACTACAGCAGTTTTCAGCAGAAATGACTGTTCCTCACTGTGCTTTCTCAGGAAAACTAAATAATAATCTACAAAGGCAGCAATAGTAAATACTGACCCAAGGAATGTAGAATACTTAAGAGCTGCATACTAAATGGGACACCAAGGTGCAGAAAGATATCATTCATGACACATATTACTAGCACGTGCATGCCTGCAGAAAAAAAACCAAACAGAAGATCAGAGTATTTTACAGGTATTTTTTGATAAATGTTATCTCTGGAACTAAGACAGTACCTGGAAAAAGATGTGCACCAAAATGCTGTCCAAAAAAATTATGTATTTTGAATTTATATATAATTTCTTATTTTGCAAGAACAGCAGTTGATGAGGCAATGCATAGGGATTTCTAGCGATACAGAAAATGGTTTGATTCAGCATTATCAAGTCCTCATATTTACAGGGGTTTCTTTTCATTCTCAAGACACGGTCACATTAGTGTTACAGGAAAAAAGCAGTCATAAGAAAATTAATGATTATGTTCTTTGTGGGTTTTCTTTTTTTCTCTTTAAGTGTATGAGAAAGCGGAATCACAAAAGCTACTCAAAAATTTCCCTTGAATTTCCATTGCTTTTCCCAGTAAGTGCAAAATACCAGGAACAGAATAACACTATAATAACTAAATGGGCTAACCAGAGAACCTCTGTCCACAAAACAAAATCACTGTAATAAATTGACAGCAAGTGGGTTGGTGATGCAGAGAGCCTGGCCCCCTCTGCTGTCTATTTTGTGCTTCTTCTAAAATCCTTCTAGCAAACCTACAGACTTAAAGAATAACGTTTTTGTATTTCTGAATGTCTTCCTCTGACTTTGGCACTGACAGATAACCCTGATAACTCCTACAGAGACTGATAGACCAACATACTAGTCTGAGAAAAGATGGAATTTAGAAAGGAAAACGGGATCTTAAGAGGTTAAAATCATCACCCATCTTTTCATATGTGTAATTTGGAACCATAAGCTTGTACAAAAATTGACAAATTCCTTTTGGTGACTAAACACTTCAACTGGGAGACAAGATGTAGATATACACACAGGCATATCATCAAGCAAAGGCATTTATTATCTGACTTAAAAATAAAAAATACAAAGTACATTCTAAATGTACTGTCTATGAAAATGAACCTTTTCAATAGGTAAGTTATATTGTGATCAAAAATGCAAATATAGCGTAACTTTTATATGCTTTACATATACTGATTTGTTACTATACTGAAATTTATCCTGAAAGGGTACTATAAAATGAAGTATCTTCATTACTGTTAAAGGCTCATCGTGGTCCCTTAAAATGTCTTTCACAGAAGATCAGAATATTGCAGGAACAAGGAAGAAAACACATGAGCCACTTGCATGGCTTTGCCTCTTATGAAACATGCCCCATATTATTTTTTTAAGTCCCATGCTCTTGGGACATACAACATTCTCCTCTGACCCACATCAATACAAACTTTAGTCTCTTGCTCATTCCACTGGATTCCCCTTTCTGTGTTTGCCTAGAGCAGCGTGCTTATGCACACTAACAAAGCAATAGAGATGCACATCATCGAGGTTACAGCATTTCTTAAAACTGCCTGTGTAAAACTCATCATAGAAAACAATACTAATTAAAACCAGTGAGAACCTCAATGAAATAAAAAAATATTTGCATTAGACATCTGATTTACACTTCTCAACAATTAAACTAGAGAATTAAGTCAAGCCCAAATGAAAAACAAAACCTTTGATAGCCAGCCCATATTGTATTGGTCTGAACTCTGCCAAGGCTGAGTATTCACAAAAAGCTTTCACAGAAAGCAGAAGTGAATCAGGACCATTCTCTGAAATTACGTGGAACACAAACCAAAAGAGCTGCTGTCAGACTGAAGCTGAAACTAACCTGGAAATAAAACTAAGAGTCTACTGGATTGACTCCAGCTCTGTTTCCAGCTCAGGTACAGAGAAATCAAGGGAAAAAGGAAGCCTCTGCACCATTTGCAAGGAATTCCCTTCCCTAGCAGTTGTTTGGCGACTCTATCCAGATCTTAACACTTCTGTTACATCCATAAGGGCTTCTGTCTTTAGGTTGATCAGAAGTCTTATTTGGAGAAAGATCTTCACTTTCTCTCCCCTAGCATTCCTGTCCTTCAGATTAGCATTTCAAAAGCACATCAAATCTCTTTCTTTCAAAGTATGACAGCCACAATAGTTTTATCACATAATTCCAATAAAAGAAAAAAATCATCATAGTTCTATTTGCAAACTCTCATCAGCATCTGTGAAGTAAGTGTTACTACACTCACATCATAAGTGGGAAAAAAATCAAACACAAAAAAAAGGTATAACTGCCCAAGCCACATCGACGACTGCCACTGGTGATGAAAACACAGCTACAGCAGAATCCACACTCCTTTACTGCATGTACTCCCTGAACAGATCCTCTTGCACAGGTGAAGTCTGGCCAGGGGAGGGACTACTTCTTTACATAACAGAAGAACACTGAAAACATTCTAGCTTGAGACTGGTTTGCAACTATGTTGGACAACATTCAGTGTTCTAAATGCATTATATTCTCCACACATGTGGATTTCTCTGTCCACACAGCCAACGTGTGCTTTTATCTGATATAACTAGCACAAGTAAGATAATTCCTGCAATCTTATTAAAGACAGCAATGAAGAAAATGCAGATTTCACTTCCTTGAATTCAGGCAATGCCAGCAATGGGAAGAGATACAAGTGCTGATTGTACCTCACTTCACCTTCATGGAAACTACCAATGCCTTGCTTTGTCTGTTACAGATACATAACTTGCATGAGACACATTGCTATGAATAAATAGATGTTTTCAGTAAAGATACAGCACAATAAAGACTAAATTTGTGCATGCTTGTCTCTCCCCAAGTCAGTATGTCAGAAGTGCAGGCTTTCACTCAACAGTAAATGCATCATGATATAACAGGAGTTAGTCTATTGGTCTGTCCTGTTTTTCTATATAGTGTGAATGTTCTCTTACTCAGTAAGTAACTATTACACTTTTTTTTATTTACCCAACAGCACACTTACCAATCTTTACAGAGTGTATGAAAATAAAAAGTTGCACTGTTTGGTCTTAAGGTAAACTTCTGATTTGTTCCAATAGGAACAGAATTCATGCCAACATAATCATATGTAAGAGAAAAGTCGTAAACCAAAGAATAATCTTCACCTACAAAGTCTCCATAAACAATGGGGAATATACTGATAATCTGGTAATCCAAAGCAACACACACAAAGGGTGACCATCAATAGTCAGTGATGATTATTATGGCCAAATTTCAAACTTCAGCAATTTTCACTTTGATCTGGAAAACAACAAGCAATGAAGTAAAAATTACATCAAACTAAAAAAAAATCTAAAAAAGCAGTGGTAAATAAACTTCCTCAAATTAAAAAAATAAACATTTAGTGAACAGCTATGAAGCATGCAAAAGTTGTCCCCAAAAGTTTCAGTTTTGAAAAATTTCTAAATGCATGGATTCATATAGTCATAAATAATACAGTTTTATAGCCATAATAATAAAGAAAGAAACACATACATAAATTAATATCACATTACTTATATCCTACAAATTATCCTTCTTTCAAAAAAATTCAAGGAGTTAAACTAGTATGCTTTCATCAAGGCCTAGTATTTTCTATTTGCGCAACATCACGACAAAGAAATGCTGTTTGAAAGAGTTACTCTCTTATGTCACCTCTTTCATTGTAGCTTTTTCTTTAAACATCCTATTGACCCTATATTACATCACTCTGATGGAAGGCTGAGCAGCATTTTCTACATTCTGATTATGTACACCAGATCCTTTATACTTTTTTTACCATTAATTAGCATTTAAAATAATGTACACTGCATGCTACAGAATTTTCAGTTTTGTATAGATTTATCCATGTTTTAAATTTTATTGTTATTATGAACTCTCAGAAGCCACTACGACATATGTTTTGAATATGGATTAACAGAAGTAGGCACTTCACATATTTCAGAGGACACAGTAAACACATTCTTGAACAGTAGCATATATACAAAATAATATTTAAAATATAGTGTCTAATTAGAGTTTTGCTTAACAAGCAAAATTATGCTTCATTAATGATCCAAATCAAAATAATACTTTCTACTGATTTAATTAGACACCAAATCACGCCCCAAAATGTATATGTGTTTTATGTAAGGCATTTTAATTCCACACTATATGTGCTACAGGAGGGGGGGAAACACCCCTCTATTATAAACCTTATACTTAAAGAAATGTTTTTCTTTTTAGATTCTACACTTGGCCTTCAGATCTCTCTTTCACATTTGACCAATTTAATGGAAATAATTGGTATCTAATTTCATAGATGTGCAACAATGGCATGACTGTAACAGGTTACAGGAAGCTTTACATTTGATTTAAGAATATATATGAAAGCATACTCAACTGACATGAGAGAAAGCACGAAGTAAAGCATTTAACTACCATTGTTGCTTCATATATACTGCTAAAAGTGAATTCTCTTGTTGAATAACAGTGTCCCATTTTGTGCTTTTATTTAATCACTCAAAAACAGAAAGAAAAGTCTAAACTGATTTTTAATTAAATGCTTCATGAATTTTCCTCTGATAACTTCATGAATATCCTATATTTCTGTTCACAGGAAAAACAAAGGATTACTGTAGATTCAGAAAAGGACTACATTTTATAGCATGCTTATGTTGCTGTCTACTGCTCAACAATTTGCATTGAAATTGTTGCTAGGTATTTACCTTTGCTGATATTTTCCCTAAAAATAGGAAAAGCAGGAATCAGACTGTACTGAGAAGTCAAAAGTAGATTTTTAGGGAAGAAACATTACAAAAATATTGTAAGGATATGACAAATGTGATTTCTTAACTTAGTATAGAATAACACCATTTAATCAAAATAGGGGAATATAAATCTACATAGAATTCTTCTACACTGACAGACAATTAAGTAGGAGAAGTATTCCTAACTGAGCTCTGCTTTTGAGACAGCAGTTAGACAGACTTATTTGAGAGCTCTATCAAAGTAAGTAACCACATCTCAAATACAAAAATCTGTTTCATCATTTATAGTTTTATCACATCATATAGCATAACTTTCACATGAGAACAAAGGTCATTTTAAAGCAAACTGTTGTTCTAAGGTAACTTTTAATTTGAGGACTAAATGTAAATTGCTATGGTGAATGCACGTTAGGTCACTAAAACAACGGTAGCTAAACTCAGATGTGACCTAGCAACCCAGGTGTTCAGGAAAAGTGCTGTTAACAGTAAGGATTGATGATCTAATCAAACTGTCACACTCAGATCCTCAGCAGGGTGGTTGGAGGGGAGGTGGAGGAGGATAATATTCAGAAAGCAAGCACATGCTTAGTGTTACTTTAAATTGATGCTGACATTTTCAATTGTAAAAAGAAATTTTTCCCTAAGTAATATAGGAAACAACTCTCCTAACCTTCCGGAGGATATCAGATAATCAGAGAGCTTGTTTTGCAAAAGCCAACTTCTCAGATGTGTGACTTTATGAAATACGAACTATCAGACATTTTAGAGATTCAAGATGATAGCAAGTATTTTAATGCTTTTCTTTTACTTAGATAGGCATAAATCAGTATCCAGCTAACTCTGTACAAATGCACTTGCTATGCATATACCATAAAGTAAAATAATTAATAAACTTATCTATTTGAGCTAGTACCTCTATGCTTTCTGCTCTC
>VZRH01008037.1:47862-130362 GCA_013397555.1 Urocynchramus pylzowi
TATGAGAAGGGCATTGAGGTGCTGGAGTGAGTTCAGAGAAGGGCACCAGAATTGGGGAAGGGTCCAGAGCACAAGTTTTAACTGGGATTGTTTAGCATGGAGAAAAGAGTGCTGAAATGAGACCTTATCACTCTCTACACCTACCTGAAAGGAGGCTGTAATGAGGAGAGGTTTGGATTCTTCTTCCAGGTAACAAGTGATAGGACAAGAGGAAATGACCTCAAACTGAACCAGGGGAATTTTAGGTTGGATACTAGGAAAAAAATCCTTCACTGGAAGGGTTGTCTAACATTGGAACAGGCTGTGCAGGGAAGTGGTACAGTCATCATTATTGGAGGTGTTTAAAAACCGTGTAGATGCGGCACGTAGGGAAATGAGTTAGTGGTGAACACAGCAGTGCTAGGTAACAGTTGAACTTTAAAAAATCTCAGAGTTCTTTTCCAGTTTAAACTATCTATGATTCCATGATATTTGTTTAAAAGGACCAACTCTTTATCAGGCATCAGAGAATATCACCTTGTATTTCAACTTGGAATGATACAAAGGGCAATGAGGATGATCAGAGGACTAAAGCACCTTTCCTATGAAAGCAGATTGACAGAGTTGGGGTTGTTCAACCTGGAGAAAAGATGGCTTTGGGTTGACCTCACTGTGTCCTTGAAGTACTTGAAGGGATCTTAAAAAACAGGTAGACAGTGACTTTTTGCACAGGCAAGTGGCAGGACAAGGGGAAACAGTTTTAAACTAAAAAGGAGATTTATATTAGAAGGTAGGAGGAAATTTTTTACTCAGAAGGTGGTGAGGCTCTGGAATAGGTTGCCTGAAGAAGCTGTGGGTGCCCCATCCCTGGGAGAGTTCAAAGAGGGGTTGAATGGGGTTTTGAGCAACCTGGTATTGTGGAAGGTGCCCTTTTCCATGGCAGGAGGGTGGAACTAGATAGCCTTTAAGGTCCCTTCTAACTCAGGACATTCTATGTTTCTATGACAGCAAGAGAAGGTGGAATGATCTGTAAGAAACTGACTTTTGAAGTCACCTAATTATTACTGTTCTATACATAGAAAAGTGTCATTCAAATCAAATTTCAGAATCAAAAGGTATTTTTAGATGCACCATGCTACTGTTACTCTTTTCTTATAAAATATACGGTCAACAGACGGTAAAAAGTCTAGCAGCAAAAGTTTCTGTACAAAACAAAAACCCAAGCTAGAACAACCAGCATTCTTTCCACCATCTTGGAGAAGAGAAGAGGGACACCTCCTTATGGTATTCCAGGACTTAAATGGCTGCTGCAAAGAGGAAAGGGGTTCTCTCTTCACAAGGAAGCACACAGAGAACACTTGTACAAAAAGTACAAGTTACACTGGGAAACGTTTCATCTTAACAAAAAAATTATCACAAGAACAATCATTCACTGGAGCAACTTCCTTTGGGATGTGGAAGATCTCTCATCACTGCAAATTTTCCATATGTGATTGGACAGAGTGCTAGTTGATCTCCCCTAGGTTCCCATTCCCTACAAAGGTTGGACCAGATGATTTTTTAGAGTTCCCTTCTAAGCTGGGCTGTCGTATGACTCTACCCATCAGAGATCAATACAGAGCACACCTTGCAGGCTCATATTGCAGAAGATTGTCTTTACAGTACAACAAGACCTCCATCTTTCTACTGCTTAAGTCTCAGTCAACTTTTTTTTTCAACATTATAGCTCTGTGGAGGAGATTTTAGAATCACATTCATAGTACTGTTCACTCCAGAACATGTTTCTCCAGCATTTTCTTTTCACCTTGAGGCGCTGAAACGTAAGTAAACCTGGACAAACAAACATTCATACTTAATAATTATGCAGCTGCTTTGGCTGCAGAAAAGTAGTCCTGATTGCATCATAACTTGATGCAAGAATTATGAAGCATGTGGCTAAAAAGTAGAAAGTAAGCTTTTACCATCAGTCATATACAGCATTTGCTGCAGAACTTCTGTTTTCACTTCCAAAGTTTACAAAATACTCCTCTTGATCCTTCAGAATGTATGGAAAATATTTCATTGCAGTATGGTCAAAAGATTATGAAGATTATGTATCCATTTCCTTTACAGTGTTCTCAATAAATATTTGTGTTGTATTATATAGACTGATCAAAGTTAAAAGTCATGGTATCACCCAAGACATGGAATATTTTACATCTATAAATGTCACAACATCACAACTTCACAAGTGTAACATAGACTGAAGAATTGTCTGGAGAGGTCCCTTGCTACCAGTCCCACGCAGGTAAAAAGGGATCTAGAGAAATATTGCCATCCTAATCCTTACCCTCTTGGCCTACACAGTTGCCTTATACAGTGGAAGCAGCAAGCTGGGACACACAACTGGAACAACTCACTTTCAGCTGACTGCATCAGAGGAGGGATCAATTTGCAGCTTACAACTTTTTTGCTGATGGCATGCAACAAGGAACTGTGTTTTCCTTGGAAACAAACCACTGTGAAATAAAGATGGCACTTTCAGCAACTACCCGCACCATCTTCCACAGATTTACCAACAATGTCAGCATATGCTTGCTAATGGAATTAATAACCTATGCTCTAGACAGTACTTGATTGTTTACAAATGTGAGATCATCATTTATATCTTGTTATGATGCTTAAAATTAGCCAAAGGTGCTCACTGTGGGCAGCATGAATCCCATTAGGTACTCCCTCTATTTTCTAACCATAGCAGCTAAGCCTTCACAACAGGAAGACTGTTGCTGACTACAGAAATTTCCAAAACATCTCACATACCTAGCAATTAAAATGAACTTACTTCAGATTGCCCTTCCTTCTGAACTAAACTCTAATATTGCCAGGATTTGATAGGAAGAACAAATAATGAGTAGTAGCAAAATAACTTCATTCTTTTACAGTCCTCTACTTGTTATTTTTCTTTCTGAAAAGATGCTGAAGTCATCACTTGTCTTTGTGATAACAGTCTTGAAAAGCATAAATGTCTGCCTAGTCTTCATTTCTTTGTAGCAAAGCAAATGCATATGATGTGTGTACAGACAACAAGCCATGAGGAAAGCTGTGAATTTTCAGTACGTCTCCTACTTCCAGTACCTGAGGAATCACAAGCGGCTTCCTTACGTTCCTTGGTCAGCCGCAGACAGAGAAAAACACTCAGGCAGCAAGTGATGATGGAGCCCGTACCTATGGAACCTGTTCCACATTCTGACATAGTACAGCACCAGACAAGAGCTGAACACCAAAGAGAAATACAGCATGCAAAGGTCAGATAAGCCTCCAAAACATGGAAAGCTGAGCATGCATCTCAGACAAATCTTCAGCTCCCAAACACTGCTAAAGTTGAGTCCTTTACACAAACAGGTCCTCTCATCACAAACTTCCAAACAGTAAATATTTCAAGAAAAGCTACATTTCTTTCCTTAGCACTCATTTCTTTCCTTACTTTTCCACAGTATGATTATGTAACTGCCCAAGACCCTTTTAAAACAAAATGCAGGAAATAATCAATTAAGTAAAGCTTTTCATTTCTATCCAGTTAACCTAGTAGCGTTGGGTTTCAGTTGAAAACTCTAACTCATTTGCAAGAAGCAGTCAAAGGTAATGACAAAGCTAGAAGGCAAGACTCAGCACAACACCTGTTACAGGTAGCCTCTTGTCCAGTGGATCCATATGTACTGCCAGTGCCTCTAACTGGAAACCCTTCTGTGAGACAGCCACATACAGAACTCACTCCTTCAGAACTGGAGCAGGTTATTACAAAATGATTACATACTAACCTGTACCCTCTTGGCCTGCATGGTTGATTTATGCAGTGGAAGCAGAAAGCTGGGATGTATGACCAGAACAACTTCTTTTCATATGGATATATGGCACATCACTTTGTGACTTTTGCCATTTGTTTACCCAAAATTTGCTGTAGCATCATACTGGATCTTTTTACTTTGCAGGGGTAGCATTGCCCAAAACAGGCGTATCAAATAGCACTATCACAAATTTCTCTACTCAAAGAAAGAAAAATGCTTCAAAAGAAAAATTAACAGTTCAGTTAAATAAAAGAGGGTTGTACTGATTGACTTGATACACTTCTAGTTTTGCATTCAAAATGGAAATATCAGGACACAGCAGCTGTTTACAAGACAGTTTTCTAAATAATATACAGAACATCAACCCTGAGTTCATTTTTCCTGGCTACTTTTCTTTCAGACCTCAACAATCCCTTGCACTGACATACTTACAGTCTTGTCTATTTCATGATATTTACACACTAGTAGAATTTAATATTCAAAAATTCAGATGGGCTTATGCAAGCACATGAAACAACTGGCATGTAGGAATTTCCTCTTTTTACTTCAAAGTGTAAAAAATACACAAATTTTAGAAGTATCTTATATTCCAACATTATTTGACAAAGCATCTCAAACATATTAAGGTTGCTCTTACACAGTAGTAGGTATTTACCTATAGCTCTTTCTCTCAAGTTGAAACCACTGCATAGTTTTTTCAATCAATCAAGATAATTTCAAAATCATATGATCTTCATATGATGTTACCAGCACTATAACAATGATCCCATTCTTAAAGCACATGAAAAATACCAGGACCTTCCAAAATCGAATATATACTTTAATGACCTTTACAGGAATTGTTTTATAATAGATACTCCAATTCAATGACTGTTTGTGCTACCAGTAACTTTACTCATTCATATATGAATGATTCTATTTTATTCAATGGGATTACTCATATGTAAAGTTATTTCAGAGGCAACTCATCATTTAAAATTCATAAGGAAGATGAGGTAATTAGGCAACTATAAAGGATTTTCTATGGCTTTTGCTTATGTAAAAGAATTTTTTAAACAGATATATCAGACAGAACTCTAGTTAAGAAAGTATCATAAACTATAAAATGCATATTTTACAGTACTAATGGTGTCTCTAAAAATCTCTAAAGAGTATTTATGTGTATTTTTATATAAAAAAATTCTAAATCCAGAGTTGTACTTAACAGTGGCAGAATTTATTCTCGCTGATGAATGACTTAGTGAATTTATTTTTATTTTCTTGCTCATATTTTTATGTGTGTGTATATGTATATATTAATAGTGAAACATCTCTTTGTTCTGTGTTCTGACACAATTTACAAGTAAAGTAATGATGCAACAGAAATTAGAACTTGGCACCATTAACATTACCGATGCACTCACCTTGTCCTCAACCACAATGTCTACTAGATACAATAAAGGCATAGCCAAAGATTTATTCTGTCAATAAGATATAGTTATAGGTCCCATGAAGATTACTGACACTGAAGTACCAAATATGTACTGGCCTTGGACTTAGCAGATAGCATGCCAGTTTTGAGATACATTCAAGTTGACAATAAATCAGTATCATAGTTCCAATAACAGGGAAATATACCTGTTTATTTTATACAGGAAAATATACCAATATGGAGGAATTCTTTCTGTTAAAACATTCCACTTTTGAGTTAGCTATTAAATGGTAATGATCATAATGGACTAGGCAGTAGGGGTTTTGTGTCTGAAATGTGCAGACATCTCACTACAAGTTTATTTTTTTAAAAGTTATGTGATTTTCAACTGCACAGTATTTTCCCCTTAAATCAATTCTGTCTTTAAAAAAAAAGAAAATAACCCAAACAAAAGATGTTTTAGTAGCAATTTCATTATGAATTATACTGGTTTTCTGTATCTGCCCATGCAAACACCTCCACAGCCTCCATAACTCCTCCCTTTTGTGCATAAAAAACCCCAATAGTGATGGAAAGCTAGAGAGAGCAAGGTGCAAAAGTTAAGTACTCCTTACTAAATTGTAAATGTACTTTTTCTCTCCCTTTCAGAACTATCTCTATGCTTGGCACCAGCAATTCTATTCTAAGAAGTTTGTTAAAAGGGCCTCAATTTCTCGGGGTGTATGGGTTATAACCATTTTTTTCAAGCACCCTTTTGAACTTCTTTTCAATTTTCTGTTTTTGATGATAGTCATGCTGACAACTTTTTTTGGTCCATCAAATTCTGTAGTACAATTACATGAATTTACTTTTAATAAATTACCATCTTTGCATATATCAGTCAAACCATGAAGACTAAACACTTGCAAATAAAATGCATTATTAATTTAATTGTCACAGCCTATTTAGCTAGCTTCTATTAGTATTTGCTATAATATGCAATGTATCAGAGGGCAGAATCAAATTCAAAACATAAAGAATAAACTGATTATATTGTCCTAGAGAAATTAAAAAATAGCAAGCTTGCAGAATTATAATCAAGGCATTAATGTTTTACATAGGTAAGAAAACTACGTAACTTAATTTATAATACGTTTATGCTCAAAGTGATGGTTTAACATGCAGAAGAAGGATTTCTTCAGTTCCTAAAGCCATTAAAAGGCATCAAACTTTCTCATAATAGGAGAGGAAAGGTGGAAAGGAAAGCAACAGTGGTTTGGTATTTACTGCAGTAGTTCACGTGGCTTAAACATCCACCATCCCGTGAGGGACTGCTACTAGAAATTTATATTGTTGTTGTAGCTCTGCCACTACTGTTTGATGCTGCTCTACATTAAGCTGAAGTGCCACCTGAAAAGGTATTGTGGAAAAGAAATACTCAAAAGATGGATGAAGAAATTGCAAAAGAGGGCATGAAGTCTCTTTTCATGAGAAGAGACTGGAGGCAAAGCCTCCTGAACCATGCCAGTAGGTGGGGCAGGGAGGCTACACGCCTCAGCAGAGCTCCTCTTCTCCTTGGCAGCCAGAGCTTGTAAACCTGCCACCCTCCTCCTCCTCCTTGTGTCATGCTGGCCAGCCACCCAGAAAGCCTTGAAGGAATAGGGGAAGAAATGGGGAAAACAGCCACAGCTGAAAGGCCTTCAGAACAAAACACTCAAAGAAAAGCCAGCAACAACTGATTTAGTTTATAGCATCCTGTTTGTTTAGGAATTCGTTTCAAGATGATCATCACTATAAATACGCCTCTCAGGCTAAGATACTATATTTGTAAATCTGTTGTATGTATCCTTTATTGTGCACATATTCACTAGAGTGATGCAAGTTATATCTATGTTGTATTTCTGATGAGTGTACAGTAAGTGTCCCCTTGTAAAAAAATACATTGGTATTGGATGCTTCCAGTTATAAATTAAACCACCAGAGCAAAACACTTTTTGAAATTGTGCTATGACAAGAGATAACCAATATAAACTTTATTATGATATCTGCTTTGATGAAATGGAAATTGTTATTTCAATGCATCACTGTGTATTTTAGATTAAACTTTTATTTTAGAATATCTCAAAACTCTTGAATAATCATATGATAGGGAAATTCTGGTTAAGCCCTTTTGGAGAGGAAATCTTAAAAATAAAAGCACTACCTAAAAATCAGTGCTTAGTCAAACTAAGAAATATATGGGGTGTTAATTTAAAACCCTATTCTTAGGTCCCTCCATGACTTAAGCATCACAAACTTGTGAGGAATGGGTCTAATTGACCATGATTTCCATTGTCTTTAACAAGAAATGAACATGGCTCAGAAAGAGCTTTGCTGTGTTCTCCTACAGCTCTTATAATTTATCTTCCTCCTTTGTCATATCAAAACTAGAAAATACTCTTTATTTATGAAAGCCTACCCCCGAAGAATGAGTTACAAGGCAGTAATACTTGAAACAGTATCAAGTATCCAGCAATGAACACCTCCATCTACCCAGGCTGAAAAAGAATATGTGATCTTTTGCCTATCCAAAACACATCAATTTTCTAGTTGGCCCAAAGATTCAATGAAATAGCAATAGCTAAGCCACAATGTGCCAAATAAATCTGAAGCAAAATCTGTTTATCTGCAAACACAGTGCCACTGAGTTTTAAAACACAGTTATATTTTAAACCACATAAAAAATAACCTGCTTGCAAACAAAGTTGGAGAATAAGTAGCTGTGTACAGAATGAAAAAATAAATTAATTCATTTAAAAAATACTGAAAACGCAAAATCTCCCTTTCTTGCCCAAGAACACTTGAGGAAACTTTCTTTTTTGATTCCTGTGTTGCTTTGACTTCTTAAAAAGCAATTTTATAAACCTGAGCATCAAGGCCAGCAAGAACAGAACAAAAAAGGAAAAAAAAAAAAAAAAAAAGAAAACAAAAATCCACAAACATTTGATTTTGTACTCAGAGGCACAGGTACAACTATGGAAGTTTTAAGAAAATAATACCACCTGTCAAAAAAAAAGCCCCAAAAGGTGCAAATCCTTTTACATGGCATTTCTTTCTGCAGACGTCATAAGCACCACAACATCAGAGCACTTAAAGATGTTGCATCTCTCTTGGATTTTAGGTAAAAAATCCAGATGGCTTCATTGTGGGCAAGCTAAATATTCTAGAAAAGATCTCCACATACTCTATAAGATACAATGAAAAAGAATTTTAAAGCAGTTTACCTTTCTTTGGGGGTGCCAACTCCATGTTTGCCCAGCAAATGAGTATTCAAATGCTTCTTCATCACAAATGCCACCCTGTCAAACAAAAAGCAAACGAGAAAGATCATTTTATTAAACTTTTATTTTCTTTTCTTGAGCATGCACTTGAACACATTTCATTAAAGGCAGACCTTAAAAAAATCCCTCCTCTGTTAGGATGTGACTTAGATTGGGGAGTCCATTCTGTAACAATAGGCTTCCCTCATTTTGCAGTCCCTTGGCTTTTCTTTTTTAAGTCCCAAACATACAATATTGGTCAAAGAATGGAAAACCTGTTTCTGCTTCCCTTTGCAAATTACATCATTTCACACATTATACTGATAATATAGTTTATTTTACCTAAAGAACATTGTCTGATGTTATGAAGTAATATAGTTTTAGTTACACCTTTGAATTTATTTAAGCCTAATGGGCCCGTCCTGCAACCTTTCTTCATACAGGGAGTTCCATTGTTTTTCATGAGAAACATGAAAAAACAGCAAGATAAGATGCTTTAATCACTGCTTATGCCCAATCAAACTTCATTGTATTAATTATTTAAAGAGATACACACAGAAACAAATTAATAGCCTTAGTTATTTTATAGCCTTGTGAAAAAAAAAGGATGAAAAACGTGAACCACATGTTCATGAATACACTATGAGCAGGAATATTGTTCAAACTGGCAAGACATTCTTCAAAGCACCAACAGCAGCAACAAAATACATACTACCTGGCATCATGTTTCTACCAAACCAAACACAGATAATTTACTTTAATTTTGGTGACATGTGTAATGAAACAGATAGAAGCCTATCAAGTAGTATTCTTCTTCTGATAAGACCATAACATCAATTTAATTATGTCATGTGACTGCTTTAAACAATTTAGATATCTGAATGAAGCTTTAAACTAAAATGGTTCTCTCGATAAGCAAAAATTTTACTGCTGCAACTTTCAGTGTGAAAAGGGCTTGCAAACATTTTTGTTAATTATGTATTACAGCTGTCCTTCATAAAGTTAATTACTAATAGCTGAAAGGCAATAGACTCTATTTGCATATGTACATGAAAGGCATGACATATGCAAAAATATGATTTTAATTAGCATTCCATGATATGAAGGGCTACAAATCAAACTGGCATGTTATAAGATTTTTAACATTAAACGCTGAATTCATCTGGACGTGTCTGCAGTAATGGACAATGGAAGGACTGTAAAACACCAGCACTATGGGGTATAAGAGCCACAAAAGCAAAGACACAGTACTTTTCCTTCACAATTATGTTAATTTAGCTTTTCTATGTCTGATCTTCTTTGGGCACTTGCACATTATTACAGAGAATCTCTCTCATGCATCCCTTAAGGTGTAAGAATATAATACTGTCTTATTTAAATGATATAAATTTCCTTATTTTTTACAAAAATACATTTAAAAAGTATCCTAAATACTTTTCCCTCCCCAACTTATTACTATGGCATCATAACCATTACAACTGTGAATAATCTATTATACCATGACCATCATTACTATGCAAGTGTCATCAAAATTACTGTACATAGGGAAAATCATTGTAACAAAATTAAAAAATTATTCTAATAAAAGCATAAGGCATACAAAATGTACTGCCCTTGCTTTTCAACAGAAATAGTATTTGCACCAAGCTGTGGAAGGTACCAAACATATTTTCATTTAGTAATACCTGTATTTCCAGTTACAAACTTTCATTTTCCCCCTTCTCTAAAAGAAAAATAAACTCAATGTCTGAGTTACTGTGAAAGGGCAATGTGCAATCAGAGTTGTAAAGGGATATTTTGCTATTTGCAGGGAATATAAAGATCCCAACCAGCTACACAGTGTTTGCAGGGAAGCACTTTTTGGTTTCTGAGCCCGTTTAGTTAAAGCTTCCAAAAAAAGGCTCACTATTTCATATACCACACAACTGCAGGGGCTACAGATAGACATACCTTTCTGCAAAATCAAAGACAAAGGCCTTGGTTATAACATGAAGCAATTAATCTCGCTTTCTGCCTCCTCTCTGTTGCATCTCTGTTCTAGCAACCATTTTGCTGCTGTTACACAGCACAGATAAAATGAATCCTGACTCAGTTCAGGCTTCAGCACCTGCTAACATTTTAAGCTTTTAATGTAAAGCCCAAAGGCTTCAGACTTGAGGAGTGCCGAATTCCTCAGTTCAAGTCTGGAGTACTCCACATAGCTCAGAGTCAGCTCCCCATCTTTGAGAATCAGACCTTAAAAATAAAAGCAGAGCTGGTATTTTCATAAGAAATTGAGAACAAGATAAAAAAAAAATACCAACAGAGACAGGCATTATTAAAACAAGAGGCAAAGTCTAAACAACCTTGTTTGGATGCTGAGTTAGAGGACCACACATTCAAACAAACAAACAAACAAAGCCAGAAAGAGAGACAAGTAAAAACTATTTGGTTTTGTTTACTAAATCCTGAAGGTGATTTTCAGAGAGGTAGTAGCAGTGTTTGCTGGCTTTACAAAAGAAACACAAAAATGTTTTCCATACATTCAGTAACTCTAGGTTTCAAAGTAATTAATGGTTTAGTAGTCAAAAAATAATGGGTTTATCTATGCTTTTTACCTGTGCTGAGGTAAATCAGTTATTCCCAAGCTACTGCTAGAATAGACATGACTTAGCCTTGGCCTTTTAAATTAATTTGAAGAGAAGTCTGAGTGGCACCTATAAGTACTCACTGAGTGACCGCTTTCAAGATATATTGCACCAATATATCTTCAAAGTAAAAGGAATCTTTCCATCAGCATTTGATAAGCACCAATTCAGGCTTCACCAAATTTCTCATTTCTTGTTTTGAATTTTAGTGGAAGTATAAACATTCAAATGCTAAAACCTAACTAGTTTCAGAAGCACATCACTACGGAGTAGAAAAAATCTGTCATCAAACCAATGCTACTGTTTCAAATATGTGCAAACCAGGCCTGGAACTAGTTTTACAAAGTCTAATCTGGACAAATTCATCCTCAACCCACATGAAGACAAGAAGACACAGCCCAGCTGCCCTCCTGCGGGTCAGGTCTCGACAGGCAGAAATGTCTAGCCTATACATCCATGTCATGGTCACTGGGAGTTCCCTTCATTTGGTAGGAAAACTACTAGATGCCTCCTCTTAAAGTGGAACAAGATGAATAGGCAGGATTCCTTTTGCTGGCAGTAGCATTGTGTTGGGATAACTTTTCCAGTGATTTTCAACTACTCTGGCTTCAAAACCAGCAACATCCTCAGTCATACACTCTATGTTGAAACTACAGGATAAATTAAAGACAAGTTGAAAAACTACACAGAGCTTCAGAATAGCATCTTCATTCCCTACAGACAACTTTTTGCACACAAACTATAAATAAAAATTACTTTAAATCATAAATACATGAGCACCTTTCCCAAAATAAGTTCACAGAATATTCTGGTTTCCTTTTAGAAGAGTTGTGGTTTGTAGGAACGTGACCATTCATATTCCATGGCAATCTTCAAACAGTATTTGGACTCTCTCAGAATGTCTGTAACTGATTTAGAAGCCTCTATAGACTTGTCTTCAGATAAAAGCACATTTTAAAGTACAAAAGAAACAAAGGGACTTCTAATTCTGGGAATAAAGAAACATATTGGACAATCTTTACTTCCACTTTTTATTCTACTGTAATACAAATTTTTCAGCATGTACAATGTTTATCATCACAGTACACAAGGAATAGGAATAATCTGTCATGTATTGAATGTTTTCTATTTTCTCTGTGGGAGAGAAGAGTTCTCTGTGAAGTATCTTGCTTTGAGAGGGCAAAAGATTCTAAACTTTATTATGTTTTGAATCCATAATAGCTCTTTCCCTTTGAATAAGTACATCACTGGGTTAGTGAAAAGCCTAAAAAAACCCACCCAGAACCAAACACACAACACACACACACAAACCAAAACAAGCATTCTAGGCCATAAAGCCATGAAACCTGGTATTTCCAAGTGCCTTGGCCAAGGAAGGAGCTACACGTTACCTCTACCAGAAAGTCTCTCGAAGCCATGGTGACAGACCAGTCATCTTCTAACTGCACATAACTGCTGAGAAGAGCCAGCATGGGAATTTATTTTTGTGGGACTCTACAAACAAGGTATCGAGCAGCTGAAGAGCAATTTTAAATCACTTCTCAGTGGATACATTGCTCTCTGCAATTGCTCTTGGAGAATTTATCTTACAGACAACAATGTTCAATGACAGCAGAAAAGTCCTGGAGAATAACAATGAATATCTAGCCTTTATTCATATTCTCAATATCCTTTACATCTCCTTTAAACTGTCCAAAACTACTTTATAAAGAAATTTAACTCTGAGAATACAGGTAAGCTAGTGCATAACCCAAGTACATAGGATGTTTTAAAAAGCTGCTTGAGAGACTTTAAAAAAACCAAAATCAAACCCATAAACAAATCCAAGAATTTAGTGCTTTGTTTTAGCATAAGTTTCAGGCACATAGAAAGGATAGAATGTTTCACCATTTCGGATGAATCACCTGGGAGATCTGACAGCATCAAGGATTAATAAGAAATCGGATCTCAAACTTTTATACATCATCACAGAATACAATGAAATAATATATTATCCTGTTCACATCAGGTTTTGTTTTCTGTGATCTGTGCTTGAATTTCTGTCCTTGTATCACCATGCAAGGCAGAAAATTAAGGCAAGCTTCACAGATGATGCCAAGAAGGGGGACCACGATATGTTCAGGCAAGTAAATAACAATGTGGAATCTATGGTTCTTTCCACATTAATGAAGCATACTTGTTCTTACTGTGTCTTGAAAAACACTGGAAACCCTAATTGTTGTAGTTGAATGTGTGGTTCACATGGAGCCATGCCAACAGGGGTAATAACCAGTAGGAGAAAGAAATAGTACATTTTCTCAAGAAATACCAGAACACGCATGTATTTCAGAATGTTCAATAAAACCTGTATATACAATTACAGATTTTTGCATGCACTTGAGCTGTGCATGTTCTACCCCTAAAAGTAGAACTGCTCATATTCAAATCAGCACTTAGTCAAATAGTATTTAAACAGTGTACATGAACTAAAAAAATTCAAGTTTTCAAATTCTCCAAATTATATAAAATGTTGCTACCCAAATCTCATGTCTCCATGAGCATTTATTCAGCAGGTTAACCTCAGGAACAAGAGCACAGAGGCAAATGCAGAACTGTCCAGAAAGCAATGGTTTTCTATGAACAAGTAAGCTTTTCTTTCCATGCACCAAATGTCTAAATTCCTGAGAATTTCTTCAAGTCCATCATTTTTGGATGTTTGCTGATTCTGAAGGGTCCAGATTGGGGCTCTGATAACTCTCTTGCATGACTGCGCGCAAGGGACTCAATTTAAAATAAAGTATCTGGCAGGGCAGAGTCTGGTGTGGAAGATATCCAGTAGTCTGAAAGGCTTCATGCCCTTTGTGACAAGATGTCAGGTTCAAGTAAATATCTGGCAGGGAGAAGTCTAATGTAGAAAACATCCACATATCTGAAAAACTTCATGCCCTCTATGACAGGACGTCAAGAGTCCTAGAACCCTGCACAGGAAAGATGGGGTTTTCTCCAGACTCATTTACTAGCCAAATAAAGCAGGTCTTATTACTTCCAAATAAAGGAGATGGTTATTCTTTGTAAGTTTAAAAAAAAAAAATCAATAACGTTCTAAAAGGTTAACAAGTCATCACGCAGTCTGCGATGCTGAGAGCGCTGTGACACGCTGCCTTCTACTCCCTGCTGACCCCATGTGTCAAAGAAGGATATGGCTGCTCCATGCTCCACCCTCACCAACACCGGTAATTAAACCGGGAAGCAAAACACATCCATCCATCCACATCTTCAAGTGTGTGTAACCTGGAAAAATGGAAAAGGCAAACTTCTCTTGAAAAGAGAAACTGAAAGAGGTAAATGAAGACAGCTTCACCACTAACAAGACAAGAACTCAGATTACCATGGGAAGATATCATGGTAATTCATGGAACCTAAAGACCAACATAACTTTTGAATTTCTGAGAACTATCAGCCTTTCTGCTTCAATTTTGGGTCATTTTCAGGGTTTTGTTTGGGTTTTGGCAGGGGACTTACAATTTTCCATGCAAAAACCAGGTACGTTTCTTAATTATTTATTAGCTTCTTTTCCATGGAGAAGTTTTGCTACTGAAATCTAAAACCCAACATTTTCAAGTGTTTTTTGTTACTATGAAATCATCGATGCAATGACTACAACCTTTTCTTCTAAAAATACGTCATCTCTTTTTTACTGTTACTTGTAATGAGCTAGCAATGAAGCCAAGCTGCCCAAAAAATAAAGACAACAACTTGTA
This sequence comes from Urocynchramus pylzowi, assembly GCA_013397555.1. Classification (NCBI taxonomy): domain Eukaryota; kingdom Metazoa; phylum Chordata; class Aves; order Passeriformes; family Fringillidae; genus Urocynchramus; species Urocynchramus pylzowi. The sequence continues at coordinate 62,722 of VZRH01008037.1, forward strand.
TTACCAGAACACCTGCACACAGCTAGCACCCAAGGTAAACTTGAGTATCACAGCAGCTACTGTTCCTGCCTTGCTTTGAACAGGATGACAGACAACAGGATTGTCAATGTGCTGTTCAATGACCTGCATCAATCTCAAGAATAATTTACTGCTATATCAGACAGATCATTATGGATGAGTTGCGCGCTATCAATCAATCAATCGACTGTGTTGCTCCTGCATATTCCTGCATCTATCAACCAGAAGAGAGAGACATCCCTCAACATATTCTTGTTGCTCTCTGCCACCAATCTGCTATTCTCTAGATGGCAAAGAATTATTAGCCCCATGGCCATAAAGTAGTAGCAACTGGCACAATTAGCTCCTCTTACATAATCTGGCAGAAGAGACCTGGGTACAAAGAAAGAGCAAACTAAATGGAACAGAAAACATTCTCTACTGTTCCACTCAAGCTTGTCTTGCCATCAGAAGCTGTTGAGTTTTCTCACCATCCCACTTTTAAGAGACGTACATTATAATATAAACCATCCAGGACAGAAATATAGTCTGTTATTGCAAGGACTGTGGAAAAAAAAAGGAATTCACTGGCAATATTTATATCATTTCCTCCCCCTTGAGGGAGCTCACTTACCTGTGTGCCTCACCTTAGTTACTTATTTTGTAACTGAAATCAAAAAGGTTTCCTGCAAGTTAGCTCAGGGTCCATTCAGAACTTTTTTGAAGATATTGTGTACTAGTGTTTTATTTTAAATACAAAAAAGTACCCTTCAATGACAGTTGCAGGAATAAGCCACATCCAGCCAGTGATAATTATTATTAACATAAAAGTGAGTAGAAAATCAAGAGTGGAACTGTGAACTTTTATATCTGAAGACGCAGTAACGTGTTAACTGTAAGTAAACAAATGACACTCTGCTTTTATTTGCCTGAAGAACAAACTTAAAATAGCTAAACAGTGGCAAAAATGTTAAAGTCAGGTGTTCCCTCTGTCAGAAAATCACCTTAAAAATATATGAGAAAATTAGTACCACTACGAGAAATGTTTGTTTCATTATTCAGAGAAGTTAATGAATGTTAAGTGATAATGGTAGACAGCAGCAGTATGTAATTAGATTTCTAAACGCATCTTACCAAATCACTTCTAAGCTAAAAGAATCACATGTTCTATTAATTTTCATTGGTTATTGAGCATCTGTAACTGTCACCTCTAACAGGTGTTTAGTAATCTAACAGCTGCACAATGTACTAAAAAAAAAAAATAAAAAGAATAAAAAGACAGAAAGAATCACAATATGCTTTCTCTAGCAGTGCTATCAACTTCTCAAGTCTACCACAATGCAGAACGTCTTTTCCAAAAGCTTGAAATACAACCCTAGGTTAGGTGTTGGGAGTGCCTTGCATTTAAGAGAGGACATCCAAAACCAGGACATCACCAGAAAACACACTTGCCATGAGGCTGCAGAAATGCTTTAAACATAAATGAACATTTACATCTGTAAACGCTGAAGCAGAATAGTGCTTTAGTAACCTTGCCATCAAGACACAGCTTATGTCTTTTCTTTTTTATGATTTGTATATCCAACATTCTCATAACTATGATTCCTCCCTTATCCATTCTCTCCACTTTCTTCAGATACTGGCTTGTCTTCCTGCTCATGACTGAGTCCACTTCCTAGCATGCTCAGGACTTCAGATAAAGAATTTGATGCAGTAGGCATCAGTTCCACATATCACCATTTAGCATCTGGAAAGCAACAGCATGATGAACAGGCTAACATTTGAAGGTAGAAATTGTCCAAAGCAGATTCAATCTTTTGGGTGAGCTAGGTGAACCACATCTCTAGGTGACCTGAGAGGAGTTTTGAAATACTGGACTTTCTGCAGACAGTTTGTAAAGAGATTCCTAGTGATCCCAAGGAGCTAAGTCTGAGCCTTTTGAAAGTGCAAGAAACAGACTATAAGACTATCTAAAAATAAGGATGTTCCAATGACTTTCTACTTAAAAGCAGAATTGATAGAGCCAAACAAATATATTTAATATCTTGCTATTCCTAAATGGAAAGTAACTTTTGATGTAGCTTCTTCCTGACGGCTCAGAAATCACACTGCAGACTGAATTACCAGGTTTATGCAGAGCTTCTAGTGGAAGAGCTATCTTGAGAATGAAATTCTCCTCATCAAAAGAATCTACCATTGCCTGTCTTTAAAGGAAATCAAAACAAATCTAAAGATAGTTGATTTGCTGAGTAGAAAACACATAGGGCCTGCAGTAGCGATGCCACATACATAACTCAGTCAATTCTGCAGCTAAAGTGCCTGTGGTCTTTTGCAAAGTTGAGAGGTACCAAGAAAAGAATGAGATGAATAAATTGGTCACTATCTGATGACTGAACTGCTCAAAAGTCATACACAATCAGAAGACACACACAATTTTTATTGACAATTTCCCCACAATTTGAAATGCTGCTGGTGATAGATGGTGGCTGGAACGAAGACTCTGCAGTCTGCTTGATCTGTGAGAGTAGTGAGAATGTTGCCCTAGGTCTTTGCCTGACATAGAAAAGCAAGTGCTGGTTGATTTGTTTATTCCCAAGACTTAAACTCAGCTGTAAAACACATCCTTTTTTGCCTCACATCCAGGCATTCCACAAGACTGTTTGACTGCAGGTAGAAAGCAAAATACTTCAGAATATCTTTCTGCCAAAGTAGCTGCATAAAAATAGTAAATCTATGACAGCAAGACCTAATCTGTAACCATCAGTAGTACCATCCACATGCATGAACCTTTAACAACAGGCTGGTCAAATCAGAGCTGACTGGGTCCAGCCAAAGAAATCAAAAGGCTATCGTGCATCAGATTGGTTTCAGTCCACAAAAAATGCATCTATTACTTGTATACCCATAAATACATGTAAGCAAAAGGATGGTTCTGGCTTTCCTTGTCCAAGGGCTCTTGGGCCTGGCCATTGCTACCTCATGGACTAAGAACCACCTAACACTATGTCACAAGGCCAACCTAACCCCTAACAAGCATGTCTGATTAATGTTTGATTTTTCTTTGTTGGGAGACGTCTTTGTTAGTACCTGAGCATAAATAAAAGCTCAGAGCTTTCATTTTCAACTGGTATCTCAGTCTCTCCAGATATTCCCATTACAGCCATGCCCAGCTCTTCCCAAAAGTGGAATGTTGCAACAACTTCCTCCTACCACTGAGGAAGGAGGCTGACTGAAGAAAGTGTCTCTCAAAGCATATCATGATATGCATACCAGACAGACTGTTACGCACTATCCAAGTATTACAGACCTACAAAACTCACTCAAATTATGGCACTGATCGTAGAGGATGCAGATGATATGAAGAGTAGCACAGTACTCTATCCAAGTAAGAATTCCAGTTGTAACAGTGGTGTAACTCCACTTATGCCATAAAAAAACCACTAACAACTCTCATCACTTCAGTCACATACTTAGCAGGGGAATCACTGAAGCTGCCAAGCACAGTCTGGCGTTTCTCAGGTTTTCCAATGATGGCCAGCAGGAGTCACTTAAGAAATCCAAACCCAGGACTGAAGGGATTAAGAGTACTCACCTGAGATATAACTGTTATTGAAGCAATAAAGACAACAAAAAAAAAAATCACACTGAATTTAGATGGATGTTTTACACACGAACACACACACACACACAAACACACACACACAAAATCAGCCCACATTCATGCAGTCTGGTAAGGATGTTGCATGCTCTTGGTACGAAGACTGTCATCAGTCTGGAAAAACCACAGAAATATAGATCAGACAAATCAGTACAGTCATAAAGATGATATCTGTGACACAGCAGAAGATGTTCTCTGGCAAAGATTACTCTAATTCCAGCCAGCATCTGAGATTAACTCTGACCATTTCTGGCCACAAATCAAACATGAGAGATGTAGGAACTACATAGGTGCCCAATGGAATTGAGAAAAAAAACCATCTTTGATCTCAAGGGCCTGGACAAACTGTGCTGAGTCTACCTATGAACAAAGAAGTGAAGGAGAAATCAGTGTAGTTTCAAACAAAAGCTTATGGTATGCTATCTAAAAAAGAAGAATTTACAAACTACCAAAAAAAAAGATGCAATAAAAGGAATGTACATTGCTAACTGGAAAAATTACAGAACTTCAGTTTTTTATACAAAGTGACAGCCTGGTCCTATAAAGAAACATAAACCATGTCTTAAAAAATATTATTTTTTGAGTATCTTCCTGAAATTAAGTTTCAGTTAAAGGGGTTTTCCTTCCTAGTCCATGATGTCATTGCAACTACAGCCCCATAAAGTGCCAGCTCAAAATGATGGGGTTCCACAGGTCCATTTCAGTAGGAGGGGAACTGGACAGCACGCACGCTGTGGTACTCCATTTTATTCAGTATTGCGGCACATTTTGATTTCCATGAATGGGTTCCTATTAGAGCACTATAATTTAACATGTTCACAACTGAAACGTCCAAATCACCACCTGAATTGTCCACATTTCCTGGAGGCCACTTACAGCTATGGAACAAAGCATGTAACCACCGACAGGCAATCCTCTGCTTAGCTTTGTAACAAGATGCAAGTAAAATGGCTCTCACATTGGAGCCAACACACTCCCCACTGTTTAACCCCTGACACATCACCGCCCTTGCTGCAGGGGTGAGCTGCACCAGGACAGTTTGTGGCTGAGAAAGGCCTCAAATTTTAGGTAGTTTAAAAACCTTCTGCAAAGATTAAATACATACAAAATGCTTTTGCATTTTATATTAACAGCAATAAGCAAACAAAAAAACCCCCAACAAATTAAAGGGCTGTTCTGTTTCTTTACGATTTCTCAGATTAACAGAACTCCTCTCAAAAAAACCCCATTATTTATTACATGCAATATCCGTACCTGGACAGACATAGAGACAGAAATAGTCTGATCAGGGTGCAACTTTTATAATACTGAATAGCAGGCAATGCTATGTACAACACATAGCTGAATGGACGGATGGAATTGATTTTATAAAGGAGTAACAAACAAAATAGTCCAAAATATTAACTGATAAACACATGCTGGGGTGGAAACAACCTATTATAAAATTACTGTAAAGACCCTCAAACTGTTCAAGGGAGAAAAAGTCCAATTTTCCACATAACCTGAGAGCACAGAGTTTTCTGATTATAAGATCCAAGGAACCTGTAAACCCAAGGCTCTAATTTTCTTATGGCGACTGCGTAATATTTTGCAAAGTAAAATTGACTGAGATGGAAGCTATTTTGCATGGTACAGTGGCGATGGCTAACAAATGAGAGTTTTGTGGGCTGAATGTTAGTCCCCTGCCTCATCTGCCACCCCTAATGACAGCAGCCACCTGCTGTTTTATTGTCACAGCTGGAGCCAGTTCACACTCCTTGGTGCTGAGCTCTGCCCATGAGCGCCAAGCTCTCGCCTCGCCTCATTACTTTGATGAACTTTTTATGGTCAGCACCCATGAAGACCTCATCTAGGACTATACAACCTAGATCGGCTTCAGGGAGTGCTTCCAGCTAGCATGAGGTGATAATACACAGTGACACCATGGCTGCTACTGCCTGTCACTTAGGCAAGTCACTATACTTCTGGCTCTACAGGGCCCTCAACAGGTAAAATGCCACGAAATTCTCCTTTACAACCAAGTTCACTCCCTTTCTTTTCATATTGCAATATAGAGAGATCATATCCTGCTACCAACATTTAGCTTTTCAAAGATAGATATTACAATAAAAAATGTATCATGCTGTTTATTGCATATAACTACAGACAAGAAATCTCTACATGCTTTGAACATAACCCTGTTGCCTTCCTAAAAAATAGAAAGCATAAAAACTACATTACAGCTTGATTAATATCACCAAACAGGGGGAAAAAAATTATATGTATATTGAAAAAGAACCATTTTTACTTAAAAGAGCAAAAAGCACAGAAACAAAAGTTAAGTCAGTCAAATCAAATTATTAAGCAAATAAATTCACAGTGGAGAATGATACATGTTACTTCCCTCTCACCTAAAAAAACCCCACACTTAAACATCTATTAGATATGATATTTACTGAAATCCAGATAACAACAAAACAAAGCCTTTTACATCTTTTTTTCTTAATCCAAACAGTCTGTTACTATTTTCTGCTAATTTAAAAGCAAATAGAATCATCCTTTCCTTTTCAATTTTTTTTGTACTAACAAACATTCCGAATCTCCTGAGCCTGTATACAATTTTAAACTTCATCAAAAATTCTTTTATTGATGCATTTAGAGCAAACTATTTTATGCTTGATCACTGAAATTTAACCCCAGGTTTACTTTCAGCAGCAGAATAATTATTTTGGTGTCAACAGAGCTTTACATTTGCCCATATTTACATATATCATTAAGATTAATATATGTGCTATTAATAATAATTTCATTAACATTCTGAAATCATCAAATAACATTTTGACTTTTGAATGGCTGTAGGCTATTATAAGCCTAAAAACCAGAACATTTTCAGTATTCATTGTGTAGCAATCTAGCTGATCAGTTTTGACAAATTCATGCAATGTTATAAGCCATTAAACTTCATTTAGTTTCACTTAAAAATTCCACCTAAAAATAAAAAGCAACTGTCTTTTTTTTGTACAGACAGTATATTTTCTAGCAGTTACCAGCTCCCAGGATCCTCAAAAAAAAAAACTGGAGTTTTATTTCTTTTATTGAAATGCTCTAAAATTTATCAAGGAGTTTTTGAAATAATATTTTTGAGACCACTGACCTGGCAAGAGGTGAAAATCTCTAATATGCTACAGTGCAATAGAGCTCCTCTTGACAAGGGACAGTGCTGCAGACGCACTGTGCTTGACATAAGACCCCTAAAAGAAATGGAAACTTGAAAATCCATTGCTGAGCACAGGCTATGTCTGTTGCATGTCAGAGAATTTACACACGCACTTCTTTATGAGTGTTTTTTAAGTTTCACCTAAACTGCAGTTGAAGAGATAGAAGAAAATAATGATTCCACAAAGATTTCTATTCTGCTAAAGTTGAGCACCACCCAGACAGTCCTGAAATATTAAAGAGACCACAAGAACACACAGAATCTTGCATAAGGAAGGCCTAAAACATATGAGCAATCCCAAATATCAACAATGCAAATTTCTCTACCCCTACAGTTTCTGAAAGTGCTTGTCTTCTGCACAAGTTCAAGAGAATTTCTTGTGAAATACAGTGACAGACAGATCACATCCTTCAGAGAATCCAACAACAGAAGAGAAAATTGCTTTTAGAAGAAAAAGGAATTCCTTTCTTTTGACTAGATCACATATTTGTCAAGTGCATAATTTGTAAAACTCATTTCTTACCCTTAAAAACAAAACATCAAAAATGCAGCTTGACCAATGCAGGGTAGATATTATGAAATTGACAAACCATCTCAGTGGAACAATTAAAGGTTTCAACAGAACAATCTCCTAAATGGTGCCAGTAATTAAATAACAATAGCTAAGAGTCTTATTCCTTTTTTTTTTTTTAGCAGAATTATGTCAGCAGTGGTATGTCTTTTGCATGCTTTAGAATATAGCACACTCAATAATTTTAAAAGTTTCAAGCTTCTTTTTTATCAGTCACTAATTCATAGAGAAAATACTCCAAAACAACAAGTAGGTAGGTATTTTTTTGTTCTTTTATAAAGAAATTTGTTAAAAGATGCATAGCTATCCAGACTACTTATATTTGCTACCTGTCTTACAAGCAGGTAGCCTGCATACACATATAAATATTTGGAAATGCTTTTCCTTTGTAACACAGGTTTGCCTTGGCATTGTGACTGTGTTTTAGACTTGTACTCTAAAATATAACTTCAATTTACCCAGCACTTACAGTTCACTGGTCTGTAATTTGTAATATCCCTCTATTTTCCACCAATTTTAATTTTAGTTGCTGTTATTTAAAGTACATTTTCCATGCCCTTCCAAATGTAATTTTTTCCCAATGTGACAACAAACCTAAGTGTCATTTCTGATGGTGACTTTCACTGGAATACAAAGGAGCCAAACTTTTTAAAAGAGAAGTTATAAAAACTTATGAGACAATACCAAGGTGTGGTCAGTATAAAGACAAGCTGAATGTGAACAGACAGTCTGGAGGTGATGGGATTTGTATCCAATTACTAATCCTCTGAGCTATTCAGCCCCCTGAACAATAAATTTCTATAACCTGATCCCTTAACCCATCAACAGCTGGTCATGCTACTGCTTTCCAACATTGATCAGACAAAAAGGGAAACACCTTGCACTTTCTATTTAAATCTCCACAATAAGGATGCTCATGTTGGAAAGTCCCCAGACCTCTTTTCTCATCTAATGGATCCTACAAAAACAGGAATAGTCATATAAAATTATTTAGCTTAACATAAATATTCTCCCTTCTCTACTTACTCCAAGCACACAAAAGATTTCAATGCACATATTTTCCTAGCACTGAATAGAAATAAATGTCAATCCTAAAAAATGGCTAAACTTCTACACCTGCTGTTAAAGAAAAAGATATCTGTATGAAGGATATCAGAGACGTTGTTGAGGAATTGCTCACCCTTTAAAAAAATATTACCTTTGTAATGCTGCCAGTATCAGGCTGGGCAATTAGCCAATTAAGTGTGAATAAGAACTGCCAAGAAACTATTTTATTTTAGCATCAGAATATTTGTGAATCTGTGAGCTGGTGTGTGTGTGTTCATGCATCAGTGGAATCTGGTTGTTCATGCCAGGTTTTCTTATCACACTTTTCTGCCTCTTTGAACCTGCACATTCCTGCAATACGAAATGGACATGTGTCTGCTGATAATGTCAACATACTTAGGTTCACAAGGAGAGATTTTGTATAACTAGATTTAAAGTAGTCTTTGTATCCATTACCTGACCCTATCTGCTTACTCAAGGCTAGAAGAGTGGAAGAATCCAATACTGCAAGCTCCTTTAGGAGACATTAAAAGACAACAGGTGTGGAAGAAATTAGCATCAATTACAATATCCCTGGCCAAACACTCTCCTAGAAATTCCATTTTTATATGTCATCTGAAGGAAATTCTCTCTTCTCAGTGCAAAATGGGGTCAATTCAATGGGGTGCTGAGGGCATCCTGTTATCTCCTTAATTTAGATCTCATTATGCTTTAGATTCCTGAACATCCATCTAGGAAATCCACTTGGAAATATGAGTATATATCTCAAGAACTCTGACTAGGGCTACAGCGTAGAAAGCCAGAAAACATAACCAGATTTCTATTCTTTTATATTTTTTTGCATTTTTTCCTTTTTTGAAATTTTTTTTTTCAGGAAGGGAAGCAGGAAAGATGGTGTCCAGACCTACCAACTGCTAGCCTTTATCTTAACGCAATCACAAAAATCAAGAAATCATTCCAAATATGGATCCTTCAACAGTCGTGTTACAGTTATTCAAAATTAAAATCAACGCAAAAAAAGATATACACAATTTACAAATCAAAACTGAGCAGTCCCAAGTACAAACAGAAGTATGAAAAACCCTTTCACAACATTTCAGAACACAGATATTACCTGGCATTGAAGTTACCTTCTTGAATACCTATTAGAGAATTTCACAAATCTTAACAGTACTGACAACTCGTTCAGAATTTACCATCACTTAGACTAAAACACATCCTACTTTTCAAGACGTGTTTAAACAGCCTTGATGAAAATGAGTAATGTTGTAAAATTGTGAGTATGTTTACCTACTTATTTTAAGGCCAGTCAAAGTAATTACCCAGTATTGCTGCCTCTAATCAGGGATTATGGAGGAAGGATGGGTACAAGTTAGTAAAAATGTCACTGATCTCACAATCACAGAACATGCTGTGTTGGAAAGGATCCTAAAAGCCTTCAAACTCAGTTTCTTTCATCATATAATATAATTTAAGCTGTGTGAGTGACAACTGTCCTTACACAAGGATTCACAGCCAAATCTAATATTTTTCTTATAAATCCCACCAGTCTGGAAAAGAACACCATTCTAGCTACAGCACAAGTTAACCCCTGGATTGGTCTGAGCATGCAACAATTGCTGTGCCTAAGGGTGAAGCTGGTACACCAGTACACCATGACACACTGAAGATTCAGCTAACTGGATTTTCCATGTCCCCAGTACCTGTGCTGTGGAGAAACCTGCCTGTAGGAGGGCCAACCTCACTGCACAAGAACTCTGCCCAAAAAGAACTATTTTTCCCTCAATGCTATCAACTTTTCCACGGATCCCCTCAGCTGGAGATGTTTAGAATTTGCACACACCAGCATCTCACTCTTCCCTCCTCTGGAACATAACCATGAACAGAGAAGGGACCAACATAACCTGAACATCTTTGCCCTTGTTTTTCATGCATTCCATGATAAAGGGCAAGAAGGGCTAGCAGGCAGTCATTGACAGAAGTGAACAAGCAAATTTTCTCGAGTATTTTTCAGGTTAAAATGGAATTCCCTTTTTCAGCCTTCTTCTTATATTTTGCTATGTACATCTTACATTTGCAGTTGCCAAAGGATTCTGCTTTTTCTTATCACTTTGTAAGCACAAACATAGCATTTCTTATTACTTTTTCATAGATGCATCACTAAAAATCATATCATAAAGCATTCAGAAATTGTTCTTCACTCCAGCATCAAGACAAATTAAACTGAAAATATTAAATTTTGAATTATTTAAAAATAAAAAATATATATTTTTGTTTCCAATGTATCTCTAATGCAAGCCTACTTCCTCCCAAGAAGAGAGCAAACAAGTGTAGGTTTCACTACAGTACATACGATCTAGATAACAAGGTCTAATCATAACATATTTATCACCATCTAGCATTTGGCTTGTATATGATGTCCACAGGCACTTGTAGTGATAGCTGTCAAACTGCATTCTTTTTCTGGCATAAAAGAGCATAACAACAAGGACAAGCAATGGAGTGCATTACAGAGTAACAACACAGCCTGGAATTTAGCCCATAGTAAGGAAACAGTCAAATTCATTATCAGCCTCAATGATGGAGGCTCATGCGCACAGTGGCAGAATATTTCAGAAGTCACCAAGCTTCTTTCTGCTAAATATGCCTAAAAATGTTTAGTAATAAGGTACCATTTTCCTCTCCTTTCTTTTTCATCATACCAGGTATCAGAAAATCTTAGTTAAACGAAACATGTTCCTTTAGAAGAAGGTCTAAAAGGGCATGATCCCCCCTGCCCAAATTTCAACTGCTTCTTCCAACAGTATATGGTCCACCAGAAAATGAGTAAGTCAAACTACTTGTGCTTAAATTAGAGGTTCATCTCTTCTCGACAGTCAAATGTCAGAGCTCATGCATCATTCAGAAATGTCTTGGGCTATTGACAGTGCAAAGAAAGGCTCCTATCCTTTACAAAATTTCTGAAGAATAGAAGCCATAACTGGAAAAAAACATACTAAGATTTACCTGTCTTTCTCAGATCATACTTTCCTTCATTTGTTTCTAATAGATCATTAAATGTATTTATTAGCCAAGTTCCTGACAAATAGCTGTTTCCCCATCCTTAACTTCTGTGGTGAATGCCGAACAGGTAAAAAATACATAGTCCTTTTCTGAAATAACAAAGTCCCAAAGCAACCTTGCCAGCACCTTATAAAGCTAACGTTTTCACACGGTTCAAAAGCCAAAATCACTAACTCCATTACTCCATTAGTTCCCCGGGAAGTAATGCATGCTTGTTCCTGAGAACCTCTTGTTAAAAAAAAAAAAAAAAAAGAGAGAGAGAGAAAAGAGAAAAAGAGAGAGAGACAGATAATCAGGTGATCTGGTACCCAAAGTCAGTTTTATCCATCTGTAGTTGCTCAGCAGGAAACTGAAAAATGGAAGACACTAATCCTAAAAATCAGAGGATGGCATGCCAGAACGAACACATCGCAATTCTGAGCTGTATAAACAGAGACAAGTTAAAGGGCATCTAATCTTTAAATTCTCTAAATTAGTTACACTAAATCCTATACCAGCTAGACTGTTACAGTATATCCTTAAAATAAATATTATTTAGCAAAGGCCATGAGAACTTGTGCGGTATTTGTAAACCCCTGGCCATCTGGAACAGGATCAAACTCATTTAGTATTCTTGAAAGCCTGTTCTAAAAAGTAAACTTTGTATTATTTGTATTATGTGCATACACGAGGAACATGTTCACCTGAAGGTCTATTCATAAACAAATATGTAGGCACCTATGGCAGTGACCACCCCAAAATTCATTTTTCATCTTTACAGTTAATAAATACTTCTGATTACTCAATACATATGTACATATGGATGCAAAATTATATATTGATTAGTTTAGCTTTTAGCATAACATATGAATCTATTGGATTTCTCCAGAGTAACAGATAACATTTTTAAAAAATTATACCAATAGACCATTAGCATTATGAGTGAATTTATTTTCCCCAACAGTGCTAAAGATATGCAAAATTTTCATTTTTCAGACTTGCATAGTAAATGATTAACACCAGCTCTGCTCATTATCTTGCTTAACAAAACTTCTCTAAAAACAAATAAATCAAAAATGCCTCTAACATTCCTGAATAAATAAATTACAGACCTGTTCAGTGGCAGCAATGATATTTTAAAAAGCTTGTGCAAGCTCATTGTACAATTTTATTACAAAACTGCAATTTATAATAAAACTGTCCACTTTTTTTTTTTATTTTCTACCCAGTTTTATTCAAAGAAGTACCTTTTGTGACCAAGAAATTTTTACAAAAGCTACATATCTAGAAACATCAGGCCCATATTCCAGTGTGTTACAACATGCAATTAATGATAACAGGAGAAATCGTACTGCCTGTTGTACAATAGGATTTGTAAGGTGAACTGCAGTTAGGATGAATGAATTGCTATCTAATACAAAATTCCCATCACTCTGAATGAGTGAGCATACTTTATATTTTTTTTTCAGAAAAACATTTCTTGTCTCAGACTTTAGAATTATTTTTCTTGCATTGCATGTGGACACTGAAGTCAGTCTGGAAGTAAAACACTGCATTTCCCATTCTTGTTGGAAAAAACAGTGAAACAAGGCATGTCCAGTTTTAAAGATTTAGTGAATTGCTTTCCTACCTCAGTCCCCATGTTCCAAGGAAAAACTTACTGTAAAAATATCTGTATTTATGGGGTAAATTTTTTTTGCTGTCCTTGCCAACCAAACTGTAGTTTGGGGTCAAAATATCCATTGCTGAGAGAAATGCACACATCACAGAAGAATTTCCTCCTGAAAATAAAGTATTGAAAATAATATCTGTTCCCTCTGTAGAACAAAGAGCAAAACGAAACACAACCCGCAATGCAACTATAATAAAATGAAAGTGTTATCTGTTGCTAGTTCCCTACCAGCCCACAGATTTTTCTTGGTGTTAAAAAACAGCATGTAAATTAAGGTGACTGAAACATGCTTTCAGCGAGCAGAGTAATATGGTAGCTATTCATCACCTGAAGTCATAAAACACTAGGTCTTGTCCTTAGCATATTCTAATGAAGCCTATCATGCAAATGAGAGTGACCTTTTCCGTGCATTCTGCAAGTTCACATTTATGTGAGGAGTATATATAGTTTGCCAATACAAACTAGCCAAAGACTGCGTAATTACTGTAATCAATTAGTAGTTAGTGTCGCTCTGCTCATTTGCGGCTAATGTCAGCTAAACCATTTTTGAGAAAACCACCCTGACAGCCTCTTTCTGTTGTTTTTGTTGCTGCTGTTATTCTGCAACAAGAAAACAAGATACAAGTCAAACTTCTCAAGATGGAAACACTGTAGCATTTTTCTAAAATGCTTTCTCTTAGGGTCAGAAATAAAAATAATACTCACTCCTGTGATGGGTACTGATTCCCCAATTAAGTTACATATCCTTAAAATGACATTGAAGTTTTCTGCCTGTAAAATGAAACATTAATATTTAAATATTTAAATGAAGGACACTCTCCCATGAGGCAGTTCAGACCAAGTAAGGAAGACTTGGTAGAACTTAGGCACTCTTTTCAATGGATGAGTAAACAGGCCATACCCTCTGCTCAGCAACAGTCTATTTTGTAGACAGTTATGGATAGGAAACATTACTGGAGCTGGTAATTAAAGTAAAAACTAATACTGTCTCAGAAATGGGGAATTTTACACAGGAAAATCATTTATCATGCCTACAGTTCTCCACAACTGAAATGAATTATCTTCTTTCTTATCACATGTCTATTTTATTCTACAATAGCTTCCAAACTGAAACAAGGCCCACTTGCTGGTTTTCATATCAAAAACAACCGGACATAACGGAAAGTTATGTCACTATTTCAAATTAACTGCCTATATAACATCTGATAAAAGCCCAGAACTTTAAGACAAAGAATACACAGATCACAGGTTTGTATTCATATTTACAACCTTCATACAAGTCACATCCAAGCAGTTTAAGAAATCAAAATCACCTCAGTGCACGTGAAAAACAAAGCTAGATTTGAAAGAAAAAAGAAACAAGAAATAAAAAATAATTCTATTTCCTGATTTACAACTATGCAGAGAATTTTTTTTTTTTTGCTACGAAATTACTGTTTATGCAACATTGAAAAATATACAAACACATGCACTTCATATATAGTATATATGCATACTGTGCACCAAAAAAACTTTCATCTTGCTATTTTTTGAGGTTTGATGAATGTTAGTCAATTGTGTTTTTTCAGTTAGCAGAGAACTGCAAATGAGTGTATTACAGGGATAAGAAAACATTGCATTTTCTGATGGACCAGTGAAGATGAGTTTCGGGGTTTTTGCATGCCCATATCACACTGCCAATGCTCTGAGAATTGTAAAACTCTATTTTACAAAACACTGTGCAGTAAAGCAGTTGCAAGGCACGTATCATTTGTAAAGTGTCAAACCATTTTTTTTTTTTTAAATTACTATCGAAATCTAAAATTATTAACACATAAGACTAAAGAAAAATGTCAAAAGACTAAACATGAATATAAAGACATAGCAATAAAACACCTACTCTTTTCCTCACTTGCCACCTGTTTGTAGGTAAATCATTCTGGACCCAATTCTGAGAGCACCGAAAAGAGCAACATTCCCTACAGTTTCATAGGAGGAAAGACTACAATGGACTCTTCTGGTTTTTTCAACCATAAAATGAAAATACTACTTATATGCAGCACCAGAAAACTTCTATTTGGCCTTGTTCTTAAAAATGCTTAGAGATATTTCAAGGGATAAAAAATATTGGAAAATACAGCTGTTCAGCAAGAAAGCAGCATTATTCACAGCTAAGCTTGTGTCCCATTAAGTAAAGAGGGCAGTTCAGGAGCACATTTGGAAGATCCCTAAATAATGTGGACTTTTCAGATAAAAGTGCAAAGTAAAAACTACAAATAATAAAAGTGAGGTATTAGTTTCCATGGTGATGGGGGTGTTGGGGGTGGGGGAGCAATCAGGTCGCAATAAGTAGAGTGACTTTGAAGATGCATTGGTTTCCTCCCGCATACTGCTGGAGCCAGGCACCTCTCGCAGCGTCAAGCACGTCCGAGGTGTCAATCCCGACGCGGCGCCCAGCAGCGGGAAGATCGCTCTTTTCCTTCTTGTCAGAGCGCGCCGCGACGGGGGCATCTGACAGCTACTGAGAGGGACGCGGGAGCGCGGGCAGCCGGAGCGCGGGAGGCGAGCGGCGCTCCCGGGGAGCCTCGGGCGGCGCGGCAGCGGTGAGCAAGGCCTGGCGGAGCTGTCACCTGACCGGCACCCACGAAAAGGCGAGCGGGAGATGCTTCAGAAAGCAGGAGACTCGCCGATCACTGCTGATCCACCCCGGGATGATGCCTTTATGATAAACACTCACGACAACTTGCGACCAAAGTGCTGTTACAACACTAATTGTCCATGAAAGCTGACCTGCAGCAAAGCAGCAGAGTTCAGTTTCGATAGGCCTGACTCAAGAGTACGACCGTGATTGGGGATGACAGGAGACATCCACGCATCAAAAATCTCCGAGAACGGCTGACGTGACTTTGCACACTGTAGAAAAGCAGTGGAAATCCCAGACTCCTGGCTCTTTGTCAGGAAGGCAGAAAGGACCGCAGGGGGGGCATTTTTAAGAGCATCTCTCCAAACTACCATGAGCTTTTCATAGCCTCGAAAGGCATGGATGGAGCTTTTTTTCCTCCATGCCAATTTTGTTCTTATTACTATGTCTTTAACCAAGCATAAATCCCATGTGGTTAATGATGAAAGACCACACTTTCTCAGCCAAAGAGATGTTCCTCCTTAAATTTCAAGATATTTTCTGACTTTGATTCGAAGGAACAGGTTTTTTCCCCATTTTGTTTCAACTCAGCAAGTGCCAGGACTTGCAACTTTCTAGTGTAAACCCCTTGCAGAAATGCTAGAAGTGTGTCAAGGCAAGCAGGAAGCATTTTTACTCTTAATCTCTGATGTGAATATTTGTTTCAGGTACATTTGATAAAAGGACTATAAAATAAAAAGGAAAACAATGGTAGAGATAAGGCTATGCAGTTGAGAAGGACTAAATATCTATTTTTTAAGTAGGAAAAAAAACCTAAATGGAAAGAAAATAAAACTCAAATTTTTAATCATAAGCAACATAGAGGGATTGACTGTTGCCACGATGCTTCAGATTTTTTAACAATTAAGTTTGAAAGGAAAGCATCAGCTTTATTACATTTTGTAATTTACTATTACTTCAGAATTTTAGCCTTTTTTAATAAGCCAATAATGTACATGAGTCACCTTCAAATTAAAAATCACAATTTAAAATCACATTTTATGATATTGAATGACCTTTCTTATTATATCTTATTAAAAATAGTGTGACCCAAAATCAATCTTTTGATTGATAATTTTTAGCAGTTCAGCTTTTGAAAGTCTAAGAGGAGAATAAAGTACAAACAAAATCAATCCTGAATCTTGTTTGATAACCATAATTCTGGATTAAATAAACAATTAATCTTGTTTAACTTTTGAAATGGTTCAATGTTTAAATTGACCTAAACATAAAGTTTAAAATTAAATTGATTAAAAATTAAATTGGTTTAATTATTCAAAACATTTCAAAATTACCCATTTTAAATATTGAACAGATTAAAAATGTTAAGCTACAATGTCAAAAAAAAAATTAGAAATAAAAAAAATCTAAAAATTAGAGATGGAATAACAAAACCGTGTATGAAGAAGTTCAAAAAACGTAGGAGGAGTTGGGGGTCTGTCGGAATCCAAGGTATTCCTCTTCGTGCCCCAAACCCCGGACAGGGTTCTGGGCGGCCCTGGCAGGAGGCCAAAAACACCTGGGGCTTTGATTTCAGCCCATGGGACAAATTACCAACCTTATATGAGGAATCACAAGTCACAAAAGTTTAGACAACACAGTGGCAGTAGTTAGAGGGTGAAAGGAAAAAATCTGAGATTTGGTACAGGGGGGTCTAAAATCCTAAGATGGAGGGATTGGGGCGTGCCCTGTCCTTCTTCCTTCTTCTTTCTGATATCCATCTTTTAGGTGATGTTGGCATTTTTAGATTGGTTTAGAGTAGAAAGTCACTGTCTAACATAGGTGTTAGGGATTGGCACACAATTGTAAATATCTAATACGTAGTTCTTAGTATAAAAGATAGCACCAGCTCACTTGGGGGGCAGTGTGCCTTGGACTGACTTGCTAGCCGGAGCTCGGCGGGTCAGACAGAAAATATTTTAGATAAGAAATAATAAACATCGCTGAGAACACAAGCAGAAGACTCCTGACTCCTTCTTGGACAGCTGAGATGGGAAAAGCGGCTTCCACCAACACCTGGGGTCATCTCAGAGAGCAGAGAACACCCCGACAGGGGTCTTCTTGTTTGGCTCCATTTTTTTGTAAGGAATAATGCACAATAAACTGGTAAAATTGTTAAGATTGATAGGACCAACAAAATACAAAAGACCATTAGAACAGAGGAAACCAAGTAGACCAGGCTATTTTTGCAGATAGTGCAAGATTATAAATTAAGATTTTATCACCCAGCCCCCTTCCCTCAAATGTCTCCAATCTGATTATTTTTAAAACACTTCCCTCTCTAGACCAACACAAACACTCTCAGTAAGACATCCCCGAAGGCAGCCCTGGGCAGGGCGCTGATCGCACGCCCAGGTGGATGGGCAGGCAGGACGGCTCAGGTCACTGGGGTCACCGGCGAGGACGGCAGGCGACACACGCCATTCAGACACGCCGCGGCTTCTGAGCTATAACACAAGGCTAGATGCAAATCATGCTTTTATTTACCCACACACCTTTGCAGAAGGAAAAGCGAGTTTCATACTTTGCCATACATCTAAGATTTTATTTTTTTTAAAGCGTGTGAGCCTGCTGTGTTGGGTTACAAAGACACTGTATCACTTGTACTGCCCCTAATGCAAAGGCCTGAGCTCACTGATATGTTGCTATTGCTACAGTTAAAATGCTGTACTGCTGGTAATTTACCAACATATACAGAAAACTGAAATAATTTTAAAACCCTGTACCTATGGGCAAAAAGGCCAAAGATCTCTACTACAACCTTTGTTACACATTCTTGATTTATAAAAAGGCACTCAACTTCAAACAAGAATTATTCTTATAGACATGCAAGAACCTTGACACAACCAGTTTAAAATACAAACTTATTTTAACTATACAACCTTATTGAACACAAAATATTCAAAAAAGGACAAATAAAGACTTAAATACTTTTTCCTATTTTCCCCCATGATAACCACATTCTTCAGCATTCATTTAGCTTAGCATTTTTTCCCAGAACTGATGAACATCTGTTAGCAGGCATCACTGTTTCCAAAGAACACTTTGTACAAGCAGTAATAAGAGCAATATAACCTCTGCTTAGCACTTCCACTAGAAGTTAAAATGGTCTACCTTCAATTGATGCTGAGCTTACACTCCATTAACAGACAAAACAAACAGATTACAAGAATATATATTCAGAAAGAAAATAAAGAAGGAAAATAAAAAAAAAAATAACATCCATAAGTGGAATACCAAAATCACAGTGTGATCATGAAAAAGAATAAGCACTACCAAATAAAAAGGAGGAGACTAAGCTTGCTGCACCTCAGAATCTGGACATGAGATTAAAAGAATATAAAAATGAAACCACCCCTTCCTAAAACTTCTGCTCTTTCCAGGAGATCTATAAGACAACATGTCAACTACTTCTTTTTTTAAGCCAGAAAAAATTGGCTTTTTTAAGTGTCAGAATATGTTGAAAAAAATTAATTTGTTGAACTGCCTAGTTTATAAAAGAGAGGATAAATTTGATCATTTTTATATTATTACATAAATACACATATGTATATACACACACACACATATACAGGCACTGTGCAACTTTCAAACAAGTGGAACCATTACACACAGAGGCAATGGTGAAAATAGTTGGAAGCACATATGTGCCCTGCTTCCTAAAACCTAGACATGCTTCTTCAACAGTGACAGAACAGTGTTTTATAGCAGGGAGGACAGGCCCATGGTTACTGTACACCAGACACTAGGATTTTAAACACTGGATCACAGAATGGATCATGTTGGAAGACACCACAGTGGGTCATCTGGTCCAACCTCCCTGCTCAGGCAGGGCTGTCATACAGCACATGGCACAGGTTTGCATCCAGACAACTCTTGAGGATCTCCAGTGAGGGAGACTCCACAACCTCTTTGGGCAAGCTCTTCCAGTGTGCAGGCATCTGCACAGTAAAGAAATTCTTCCTCACATTCCAGTGGAACTTCCTGTTCCAAAGCCAACAAGAGTCTTTATTTATGTCATTGGTACAAGCCTGAAGCCAACCCAGTCATTCTTCAGTGTTGCTGCTAATGCAGCCATATTCTCAAATGAGGAACCTGAGATTCCAAAGGTAGCATCTTCAGAAAGCCTGGCATTTCACAAGGCACTTGAGCTCTTTCTTGTGCCCCTTTCCCACACACTCTGCATCACCTGCATCCCAAATGCTTCTCACTTGGCCATCCACAAGATGAGCTCACTGATGTAACCAGAGGCTAATTTCCTTTTAGCCTAAAAACTAATGTAATGTTCATCCAACTTACCTTACAGCTTTCTGAACCATGTTTGACAAAAAAGAGGCAAGGGATAAGGCTCTGTGGTTAGGATAGCACTAAATTTTGGCAACCACACAAGCTCAGATCAGCTTTAGTTTCACAGCCTTTCAAAGGCTGTGGTCATAATAGGTCTCTGCTTTAGAAGAGGCAGGTTTTAGTTTATACTATTTTTATCCCACACCTGATTTTTATGAGGTGGTAAGTAATTAGTTACACTACAAATGATAGCCTTAAAAGAAAGACAATATCCAGAATCCATCTCCAAACTTAAGTCCAAAGATTTGAAGTCTAAACAATTCAAAGAAATGACAGAGGTGCCTGATGTTTTAGTTGGAGCTGGGCTGTTACCTCCCTTGAGTGTTCATTCTCTCTACTAATTCCTTTTCTGTTGTCTAAAAGACATTAGCTTGTTTTTCCTTCTTTTTATGACATTCCTGTATTGACACTACCCTACCCAGAAGATCACACTGTACAGTTCCAACACTCTAACACCCACAAAGAAAGTACCAGAAGTCTAGTTTAAAAGTATCCTTAATTATAAAGTGGTTACAAATGCTTAATATCGTCATTTATTCATGGGGATACAGCCTTTCAAATCTATGATACCCATTGATAATTCTAAAAAATGCTAAGTCCATAAATATTTAATGGCCACTTGTGGGTGTTTTATGATGCTGTCTTTGAAGTTGACCTATACGCAGGTTTATTAATTGGAAAAGGTTTATTTTATCCTAAATCAGATATGCAATTTCACAATATTCGAGCTATGCATAGAGGAAATCAGATCATTCTGTCTCACACAAACAAGGAAAACACATCTCTCACAGAAAGAGCACAAATCAAGTTAACGAGGGACAGTTTATTTTGTATGATTTCTCAGGGCTTTCAAACAGAAGACTGGTTGACAGATGCCTCCATCCTTAAACAAGCCAACAGCACTTTAATTGTAACTCAGTGGTTGTTCCCATTCCTGTGTGTCTAACAAGCTCCCTCCTTTCTGTTAGCATGGGTTTTACCTTGCTGGCCTGAAGTTAAACTCACTGTTGGCTCTAAATTCCTCCTGCTCTTTAGACTACTTACCACTGTAGTGTGTGCAACTCCTTGCTAAGACATGTGATCTTGAAAACAGAATATTAATTTGAAACCCAAAGCACAACTGAGGATTATGACATAATCTATGGAACCAAAAATCCTCTATTTTCTGTACTGGACCACTCCCTGTCTGATTTTTAGAGCCTCGCCAATCATGACAGCATGATCACATTTCTTATTATAGCAGCAGCAGCACCTTACACTTATTTCCCAAAGATCTAACAGTGCTGTGGTGCTGCAACCCCATCACCCCAGTGGACTAAGCCTTTTTTACTATACTTCAAGGTACATCCTGTCTCTGCAAGGCCTTCAGCTGAGTGTTTTTGACACAAGATTCCTTACACATTCACTGTTAAAACAACAGAAATATTGACTGTGCCAACAAAAAATGCTATGGAGAATACTCACAAAAATTGATCATTCACTATTAGAACCTATTACTCTGTGTGACATTATCACACAGCTACTGTGCAAATACAAACCAAAAAGCACCTTAAATGACATTAACAAGGTTGTCAATTCAGGCACCTAGTGCTTAGGAAACTCCAAAAGCACAATTACCTTTGAAATCACAACCCATTGCAC
Source organism: Urocynchramus pylzowi (assembly GCA_013397555.1). Lineage (NCBI taxonomy): Eukaryota > Metazoa > Chordata > Aves > Passeriformes > Fringillidae > Urocynchramus > Urocynchramus pylzowi. The sequence continues at coordinate 84,552 of VZRH01008037.1, forward strand.
TATCCAGAAGCATCTTGCTCAATAGTTACAAAACTTCCTGGATGTTTCAAACTTATTTTCAGTTTTAATGACAAATCCAAACATTTCACCTTAAAAATACTCAAAAGTAAGTTTGTGTAAAACAGATACTCACATTTCAAATTAAAGCAGCTATCAAAATCCAGAAAATTTAATGAAACAAAAGAAGAATCATTTAATAGGTGTTCTCAAGGCACTTGAAAACAGGCAGGCCAGGTATGTTTAACTATAACACACACTTTATCACATTATATATACATACCAGATGATAAAGAATAGTGGTGACATCTATCAAAAAGAAAGGAACAATTTCTACAGCTATAGGGCTGCAATCTAAAAATTCAGAGTTTACTGTTCAGTCTTTCTCAGAACATAAATTCAGTGAGGTAGAAACTTGTCTACCTATAAATGTGCAACAGCAACCAGAACAAAAATCCTTTATTTCCATGCATTAAAACACTTCTTTTATTCATACATTGCATTGCATTAAAATAGCACATCATTCTAGTTTAATATTTTCATTTCCTCCATTTGCGAGGCAAAGAAATTAAAACATCCAATCGTGCCCTGGCTCTACCCAGAATTAGCTCTCAGTTCCACAAGAAGCCTTATATACCTTCACATCCCTGCTATGCTGAATGCTAAGGTGGAGCTGCTCTTAGTGCTTCATTAACGAGTGGATGCCCTCAGCCCGCACACTACAAGTATCAGAGCACGGGGCCGTCCTTCCTAATGAAACACCACTGTACCAGACACCACTGTCACGTGCAAAATGGACAAGACAGTTGGCATTTTGCACTATCCTCCATTATCATCACTCATCTATAGAATTTCTCGATTAAAAAGCGGCATGGGGGAACAGCTAGGCTATGTTTGCAGCGCTGTCATCTTTGGCAATAAGTGAAAGTACCATCTACAGTCAAAGAGGGTTTTTTGCCATTCTTAGCTACTGGAGTTTAAGTACACAAGAGCCAATCACATGTGTGCTTTGGCAGCACTCCAGGGCACTAATTTGTAAGGGCTTTAACCTGTTACATGGGCACAGGTTAATCTTGGAATCTAATTTGTCTGTCTGTTAAATGCAAACTCTTGTGGCAAAGGCTGTGCCTTCTTGCCTTTCAGAGTAGTTTCTCTAACACAGGTGCAACCACACCAAACAAAACTGATAACCTAAAGCACAAAAATATGAACAGACCATCAGCTGAGCCAACACAACTGTTAGGAGCTTACACCTTCCAAGTCACCTTTGTTAAAGCTAAACTAATTTAATAAACTTATACAAAATCTTCCCTTATTCATGTCTACATTCTACATGACAAAAACATATGCTGTCATTATCCAGTCACTTAGATAGCTTTGGCTATCAGTGGCAGAGAAATGTTCGTAATAAGCACAAATATAGGCATATTTGAGATAGAACTACATTTGTTTATTGGAGGCCAAAAGACTGTGTTTGCAATCATTTCTAACCTGCCTAGGTTCTTCTGAAAGCTGAAGATTCCTTTAAAAGGCTGTTTGAACACTAAACAGAGATGTTAAACACAAGGTATGTTCCATAATCATAAGCAGTAATTATTTTTCCCTCATTTATCAAAAGAAAAATTTAAAAAAAATTAGTCTTCTTTTTTGCTCGTCGTGAATATTCTAAGAAGAGGGAAAGCCACAAATGACCAAAGTGAAGGGGCTATTGCCATATTGGCAATTAAGTTATTCAGGACTGGGACATCTTTACCCTGTGGCAGGACTCTCTTTGTACTGGAGTATTGAATTTCATGGCGTGTTTGTTAACTTCATCAAACTCTTTAAAAATACCATCATATCTTCCTTTCCCCTACTTGCTCATACAGTACTAAGAAAACAAAACATTTCAAATATTATTGCTCTTCCAGAGCCCCACATTTCAGGCAGCTTGTGAGCAATGTGGCAGATGAAAAAATGCAAGACATCCAACAGCACTATTTAGCACATGGTTTTCACTCTTTGAACTTTGCGACTTCTTTGATTTTGTTTCCTCATTATGGTCACATTCTCCTAAGCTGATATATTCTGTGTGCAGTACAGTAATTCTCCTTTTATATACAACACTGAAAACCTTGGAATTATGCCATTTTCATTTGCGCAGGAGATGCAGAGGCAGCGGCTGTCTTTAACGTATATTTTCTCTTGGACAGTGGAAGTTTTTGAAAACAGAAAATGAAAAGTAGAAGACTTACAGTAAACATTTAACTTCTCTATAACGATATAAAAAGGCAATACTTTGCAATATTTTTGTCTTTTCAAAGTTAAGTGATGAGGCCCATTATACCTACTCAACAACATGTGCTCTCAAGGAGGTAAGTTCCTAGGCAAGAGAATGATGCAAGCCTCTATGTGTTTAGCCAGAAATGTATTGGACTTAAAAGACATAAATAAAGTCAGAAGGAAATAAAATGTGTACTCTAAACCTATTCTTTTTTGGTCTCATCTTTTTAGCAATTGGCACCCATGTTAAAAAGGGAGGACAGAGCAGGTTCTTGAAGTCTCTCTGCAAACCCACTAGATAGGCAGAGCTTATTTTGCAAGTCACCTAATTAAAGTATTTCTCTAAGTAGATAATGGTGCTCTTAACGGATGATGGCTGTCAGAAAATCACATACACTGATGGCCCTTGCAAGGCAGCTTATGCTTCACTCTTCCTGAAATGCAGAAAGAAAATACAGGAGACAGCACTATCTTCCAAAGGCTAAGTTTTGTGAAACCAAAGTGAGATGTCAGTTCAGTTAATTGTGCAGAAGAGTCTGTCTTCCCTCTCCTTTCATGCCTATGAATAACAGAGCAGTTAACAATATTGACATTCAAACCATCATCATTGGGCATCTGAATTAACACCTCACAGAGATGAACAGACAAGTTCACACCTTTCAAATCTGCTGGGCTAAAGGCACTTCTGTAGACATGCCTATATCAGTAACACTTGGTTAAGACTTCTGAGGCACCATAAAAGTTAACAATTTATTTTTCCTTAATAAAAGCTATGTCAGTGAAAAAGAAAGCAATTGAAAAAGTATACTGTAGTATTACATATCAATATTGTCCAAGTTCAGATTAGCACAAAACTGGTTGCTTACACCACAGGAAAATGTTTTTGCTTCTTTTTATGAGATTTTTCTCTGGGGTTTTTATCAGTTGTGCTCCATGTGACTACAGACAAACAATTCCTTTTCAAACAGCAACCACTCTAAGCAGAACTTTATACAACAGCTAACCTGTAATTTAGAAACCAGGGAGCAATTTTCTTACAGGAGCTGCTTCCTCCATGGCTTTATCAGACCTCACCCAAACATTCTAGGAGCTATTACATGGTTGTATGGTGCTTAGATAACAAATCCACCTTTATAATAATAATCAGAAAAAGTTTTTTCCTAAGCACTTTTAATCTACCCCAAGCTGAGTACCTAAACACACATTGTAAAGAAAACAGCTTTGCACATTACAGCCAAGTTTTCCAAACCTATGAGGGTTACCCAGCTACAGCAATCCTACCTCTTTCTCTTCACAGCACTGTCTTTACCACAACACTCTTTGGTATTCATGGCATTTTAGATTTTAAAGGATGCTAGGATAGCTAGCTCTTCCTCCTCCCTCTTAATTAATTCTGACTCTTCACCTGTTTTCCATTTCATAGTCCCAGAGACATAAACTGTAAAAAATTAGCTCTTATTTGTACCTAATAACATTTTCAGTTGAGAAGCTTATATTGGAATCATACTTGCTTGAGAGATACTGAATCCCCTTGAGACTGTCTGCCACAGATATTATCCCTTTTAATTTACAATTCTTTTTATCACAAACCTTTCTCTACGCTACGGGACTGTGGAGATTACACAATAGGTGCTCTAAATAGAAATGCTCCAAGATTCTTAAATCTCCATCTCCATCTCAAATTGCTACTTAAAAGCCAGTCAACTTTGAAGAGTTTTTGTAACAGGGAAGGTCTCAGTGAAGCGAGTATTTCCAGATTGAGTTACCTAGCCCTTTAAATTCTGTGTACCATCCATTTCTACGCATAATGCTGACTGAGAACTACAGTCTCTGCTCCTATCATTTTTTTCTCCACAGTCTTAAGTGGGGTCATCTCCCTTATCACCACAGAATCAATGCCAGGTTACCATGCCATCAATTTAATTGAGGGGAGGGCTGCTTTAACCATCTCACATTTCCCATTGAACATAATGGGATTCTGCCTCCTCCTGACCTGTGGTGGTGAAGGGACCTTCCCCAGGTGAAGGCTGGACTGCAGCCCAGCCACCCCTACCCCAAACCCCACTGCCCCTCCTCTCCTGAACACCGGGGTCTCCATAAATCCTTCCTGTCAAAGGCAGCTGGGAAGAAAGGGACTTCCAAGACAAACACTGCCTCCCCCATTTAGACATTTAAATAGCATTTGGTACTTTTACAAGGCACATGCTCTCCAGGGTGATACATACATTTAAGAAAAGCTAGTATGGGAGAAAAGGAAGGGAAGAGCACCTTGCTTTTTAGAGAGAGCAAATGTAAATAATTAGTCCTTAGTGCTAGGTTTTGCTTGTTTTTAAATATACAGTAAACAGATGTCTTTTGCTCAGCAATCTTGATGACTGCTATCCTTAATGAGGTTTTGGAAGTAGGTTATGACTTCTGTGGGAAAGAGGATGAAAGAACTTTTGTTCCCCTGTCCCTTGCTGGAAGCCAGGGTTTTGGAAATTGCACATAAAGCTGTGTATTGCTGCAGTGTCCTTTGTGGCAGCAGTAGAAACCACTAAGTGCTTCTTTTTTGAAGAAAAAGTTTGAGTATCAGAACAGAAATACAATGGGTTTATTTGCATTACTAGGATTCTCTGGAATGTTAGGATTTTGTGGTAATTTTCCTTTTCCTTTTTTTTTTTTTTTTTTGCTTTTCTTCACTATATCCAAAAGATATTGGTAGAAAGTACTATCATTATCAGTATCCTTATATATTATACATATTGCATATTACATAGTGTGTGTGTGTGTGTATATATATATATATACACATATATATCTTATGAATATAACACAACTCCCACCCAAAATAGCAAAAATATAAACTACAGAAAGGATTCTTATTCTAGTATGGAAACAGATATTTGCAAAGAAAACACACAGAGAAAGATCTATACAGTATTTTTGATACCTAATATGGTTTAAATAACTTCTATCATGGCCAATCTTCTCTCTTCAATGACAAAACACAAGCTAAATTCAAAAAGCACACTTCAAAACATTGCCTGCTAGCCCCTGAGAATTGAACACAGATAATCTTTCTTTCAGGTGCAGCACATTATCTGATCAACACTACACAAACTGATTTCCATAAGAAATTCTAGCCTAATCACGCAACCTTCATGTTAATTTAAAAAATAGTCCTTGATTTTGAAATGAAGTTGAAAGTATAGTGTCAGAACAAAGTGAAAGAGTTATCATTAGCCTTCAAATGTGACAAATAAGAAAGACACAAACAAGTGTCAGGATAATTAAAAAGGCATTGTTCACTTTTTAGAAGGAAAAAAAAATGAATTGCACGAGAAATATTAAGCTAACAAAGAAAGAGCAAATATGAGTAGAAAAAATGACAGTTATCTGCAAAATTCATAAATGTGTCTTTTGTATAACCGTAATGATCATATTTTATGCTGTCATTTTACATTTAATTGCTCACCCTGGTACTTTACTTCATAGCAGCCATCAGTACCCCACAGAGCCAGATGCTGAATTGCAAAAAAACATACTGTGACCACAGACTTATAGGAAAGTAACTTTGCTGAGCTGTGGTGTATGACAAGTTAATTTTTGCAATTATACTTTTTCCAAGAATAAATGAAACTGCAGGTCATTACTATTCTATATCATTAAAAAGAGGCAGAAAATGTTCTTGATCATAAAGGCCTCAAACTCATTTTATCATTTCTCTGACATATGAAAGCAACTTTACAAGCTGCTTTTGCTCAATGTGACCTAATGAAATAAGCACCACCTCAGCTGAAATATGTAAACATCTTGATACATTAAGAAGCACATAACTAAAGAACATTGTTATTATTACACAATGCTAACCCATCATATGTCAGGAAAGAAATGCTATATGGGCTCAGCTTACTCACAGCTGTTAGCTCTGCTGTATTACACTGCATGTCAAAGTACTGAAGGGACACGGATGCTCAGTTGTCATGAAGACTGAAATCGTCCCCTGTTCATTTATCTCCCTAAGAGTCATTAAATGTTAGAAATGTTTTTAAAAATAATTAAGCATGAGTAATGTCCATCACTGTCAAATTGTCTGTGCAATCAAACAGCAAGAGAGCAGATATCATGAAACACGTAATGTCTGCCTTCTGTATCTATGCTTACGTTATATGAAGACTTACTAAGAATTCAGAAGTTGGGATGTTCTTTGCATTTCAAAATATTTACTGTACATGGAGAAATCAAAAATTCTCAGAGCATTCTTTCTCATAAAATGCTTTTTCATTTTCTGCACAATTGCTTTACTTTCCCATCACCAATGCAAACTATAACACTCAAGTGAGGAGAAAAAGAGATTCTGCTTTCCAGATGAATACATTTATTAAGACAAAAGAATGAGAAGAAAATGTTTCAATTGTCATTGCATCTGTTTGCAATAAATGTCAAGAGCCTTTTAAAAAATTGACTACAGAGCTGACAAAAGACATCAGGTTGACAGGCAAAGAGCTGGAAATCCTCAGTTCACCCACTGAACAAGAAAATACAGGGACCCCCAAGCCACAAAACACCCTGATTTTTCAGAATCTTCTCTGCCAACCCATCCAATTCTTAATATTCACTGAGCCACATATATAATTTCTTAGCACGTCCTTTAGTGTATCTCCTAAATTAAGAGTGATTATTTACTTCAGTTTTCTCTTCTGAGAATGAGAGAGATGAGACCAGTAGAGAGGTAATGGAAGAAATGGTCCAATAAATCCTGTGTCTGAGATTTTCAAATTCATGGAATTAATTAGAAACAAAATCAAATAAGATTTTTTAAAACAGTTCGTGTTTTACTTCATGCCTTCATACCCTATTCTCATCCAAGTCCTAGTGCTTTCCTTCCAAACAAGACCCTTAACTACTCTGAAAATATTTCTGAATGTTAGAGTTTGATAATTTGGACTACCTCTCCTTCTTTCTTCCCTTGATCTCCTTGCATGGCAGCCATGGATCCCTACACACAAGATTCTCTCTATTCATATACAGGCTCTGCAACAGCAGCTCTACAGGGTTTTCATAAACACAAAACAAGCATCTGCAACACACCTGCTATCAAAAAAAAATACCACAACCATTGGACATAGTTGTTTTTCTCTTACTTAGAATACTGATAATTTATTGTTTCAAGGAAATATTTTTGTCAAGAAGAATAAATCAGAATTACAGAGAGAAAGAAGTATGGTTTGAACTGCATACCATTGCATGCAAGTCCTCTATAGAAATGGAACACTATCCAATTAACTGTGTGGCTACAAAATAGGAGGAGGTTGTCCATAGGCAGGGTATCAAGAAGCTTTTAAAATCTCCAGTACCATTATTTTAATCTCAGTGCATCCTATTTGCAAACAAATCATTGCTAAGGAGATAAAACTTTTTTTGTTTGAATAAAAGAATAATTTTAAAATATATTCATAGTACTTAGTAAAGAATATACGTCTTGTCCTGGACTACCAAATACTTTGCTAAAAATTTGTATATGCAGCATAGAACCTCTTTTTCCAATTTTTTTTTTTTTTTTTGTTCAACAAAGTTTTAAGGATAAGGAATAAAAAGCTTTCCATCATGTAGAGAAAAATTAGAAAACAGGCACTGCTATTTTTAATCTAACAATCTCTATCAGTACTCTTGTTACAATGAATTTGACACATCACAATTCTATTTAAAAACCAAAACACAATGAGAAAGCAAAAATCTGCAGTTCACTAACCACCAACACCTGTGTAATGCAGCAACAATGAAAGGCAACATGTGTTCCCTTCCTCCTAGGGAGGCAGCATTTAGGAAAATGGTAAGAACCTGAAGCAGTTGTTATGAGGTTACTTACATAAGCAAGGATATGGTAAAACAATCTTGTCTGTGTGGGCAAACCTTCGTAAATTTGTGAGAGCTAGCAGAGCTCAATACAGAGACATGGGATTACCTATGCAGAACAGTTCACAGAACCAGGGCTTAACACGTGAAGGACTAAAACCTACCTACCTACTATCTCTCCCTCTTTCACTGTCAGCTTTCATCCATATTCATTATTTTCACTGTAAAACTGCTTTTGCATACCTCACAATATACATATATTTTATTATATGCATGACTAGAAGGAAAAAAAAAAAAAGTATTATCCTACAGGAGACTGTTTGGGCTTTTTTTCTGAACCCTTTACAATTCCCTTTCACCTTCAAACCAAAGGTAATAATTTTGGACAACCAATAAGCAAATTTAAAATAAAACTCTATTAAAGCTCATGGTCACAAAACAACATTAAAGCCACAGTACTGCCATTTGATACATTATTAGAAACAGAAATAAAACATTTATTAAAATATAATAATGTAATGATGGAAATTTTAAAAAATAGCAAATGGTCTTTAACTGTCAAATATGGATTTTGCATAGCTGGTATACAATTTACTGTCACAGGCACTTTGGTGCTACAGAAGTATTAGTACAGCTATTAACTATTTAATTCTTCAGCTGACACTGTTTTAGGATAGGGATTTAAATAATTTACTTCTACATTCTACTGTTTAAATTTTGCTGCTAGGAATTAGTGCAACAAAGTTGTAGAAAAAACACGTGACGCTTGTTGATAGTGATATAAGACAGGATTATTATAAAAACCAATTATATCTTTTCATTCTCTTTTGCTTAATTAAAGCAAGAAGAATCACTATCTTTCTCAGCAGTAATCATGTGGAAGCTGTATAGCACAGATACAGTAATTAACTTAACCTTATCACTTAACTCTATTGGGTCATTGGAGTGAGGCACAGTATCAGTGCTCAGAATCAATGCTGTAATGCTAACATCTTTGAGCAGTTTGGAGATTGAATAATGCCATCTGTAAATGGACAGTCTTTGTTCCTGCTTAGCTATGCTGCATAAATGCTCCTGCTCATAACTTTAATATGGCAGCTTAACCATTTAATCATTGTACATTAATACATTATCAATATTGTGAACATGTAAGTACAAAATTACTTGTCAAAGTAATCAGATATTACCGATTTTTGGGCATAAATACGATACGTGTGGGATTTTGTCTCAATTATATATTTTAATGAAAAAAAATATAGCCCAGATTTTATTTTTTTCATTTAAGAGAGATTTGAAAAGAATGATCATTTCTAAAGATAAACTTATTTTTCCTTCATCTAAAGCAGATTTTTAAAATTAAAAGGAATGTTCTATATTTTCTTTGGTCAAATTAGCCAAGTGTGCAAAGTTTAGTGCATTTTAGCTATGCAGGGGACACTTGGGCATCTGGGGGATTTTCATAACTGAAGACTTGTGCTGTATCACAACAAATTAAGCGTAATTAAACACTCTGTTCAGTGTCTATTGTTAATTGCAGCAGCTAATTTGATGCTTAGTTAGTGTTATGTTCCAAACTATTTCCAAGCACGCAGAATTCTTCAGTTAAGACTGCTTGCTTTTAGCTCTGAATTTTTTTTTCACCCTCGTTTGACAGATTTTAGCTCATTTATTACTTTTGTTAAACGATCAGAAATTCCCTTGCCAAGACAGTACTTTGAGGTCCTTCACTTTCACCAAGTCAGACACTAAATCATAGGGGACAATTATCAGCAAATGCTCTCCGACAGGCCCTAAGCCTGCTGAGGTAATGCAGCTGACAAACTTTGATGCGCCATGCCCGTGCACATTATGTTCACGTAGTGTGTACATCTGGGCACCCTTTATGGCGATGCAGCAAACAGCCAATCATTTATTCCACTCTAATTAGCACACATGTAAATCCTCACCAATCAAGCCACTCACAGGGTTACCGTTGTGGCAGCCATACAGCAAGCTGGCAGGACACGGGAAGAAAGTACAAGAAGCAACTATTGGGTTTGATTTGAACCTGCCGTCACGCCACGGCAGGTCCCCCCAGTCCTGACTGTAACCAGCTCTCCCCTTCACAACCCATCATCGAGCTCCATGCGAAAAAGGTCATCGGGCAGACTGCCGCCCGGCCAAGATGCTTTGATTCCTTGCAGGCTCCGGGAGCACACCTGAAGCGACGCGCGGCTCCGATAGCTCACAGCGCCGGAGCTGTCGCAGGCAAAAGTCAGGCGTAGCTCTAAAGCATGCGGCACAGCATGGAGTACACGCTACCTCAAAGAAGCACTGTCCACCTCAATATTTTAGACCCCGTTATGTCGCCAGGAAACTATCTGCCAGGTGTCAGCATCCCTTTTCTTCCTCACAAGCCCAGGTGCCTCTGCGGTAACCCTTTTATTTTGAAATAAGTAGCAAATGCCTTCAAAAGGACAGATTCAGGCATTCAGAGAATCTACTGACACTGGTTTATATTATGCAACTCCAAAGAATACAGTGTGCTTTGAAATACCTAAAGTGGTTAGCTCCCATTTCCCAAAATTGAATCAAAGCAGTATGTAAGACCCTACAGTTCTATTCATTACTAAATTAGAAAATGCTCTACTTCAAAACAGCTTTAAAATGTGCATGCACATTGTCAAGGATACAACAGTTAGCCTAATAAAAGTATTCCTCAAAACGGAGAGTACTTCTTTTTAGAACAAAAATCCACTTAAATCCCATGCCTTCATGCTTTCAGTGCTTACTGCAAGAAAAAAAAAGCAAGTAAAACTGCATTTAGCAGTGGGATTTAGCTACACTGATTTACATTTTTATTCAATGGACTTCAGGGATGGAAAGACACATCCATTAAATGCATTTCAAACTTTTTAAACTTACGTGTATTTGTACTCATCATTTATCTTTATCTACATCTAATTAAATGTGTTTACAAATTGTTTTGTTATATTATACAAATTAATGAAGCAAATATCTATGAGAAGAATGACACTGGTTAGTTTTCAAATAATTTGTCAATAAAGTATCACTAGAAATAATTATTCTTGTAAAATTATATGGACAACCAGACGAGAGGGATAGAAAGAAAAACTAAATTGTGCTGGTCTTTCTCCAGATAAACTGGACCAAACACAGCAGGATGAGAAAAATCTGCTCAAGAACTGTTAGAATCTTATTTTTAATGAAGTTTTACCGACAAAGAAAATTTTAAATGAGATTATCTTCTCACAGGAAAACAAAACCAGGAAAATAATTCAGTGAATATTGTAGGTCTACCAAAAACCTACAAAGCAAGCAAGCATATTTATCTCAGCTTCCAATAACAGAAAAATATTGGGATGTGGTAAAGAGAAATTTCTTCCTGACATTATAGATGCTTTCACAGATGATGCTGCCTCTCCAGTTAGTCTCCCTTTCCTACAGAGCTACCACCAAGGGGGAAAGCAGGTTATAGCTCTCAGCCTGGATCTAGGCACTCAGGTAAGATGGGTCTCTACCAGATTAGCAAGAAATCGCTGTCCACTTAAGCTTAAAGAGAGTCCTTCTGAGGAGAGGGGAAATCACCTTACGAGTCTTAAGGCTTATGAATCCCCTCCTGGGATATCTGTAACTTACCTACTGAAATTAGACACTCTTATTCTGAATTGACTTCCAAATCAATTGGAACATCTATGTGACAGCATGGATGCTCATGGCTTTGCCAAGACTGAGGTCAGGAAGGGTGGCCAGTGCAAAGTGCTGTCCCAGAGGATTCCCAACCCACATGGGACAAGGGGGTAACCCAGGGTAGTACAAAACTACTTCAGGGTGGAAAGCCCTCCTTTCCACCCCCTGAAGTGACACCCTCTAGGGCCAAAAAAACATCAAATCAAGCACTGCTCCTGCAGGGATCACACCCTCACACCATGGACAAGGGAAGGTTCTGGAGCTGCTGGGGGTGTTCAGCCATCCCACGAAGCCCACCTGTCCCAGCAGCCACTCAGTCCCCAGCCAAAACCAACTATTTCTGTGCAGCACTGTGAGCCTTTAGCACATGGTACAGGGGGCAGAGAGATCACTATGAATACTCCCTATCCCAATAAGTGATCTTTCCAGGATTCTTACCTAAATACATACTATCAGGAGACTTCTAGGGAAAATGGTAGGATGTTGTTGGCACCACAAACCCAAATACAGAAGGCCCTCATGGTTGAAGCCATGCATGTAGGCACACAGGAGGCAGCACCCTCAGCCTTCAGGCGCTGCAAGCCAACCCCTGGGTCACACCCTGTTCCTGGGGAGCAGCAGAGGGGGCAGAGCCCCCATTAAGCCCCAGTGGGCAGACCAGGGAGCAGAGCCCCCCATTAAGCCCCAGAACCAGACTGGCTTCCCCACAGCCAGCGTGGCACAGGCAGTGCCATGAACTATGTTCAGATGGAGGCACCTACACTGCCCAGGAATAGGGTAAGGCAAAGGAAGAGTGAAATAGGGTCCTGTGGTGATCAATAGCTGAGCATCACGTTGCTCCCCTCAGTAAGAAACATTGGCTCCTGTACCAGTTACTGGATAAAGTCACCACAAAGCAGGGTCTGTGCTGCCCGGAGTGTCTGAGGAGAAGGTGGCAATCAAAGTACATTCCTCTGAGCAGAGAGAAAGGCCACAGACAGACAGGTCACCTATACCAGCTCCACGAAAATTCTACACAGATAGATGAAAAAATACATAATGATCCTATTTCCTCCTTTTCAGATGTGTCTATCAATTTTTTTTATTTATGCTTGATGCAAGATAGGATTTTTCCTTTCCTCATTATGCCAGAATGAAAGAATATTGTCCATGTAACAATGCAATAAAATTTTGAACACAAATGCTTAAAAACTGCTCAAAGCTCATTAAGTATCCCCTTTGATCTGTTAATAAAATAGAGCAATACATTAAGTAATCTGATATAATACTAACAAAAAAATTTAAAAATTGAGGTTTTTAATCCTCCTTCTAGTTTATGCCCACTTAGTTTTTTATTTATTATGTGTCATTTAAATGGAAAATTAAAACAACTCAGTATTTCCATTCTGCATTTTGAACTGCAGCTGCTTTACCTCTTCCAGCTATACAAAAATGTCTAGAAGTTACACATTAGGAGTTTTTAACAAGCTTTAACTACAAGATCCACTTACTTCACTTCATTACATACAGGTGGATGTTCTCTGATAGCATAGTAAGAAAAAAAACCAGTGGTTTCATCATCGTAATCATCATCATATTCCCCCAAATCCTATGGCCACACCAGAAAAGGCAGCAATGCCCCTATGCCATCTGCATGTCACTTCAACTGCTCCACTGTCAGCAAGCTGACCAGCCCACAACAGTAGTTGGGCCAGCATGATTGCCCTGCAGCCTTTGAAAACCTGACCTTTTTGTCACATATGAGTCAGAGAGCATTATTCTAGCAGTATGCATGGCTCTAGCAGGGCCACACACTCAAAACAGCATCCCAGCCACCTTGAGGAAATGGAGAACAGATATAAGAAACCATCCAGAATGATAGATGATCCTGAGAACATGAAAAAAAGTATATGAAATACAGGAGACCTCTGTTTTCATTAGGGGGAAAAAAATCCTCAGTGAGGATTAATAAAAATTATGAAGGGAGCTGACGCAATCACCGTAGGTGGCTATCTCAGCTCATCTCAAATGCAAAGGCAAGGAAAGCTCGCCGTAGCTATAAAAGGCAAAGGCAATCAGGCAAGAAGGGCAAATATGTAGGAACTCTAATTAACGAACAATAAATGCATAAAATAAACTGCCAAAAGATGAAATCAAAGCAGGTACCTTTTTTTTTTTAATGAGACAATACACTGGTCTACAATTATTTTTTGTAGCAATTTAATTATGACAATGAATAGCGTTCCATTTTTTTTTTCTTCTTTCTTATGAGAAATAGTAAAGCAGCTTGTTAAAGTAACAAAAAAATACATATTTTCTTCATTTTCTCTTTAAACATGCTTCCATCAGCTTAATGGCATAAAAATGGCATAAAAGACTGATGTGCTGTATAAATTCTTGCCTGTTGAACTCACCTGAACCAACATGTACTACTAGTAGGAACAGCATTGTCCCAGTAGTGCCCAAAGACAGCTTATTTGCAGTCTACAGGATCTGCCTGCTTAACTTAAAGGAAAATTCAGTGGTTTATAATAACCAGTGAGTATAAAATTTCATGATTGTAATGACATTTGCTGCACTAAATTCTACCCATCATTTCCTCTAGGCACTATTTGCTATGTTTCCTGGAATGCATGACAGTATTTGAGTATAGAAAAACTATAACACCTCTATCCAACATATTTAGGTAAATAAATCCAAATATGATCTAAAACTCCTGTTAAGTAAAAATATCCTAATGTCAATTTACATTCAAATTATGTTTAAAATTCTGAAATAGAAAATTAATTTGCAATTATTGATTACTTTTTTAAGAAGTTTTACCTCCGTATAAAACGTTTTGTAAGTTTGAGATTATCTGGGATGAAACATTTTGTATGATATAAATTATATAAATTGTTTCACCATACACATGCCTCAGGTGTTTTACCTGCCAAAATTAAGCCCATGGCTTAGCAAAACCATTCACTACATGAGATTGAAGACACAGAGCAGTATTTGCAAACAGAGCAAAGCATATGACCAATGGCCCACACAGCCCATCTAATACAAAAGGAGAGTGGCTATTCCAGAGAATCTGAGTAAAGGACTCCAAGACTGCTTTACATAAAGCCATGTTAGCTATTTATGAAGAAAAGCACTTTTCTATCACTCTCAGGACCATACTCGAGCTAACATGCTCTCCCTGGATCAACACAACTGGCCCCAATTCTTCTGTACTCACGCTCACTGTTGAATAATGGCTAAAGAGAATGTAGGGGGAGATCTTTGAGGATGTTAACACTACCATTGCTGCCAAACACAGAGATTCCAGTAAGTCACCAGATGCCTGGCAGAACTCTCCCATGCCACATGTCCTTCTTCAGAGGGTAAATAAGAAAATGACAAGAAATGACAATCAAAGGCTTGACATGTTCATGCACCTTGGCCTACGGACTCATCCCTGCCCCCTGCCTTTTTTCTTTCTCTTTTTTTTCTCTTTTTTTTTTTTTTAAATCTGTCAACTCTACTATTCCTGTTTCAACCATTCATGTAATTTCATTGTCTGTTATGGCCATCTCCTTATTTTCAGGGCCTGTAGGCATTAATTTTATTTAATATACTATATTCTTGACACTCCACATGGTGTTAATGAGTTGCCAGCTGCCTGTTGTGATACAAGAAGTAACCGTAAACCCAGTGTCGCCTTTACTCCTGCAGTGGTTCAGTTTTCTATTGTGACACATAAATGTCAA
Source organism: Urocynchramus pylzowi (assembly GCA_013397555.1). Lineage (NCBI taxonomy): Eukaryota > Metazoa > Chordata > Aves > Passeriformes > Fringillidae > Urocynchramus > Urocynchramus pylzowi. The sequence continues at coordinate 100,052 of VZRH01008037.1, forward strand.
CTGGTATGATCAGAAGTAAACAGTCATGACAGACAGGAAAAAAGGAGCTGACAGTTGAAGGTGATGATATCCATTAGGCTTCTACAGCTGCCACCTCCTGGGGAGACTGCTGAAGGATTTGAAATGTGGTGCAGAGCTCCTGGCTAACATGGCGCTATGACAAAGAATATGCTTACCTTCAAAATACCTGGCCTACCACCTAACCATCTGGCTTATTATCATTCAGATAAATCCACTTATATGCACAAGAAGGAGAAAGCCATGATGGAGCACCAGAAGTGCATAAAAAGGGCAGAAACATTAGTCAATCAGCCCGATGATACTCGAACAGTTGTTAAGGGAGCACGTCATTGCCTTGCTCACTTAACCATGGACATAAAAGAAAAGAGCTTCCCAAAAAGACAGAGTTTAAGATTTCAATTTAATTAAGCTGAATCTTAAGATGTCCATCAAGAGTAGTTAGAAGGATTATGTCAAGTCAATCTTTATTCACGTTTTAATCTTTGTGATAGTAGATTAAACACTTCATTTCGTTGAAGAGAGAACTTTTACCTGATAAATGCAGAAGTAAGAAAAATCACTTAGGTTAAATACCAAGCCAGTTTTCTTATCACAACCCACTCCACTGGACTTTAAGTTGTGCAACCCAACCAAAGCCTGTATTTGACATGTGAGAGGATGACTGAAGAAATTTGAGACCTCCCAGTGTGTGCAAATCCCCAGCAGACGCCAGTGCCTTTGCTCTCTCTCCCCCACACCTCTGCGACACAGTCACAAAGATGTCAGGGCAGAATGGAATCCTCAGATGGCACATGTACCTCTAGGCTGCTGCAATTTATGCCAGGGCTAACATAGCTCAACCCAGAAAATTAGAGCTGTAACTGCTTCCATGATCTCCTCCTTCCATCCCCCAACACCAAGAGCAGTATTTTTCCTTATAAGCAGCTCATGTAATTGCCTTTATTATACACAATATTCATTCCTTAGATTTTCATCACCAATGGAGCTATTATAAATTATTTTAGCTGTACTCTTCATGCTTTTATCCCTGTATTGATTTTATTTTTAATGTAAACTTTTAAATTATAATGCCAGAGAAACAACTACTTATAGAGCTACAAAGGCTAAATTAGCAAGACCTGAGAGAAAAGTGCTGAAGATATTTGATATGAAACATTAAAACCCAATGTTATTTTATGTAATACTAAAATGTAAAAAAATGCAAATGTAAATGTAGTTCCATCTTCCAGAGTACAGCAATAATAAAGTATTAGATTCAAGCATCATAATTAACTTAATCAGATGGAGTTTTCTTTAATTCCCTAATTCTTTTCCTTCAGCCATCTAAGCTTTTCTCAGGTTGAAGAATATAATAATGAAAAACACCAGCAGATACTACTGAAAATGTCTCCCTTTGCTTGTGTTACAGTAAAGCACTGAGTACTTTGCAGCATGTCTAGTATTTGGCCACTGCAGTATTTTAGACACATAGGAACATATCCCCACATCTACTAAGAAAATACCTTCCTGTGCCTCTGACACAGGACTTAGTGAATATCTCCTTTAAACAGCTAAATGGATCACAGAATTTAAAGGCATGTTTCGTCTGGTCTCTATAAAGGTAAGCACACATAATTACTGTATGCAGAATCTCAGCATTTGCAATTAGTTGAAAGCAATTCAAGTAAAAAATAAACCTGTTACACCATGGAATTAGAGCAATAGGTTAAATCGCAATTTTTGTCAACAAGTCCATTTTTACTCTATCGATTTGCACAAGGTGATACGATGCACTGATTTGAATCTTATACAAAGAAGTGATATTGCACTAATTGAAAAATAATTGGATTCGCCCCGCTTTATAACAGATTCCTTTGCACTATCAAAGTTTTAATCTCTGATGAGTTTTGCAAAACTCACAACCTAAAAATCACTGATTTCTATCTTAATTCAGATATGTCAAATATTTCAAGGTGAGGAATTCCAAAACAGCACTCTGTGCAGGCTGCAATGCAAACATGAAACAAAAGTGAAAATGCTAACATTTTCTTTCCATATATTGTAGCAAATTAATTGTGTGTTTTGGTAACGTAGCTTATTAGTTTTGCATAATTTAAGTTTTAATTCATCGTTTAATTTTTAATTAAGTAGTCTCTTTCAAGATGAGCTTTCTACTCGCATTTTAGTTAGATGCTAACCATGTAATGCATAAAAGCAGTGGCAAGAATGTAATATTTAGTTCATATGATTTCTCTGTGATTTCAGACATGAAAGTAACCAATTTTTCAGAGTATAAAATAACAGCAATTGTAAAATGTCATATAAATTTTAAATAATTAAAGACCTCTGAAAATATCTGAAAAACTAGCAGAGCAATTATAGTGAGAAGAAGAGCCACATACTTTTCATAGATTATAGATTTTGCTATGGGTTTTTTGTTTCAGTAGTTTGGTTTTGTTTTGGAGTTGGGATTTCATTCTTTTTCTCTCCACAAATCCTACAATTTTGCTAGAGCAATAAAACAGGATTTCACCGTTCTAACCTCCCTAGCAAACATGACTAATGCTATGCAATTCCAAATTTAGAGAAATAGGGGAAGGGGTACATTTATTTTTGCACATAAATAAGAAATTTACAACCAAAAACTATTTAAAATTGAAAAAAATTATATTAATTGTAATTATGCACAAAGTTAACATGAATGTTTATCTGTGCGTATGGAAAAAACCACTTAATTCCAACATTATAAACTTGGTGGGTGTGAATTTGTTAAATGCTATTAGTTCGAGTTACCTAAAATTTATTGAAGGAAAAAAAAAAACAAACCAGCAACAACAACCAAAAAACCAACACACTCCTTGTTTTAAGAATGTATCTGCCAGTTCAACTGAACATTGGGAGTGATCCCAGGACTTCTCAGGCCCACACAAGCCTATTTTCAAGGTGAAGGAAGGTTGACATCAACATACCTGAGACATGCAACAACAAAACACAAAACTAACTTAACTGTATATGCTTTTTGCAGATATAACATAAAGACATAAATATGAGTGCAACATCAAGCAACATTATCTTTGCACATTTTCTTCAATGTCCTGAAAAAAACCCAAGCATTGGTTTAAATATAAGTTTTTATATCAGAACTTCTTTGGTTATAAATAAGACTTCTAAATTGAGCTCCAAGTAGTAACGTCTGCAGTGTCCAGAAAGCATTCCCAGACAGAAAAGTACCACCAGAAAGATACAAAAAAAATACACAAAAACATACATGTCCCATTCCTAAACAAAAGGGGAGCAGCTGCCTATTCCAGTTCTGGAAGATTCCATGACTTGGTTCTGTGACTGGTTGAGAGAAGTTGAAGTAATTTGAGTAACTTCCAGTCTCTAAACATTGCAGCGTATTTTACAATGGAGTATTTACTAGCTGATCAACTGCAGTGAAATTACACCTTAGAAAAAAAAACAATTCCTTGTAGGAGTCATTATATAAATTCCAGTTTCACTATTTCCCCTGAAGTTGTTAACTTCTGAGGGCATTCCTGCCAGGAGGCCAAGATCTCCCAGCAGCACCATTGCTGCCAGGCTCCCGTTTCAGTCGCTCAGTGGAGTGGAGGCCCTGGAGGATGCAAACTCAAATAAACTTCCTCAAGCAAACTGCCATGAAGTCCCAGAAAATTTGCCAGGTAAGAAGGCAGGAAACAAGATGGAAGTTTACATTTCCTTAGAATGTTTCATTTTGGGCAAATCCACATTTCTTAAAGAAAATGTTGATAAAATATTTTTTAACAGCTTCCTTGTCGCTCAGCCAGGTTTCTGGAGGAAATGAGGAGTAATGAAACCTTGCTTGGAGAGCCCAGTCTAGAAGCTGGCCTCCCTTAGGGCCAGAGCTACTCTCTGTGAACTGGGCAACAGCCTGTTCTTTTAAATCTGACTACAGGGATCAGTTTCATGATCTGAAATAAAGCAGCATCCAGTGGCTGACCCTGAGGTGCACAATAAAGGTCTGTCAGGGGAGATACACGTAACGATGGGCTACGCACAACTTAACAGCAGAGTACAGTTGGTGTTTGCTCCTGCTCAACAGGAAGCTGCAGGAGGAAGCCCTGTTTTTACAGACCTCTGCACTGTTACAATGGTCTGCTGTTCAATTACAACTAAACAGGCATGGCAGAGCAAGAAATCACTGAAAGTCTAAAGTTTAGCTTTATCACACTCATTCTTCTGCTTTACTGGGGCTTTACCATTGTTTTAGGTGCTTTTGGTTGTGTTGTGAATCTTTAAACAACTGGCTAAACTACAAAGGCTGTGATCAGCCAAAAAACACTGACTCACAATACGAGTTCCCTCAGTTTGGCTAGCTTCCTACTGAAGCCAAGTGTTTTGAAAAAATGAAGCTGTCTATATAATTTTGAGACATTTTTTGCGTAGGGGTTAAGATAAAGCCTGCGGCAATCCTAATGGAAACCTCCAAGCCCACTTTTAAATCAACAAGCTGAAAATATTAAGTAGGAGCTATGGGTTGAAGACTTGGGTTGAAACCTAATGGTATCACTTTACTTATGTCCAACTGAACTTTCTGACAGGAAGACCTGGATAGATCAGCATTCACTGCAGGAAATGGTCACTTATTAAGGGGGTTACAAAAGCTTTCTTTTCTAGGGACAAAAATACAACATGTAGTATTGAGGAACTCACCAGCAGCTCCTCATCAACAGCATACTAGCATGGTAAAAAAAAAATTGAACTTACTGAGCAATTCAACATAGGTTTTCTTTCCCTGAAGTGTAGCAATATAGCACATCTTCCTCTACACACTCAAAATCTGAATAATTGGGTCACTTGGCCTGTGTGAGTAACCTATTTTACTGTCATATTTATATAAACAAACAATTATACTTAATAATCATTCATGCTGCTTGACTTACTAATCAGATAACAGAACGTGCACCAGCGATGTAAAAGAGCCATGACAAAAACTTATCACCTAGCCTTCAGCTGTATACAGAAGTACTGGAGAGAATGAAGATAAAACAGGTTTCCAAATTCACATACACTTCACATACACATATTGAAGGTCAGGCAGAAAAGGATGGAAGTGATTCCTGCTTCCACACCTACAGATACCAGTAATGGAAGCCTCTGTCACTAGAAGATGCATCAGAGGGCTGTACAGGCAGATCAGTACTTGGGTGCTGGTGGCAAGGAGCTGCTAAGATGGGGAAGGTGACACACTTGTGATAAAAGCTATTCCATTATTCACTACTAAACATTCATTTTGTGCCAAATTTGTGGTAATTTTGAGTAACAGCAGTGCTGATGGCTCAGTCTACATTATGCCAAATATGTACCTGCACCACAAATGCCATGTTTAAACCTGGAACTCTGGTTTTCCTCAATGTGCTGATGACCCAGGAAATACCATGAGGGTGTAAGAGCTGGCAAACCAAGCCCAGAAAACCCCTTTAATTTTGCAAACAATGGTGTTAGCAAATTCTGTCTTCTCATAATATTATCCTCATGAGTTATTCAGTACCCAGCTGAAGTTTCCATTGCACAGAGCATTTCCTCTGCTGTGAGGACTGGCAAACACAACCAACACACACACACACACAAAAACTGGAGCCCTTCTTTCCATCAGGGCACTCATCGGGTCTTTTTTTTTCTTTCCTCCCCAGACACCTATCTCCACAAAACTTTCAGGAACAGAGGCCGTAACCTGAAGTACTATAATAAGGTGTAAATCATGTCTCAAAGACAGATCGATCAAAGTAGGGGAAGGTAGTAGGCTGTTCATCTCTAGAGGATTTAAGACATTACCTTCAAATGAAAAAAAATAAGCATTTTAAAATTTCGTTTTCGTTTCACCTAAGGCCCTAGCAAACAGTATAAATTTTGAGCAGCCATATCTATTTTTCAGTGGCTAAACTGGCAAATGTTTCTGGGCATTGCCATATTTCACAAACCGTGAGGGGTTTTCTGCTGTAGTTTTGGGCCCAGTGAGATTCAGAAAGTACAAAAGGGCACATAAGATGCTGTACATTTTATACCCAGTAAACTCTGATCTGCGATTGATTTACACAGTGTGCTAAGTCTTTATTTCTTTTCCTTTAGCTTGGCAACATAATTTCACTTTGATGGTCAGCCTTTCAATTAATCAAAGTGGACACAGCATTTGCAGCTTCTTTTGAAGTCAAAAAGAATGGTGTGCTCAGGACCTCTTAAAATGAGACCACTTATTTAGGTACTTAAAGATGGCTGTCAACACCTAACTCCAGTCTCCTAAGTTTGAAATTGCTGACTTTAGTAATTTGCCCAAGGAAAGTGAACCTGGGGCACAGAGAAACTACACAAAATCTTACCTCTCATGACCAAGAAGTCCTTGGCTCTTAGTTGTAAGTGCAGACAAAGCTCTCTTTTGACTGGTTTGCCAGTACTGAAACTCAATTCAAGAATGCAGAAGTAGACCATTTCTAAAACGCTGGTTTGGTCAGAACTGTTTTCTAGTGGGATCTTATGTCCAACTGCAATTATGTGATAATGGAATCCAGACATGGATTTACAGAAATCAGAGGAACATGGCAAACTTATAAGGTATTTCTCTGTGTTTGACTACTCAGACGAATTGCATCCAGGTCTGCTGAGCACTGGCTGTACCGTGCTTAATTTCAATGCCCAGAGGCAGACAGCCTGATACAGGAAGCAGTGGCTGACACTGCAGCCCAGCACACAAGCCAGCAACACACTTCCTTTGTAGAAGCGTTAATGCATTCACAAGAGCTCTTCTCACAAACTAAGAAGTGCTGGAGCATTAATAAAGTCTAGGAAAAAAGAATTAGCAGCTGGGTGGAGCTGATACATTTTCCAGTCCAATGTCTTTTTTCCCTCAGTTATGTGTCAAACAGCTTGTCTGTGCTGACATGCAAGTGCAGCTGGCACAGGTGATGGGAGATGACGTGCTACATGAAGGAGACCACCAGGGTTCATATCGGGGCCATGGCAGGCTGCTTCCTGGTTGTTGGGCCACGGCAAGGCCCAGAGCACCAGACTGCAGCGGTGGCTGCTCCCTGCCCTTGTTAAATCAAAGCAGCAGCAGCATGCCCAAACAAATGCTTTGCTTTGCTTGACACACATTTTAAGAGATGCACATGAACTACAAAGGTCCAGGGAGGAGTTATGGTGCTAGAAACAGGGAAATGAATTGTACTTTGTAACTTGAAAGAGATCACAAAAAGCCATAAGCACTTTTTCCTTCTGTTTAGAAAATGCACCTTGCTCTTCAGTTGTAACACATAATACATTACATCAGAGTATGGCAGGTAAAATACGTGCTTTGTAAAGTTTTTGGTGTGTACTAATTCCCAATACTCCCTTCTCCAATAGAGAGAAACAGAGTTCAAAATAAGCTCAGTATCAAGACAGCTACAAGCATACACTGCCATTCATCTAATGCTAGCCCACCTTTTCTTCAGCAAAGTATTTTGCACTACATATATATTATGAAACATTCTTCCATCACAGTATTTTTGATACCACTAGCAGTGGAACTGCTAGTGGTATCAAAATAGGTAGACCAGATTTTTAGGCCTATGGCCCTTAACAGAAACAATACAAAATAAAAATTCTTCAAAAATTTTCAAAATGAGGACAGAAGGAAGCAACTCAGGAAGTACAGAAATGGCAGCACATACCCACCACAGAATTAAATCTGGATGACGCTGTGCTTCAGTGTCACAAGTAGAGATATAATCAAAAGCTTTCATAGCTGATGTACGTCTCCATCTACAAAATGTAATACTCTTACAATCAGGTATTTTCAATACTCACTGATGTCTAATTTTTACTCAAGACTTCATATTTTGCATTCGGGGTTTATTATTTTTAAAAGTTTAGATTGCATCAGTAAGAACACAGGATGTGCTAAAACGTTACATTTCATACACTCTCAATTCTGCCTAAAATACTCAGTTCATCTCCCTCTCAAGTCTCAACTTTTGCAACAGCAACCATACAGCAAATTTTCACAATAAACTGGGATTTACAGGGTACTAGTGGTTGACAGTTGAAGTTCAAAAAATTTATACCTTGACACTACAGTACTCACTGCACAAGCAAATGGGCAAAATGTAAAATAAGATTCTCTAAGTGATCCTTAAAAGACAGAAGTGTCAACCAGTCCATATTATAAAATTCTTGAAATTAAGAAATTGCAATTTTTAAAACAGAAATTCTTGAAATGAAAATAGTAGCAAATTGAATAATCTGTTCAATTAACTGTAACACAGTAGCCTATGACAGCAGCTAGCCTAGGACTCAGAAGTTTATCAGGGGAAAGAAATGAAAGGGACAGGAACAAAATACAGTTTCCCATCACAAACTTGCTTGTAAAACATATATGCTACCTCAGAAAAACAGTCACATCTCATCACAAACACCACCAAAATTATGTATCTTAAGGAAGTGAATCACTTTTAAGACAACTGAACTTGTAGGAACACTGCAAAGTGTGTCCCTTAACACTTATTCCATAAAAGTTCCTATGGAAAGACAATCTTGAATGATCCATGTCATTTGGATGTGTTGCATCCAGCCAAAGTAAAGGTGCTTAGACTTAGTAGCAGAACTGCTTTGTGGGTGTATCTTAGAGCCCAATAATGCCCACTTACACAGATTAAAATATTACACCTTCCAGTCTTCACATACAACCTTCTTTTCTACAGAAAGGTGGTACAAGAGGAATCAGAAATTTCTGAACCTTAATACAGAATCAAGAGCAAAGGCTGACCAGTATCAAAGTTTTTTTCAGCTCAACAAACTCAATGTTTTGAGTTACGCTATTCCATTCCCTTCTTACACAATCTGCTGCACATATATGTTGTGTTTTACTGAGTACTGTGTAAACAATATTATACAAAACCAAAAAGTAGCCAATAACACAGCATAAAAGCAAAAGACTTGCTCCAAACAAACAAAGCTCTCCTTCCCTTCTCTCTGCAGGCAGGGAGAGTGTCCTGCTCAGAACATCTCTGAGCAGGAGAGAAAGAAAAGGTGAGACAACTGCAGCAAACGCAAGGCAGCCAAAATTAAGGGTATCCTTAAAGACATGAATGAGGAACAGGTGAGCAGATCTATGCTGCCATGGGCAAAGATCCAGTTACTTAGATACAAACAATCTGTGGAAATATTTGCTCAGCCTATTCAGTTCTGCAAACTGCATCATGATTTATATCACATGTGAGCAAATAACTCACAAATAGAGATTTATAAACAAACTGCTTACTGAAAATCACCTACTCAAGTCCAAGAGGCACATTTAAGCAGGAACAGAGCAATGGTCCTTCATGAAGCATCTGTGCCTCCAGCTTCTGCATTTGTGAGGTCTAACAGAATTCCTGAAAGTGGGTAGCTTCCAGTGAGTCAATGTGGCTATGACACAGGAAAATAAACATTTACACAAACAGTTTTATATGCACCACAACTAACCAGTCAGTTTGCCATTACTTGGATGTCTTAAGTTTAGAAAATACAGTGCTACCTTTATTTGTTCTTAGCTTTAAAACAAAACACACAAACTCTACCAAAACTTTAAAGGGGTAATGCTAAAACCAGCATTAAAAATATGAATGTGATGAAATCCAAAAATGTTTCTTCACATCACACGCAAAGTAGGGCACGCAACTTACATATGTATGCAGAAGATTGCAGAGATTTTTCATCACATGAAAATTAACTTGTGTTTTATAGAGTAAAGATAAAAAGAATCACCAAGTGCCTCCTTTCCTGATATGTGGGATGTTTTCTATTGTAGCCAATGACTTTATCTTTCTAACAGTATTTACTATTTCTAACCCATTTCACTGTTATTACACCTTTCCAGTACATCCCTGTTCCCAAGCAAGGCATCTTCTTGGCAGTGTACGCTAGCCTCCAGGAAGCTGACCCCCTACTTTGGAAAGCTGAAATCAGGCAGCAAGAGTGTCCTGCAGGAACTCTGCCTGTTGATTTTCACTTTTCTTGTTTTCTCCTGCTGTCTCTCCTGTTAAAACTATTCCTCTGCTCCAAAAGTAGCAATCTTCTTTTCCTCTGGATTCTTCTAATAAAACTCATCAGCTACCCTCCAAGGCAACCGATCTCTAAGTCTGTCAAGTTCAAAGGCTGCAAATGCTATCTCATATCTGAGGAAGAGCTAGAAGCGCCTGAAGTTTATGTGTCTTTTCCAAGGGTATCAGCTGTTCGATTATGAGTGATTATCTCTCCCTACAAACCTAGCCAATGAGTTTTCCACACTGTATTGCTCATCTAAAAATTATGCTCTGGTTTCTTCTGTGCTCCATGGCAGCCATATATCAAGGAGCATTGGGAAAAGCTTCATTGCAAGGAGATATCAAATTATTTGGGTCAAACATTCCCAGTCATGTTACAGAGTGGTGACAAAGAAGAAACTAAATGGAATTAAAATTTATATTACAAACTGCAGCTCTCTGCATAAAGCAAATCGCACACCAGGAGTCAAAAGAGTTAGGATGCAACTTCCCCTTTTACCAATATTTGCAGGCAATCACTCACCTTTTTATCAAAAACAATGACCTTTATTGATACAATGATGACACAGCTTAGAAGAGTAAATGGAAAAAAAGTATGAAAAAAAAGACTTTTTATTATTCCTTGCAATCAAAATGTAAAAAATTAAATTATCTGAAAAAGCACGTCTTTATTAAAGAGTTGATGAAAGTGTGGGTCAGTCCTATTATCCTTTTAAATTAATAAAAAATTCCTGATCTTTTAAAATTCAGAAGAATGATGTATATTTAAAATATTCTGTAATTACTGCAAAAGTATTAATTAACAGTTCATGGATGCATAAGTAGTGAGATGAAGGAATGAGCCAACTACTCACTATAAATATAAGCTTAAAAAATCATTTTATAGCATTTTTGTAGCTGTATGATGTTAGGCAGGTCATAACACTAGTACTTTTCCTCTGAAAACCTAATAATTATTAACCTTTTTAATTTTTAAACTGAATATTGACTTTGCAATAAATTGGAGTAAGTTCAATCTTACAGTCAATTCCAAACATGAAAGAGTTTCTCTCTCAGCTACACTGACCATTAGCACTAATTTACAGATATTTTCTTAGGCTTGACTCAAAGAGAAGTCTGAATTATCTTACTGCAAACGATTTTAAGTAACAGCACAATAATTCATATATAAAGCTCAGAATTATAGATACATAAAATCACTATTTTATCTACCAAACTATAAAAGGATATTAGAATTTATTCCAAATTGCATGGGAAAGCCTTAATGTACACAACACAATCTTCCTTCCACAGTAAGACCCACAGGTATAGAGGAAACATATGGGATAACAATTAACAATTCTGTTAACTTCAGCCCTTCAGGAAATGCAGAGGGTCTGCTTGTATATTTTAGGAACGTTTTGTTCAATACTTTTTGTTACCTTTTCAAAACAAACCAAATACTTTTTGTTACCTTTTCAAAACAAACCAAAAAAAAAGCTTTCTGGTTAGATTTGATATATACTAGGTTCTGCATGCTGTCCTTCAACTCCCAGAAATGTCCCTCTTGTCACCATAGGAGTCTGAATCACAGTGTAGTTAAGAAACTGCCTCTTGCTCAGCCCATGGGAGGCTGGTTCTGATCAGGCAGAGTTTCCCTGCTCCTCCAGCCATTCCCTTCTCTTCCCTTTGCAATACTGAGCCGAGGCTGCACCCACACACACACCATGGGAAGGATTGCAACTTCTCATCCTGGGAACCCAGAGGGAGGAAAGAAGAGGTGGTGGGAGAGGTGCATTTCCTGTGTAGGACATGCTAGTCAACAGACTAAGGAGAGGGTGGAAGATCCAGGGGTGCATGAGAAAAACACTCGTGGCACACGGGATGTGGGGACCTGAGCTGGGAGGGGAGAACTCACTTCAGTGGTGTGGGAAACTACCTAGGCAGCTAATGGGATAAGAGACGCTCTCCCACGGAGCTGAAAAGGCCAGAATCAACGTGGCTGGAATTTGCAGTGACAGGATTTCATGGGGTAAACAGGGTGTGGACCAATACATTCAGCTTCAGGTTGGTGAATGAGCTAGAGAAGAGCTGTTAAGAAAAGGGATATGCATACATGTGTGGGTAGAGAAAACGAAACATGCCAGAAGTAGGATTTTATAATAATAATATAGGAATCTTTCTAAAAAGTACAACTCAGAACTTCTCTATTTCATATTAACTTCTCCATGGACACAGAGCTGTCCCAATGGTGCAGAACACTCCTTCCAATACCTCTTTAGCAACAGAGGAAGAAATATTAATCATGCAGATAGTCACAGCCTTTTTGTGTAACTGCACTCCAGCACAGCATCCACAATATTGCCAGATTCTGGGTACAAATTCACTCCTTAATGCTGTATCAGACTCCTTTTACTGTTGGGAAACTCACACCCCAACAGCTTAAAACAGAGGAAATCCAGAGTATCAGATAATATATTTATAAGGCCAATATTAACTTCCAACTTCAGAAATAATATTGGATTATTTCCTGTGTTTTTATATGTATGCATGAGGATAGAAACCTCCTCCAAACAAACCCTGAAGCACTGTCAAGAAAATTATTTCAGGATATGCTTTTTATGCGGACAGCAAACACCACATGGTCCAAAAGATCATTTGTGTCACATAGTGTCATATGTCTATTTTACTAAATGATGGTATATTTGTTTGATGTTCTCTGGTATATAAAAAAAAAAAAAAAATAAAGGAGGGGAGGAAAAAAATAAAGAAAACACCAAAAAACACTAAATAAATTCCTTTTCTAATTATAAGGATAAAATCCCATAATGGATATTCATCAAAAGCAGAAAAATAAACCAATACATAGATTTTGTAAATTTGCTGTCTGACAGTTTAATTTTTAATAAACTGTCAGGAATCTGGCATCTAGGAGACTGCCTTCATCAGGAAATAAATCAGAAAAGAGAAAACTCGTTAAATTAAGGTCTGCAATGGAGGCATTTCTGAGGAAGCAACAACCTGCCAGAGTCCTCCCACCAAGCTCCCAAATGTTATGTGAAAACCTTGCTAGTCTCTAAGTGACCAACCTTGCATTCTGATTACATGCCCTTCAATTTCTAAGGCTCTAGACATCAATATAATGCAATTCTTGTGTCATTCCAACCCTCCAACATACCAACATCTCCCAGTTCTATGCCTTCAGCAGGTTTTCAAAACTACAATTTCATTTTTTGTGTGTGTGTAGCCAGGTCAATAATGAAAATATTTAATAAGATCTATCCTAGTATAACCTTCAGAGTAATCACCTACTAGACTTCTCATTACTTTTTTTAATGCCCTTTGCCAAATCTGAGAGCCTGATTTTTATCAGTCGTCAGTAGAGCCTTACAGGTCTTGTTCACTAAAAAGAGACAAATTTCCTGCTGATCAATATTTTCCCCCATTTTTTAGGCTGTCTGTTCACACCTATCCTTCTTTTTAAGGTGGTTACTCATCATCTGAGGTCTACGGCGCTTTCCTTCTAAGGTTTTTAATCTCATGAGCCAGATGCTTAGGCTGTGCTCTGCAGGCCCTTGTTAACCTTCAAAGAGAACACACACTTCTTCGCATGAAGATGTACTATCCACAGCAGTCATTGGCAAGAAGCCAACAAAAAAGATCTAGAAAAGCTCTTATAGCTGTTACAGCTCAAAAATAATTTTAAGAATATTGTTAATCTTGGAAAAATATGGTATCCTGTTCTTCAAAAAGAAAAAGTAAAAAGTGTGTATAATCAAACCATCTCAAAAAAAAAAAAAAAAAAAAAACAAAGAAAAAAAAAAAGAATGCATCCCTCCATCAAGAGATCAAATTTTTCATTGAGCTATTCCAATTTAAAAATAATAAAAACACAGATTTGTACTTGGCTTCTGGTTCAATTTAAATCTGAAACTAGGAGAATTGTTTGATCCAGAAAAGGTCCAATCACACAAACCAAACTGTGTTTGGTTTGAAGGATGAAGGATGAACTGGCTGCATAGTGCCAGACATTCAGTGAACAATGCAGGTGGCTGCATAATGCCAATATATGATATCCAACATTTGTCTTAACTCTAGCAGAGTCCACCTGCTTCCCTCACAAGAATATGTGGTATTTTTATGTGGTATTTTTAACCAGTTGAGGAATTGGATTATAAAGAAAATCATGACACTGCAGTTAGATGGATACCAATAGAAATTCAGAGGCTGTAATAAGGTTAGGTGTCAGTAACTACTAGAAATTATATCTCTGGCATTGCAGTACTCCTGAAACAGAATACTGACTGGCCTCAAGTCTTAATATGCTGTCTACCAGGTGGGAACACAAAGAGCTTGTTTCTGTTCTTGGCTCTACCACTAGCTTACAAGATGGCCAAGGCCAAATCTCCTTCCACACCTCAATTTTTCAACGGGATAAAGAAATACTCTCTTAGAATGAAAACTGATGAAAATGGGTGTGTAATTGTTATATTATTAGTTTGACACTGCAAGATGTTCCTTTCTGTGTTTATACCCATCTCTTCTACAGATCTCCTGCCTTCACAATAGACATGAGTGCTAGAAGCAGGTAACTGACTTTTTCCATACATCCTGTATGGACTGGCCCATACCACAACTGATAAATATTAAAAAGACCCATAATGACTTGAAATATGCCTAGAAAAAGCTTAACTCAAGCAGTATGTGCCTAGACCTAGCGATTGTCCCAAATCAACAAGGAAAAGACTCGGCTTGCGGTAAGGTTTACTCTCCACCATAGTTTTTCATTGTATGTAATTGTCCTTAAATCCCACTGTGTGTAAACTGTCTACCCACTCTTCTCCCCACATCACAGTTAGGGCTGAAAAAGACTCTGCCATACTCAGAATCCAGTTTTAACCTCAAGCCTGAAGGTGACAATTAGCTGGTCTGCCTCTGACTGCCAGTCCCATGCTGCAGGATCCTTTAGTTTTATTCAGTTTCTGCTTGTCCATAAACCCCTGAACCCTCTGCTAACTCCAGAGGTTACTTTCTTTGCCAGAGCATTAGGGTTTTGGAAGACTTGTCTTGGCTGCTTACTGAACTGAACACAATGTGATCTGACACTAGTTACCCTACCTACTCAGGTCTCTTGAAAAAGATTTTTAAAAAAGGTAAATAGGCAGCATGTTCTTTGCAATATTTATGATAATGATGATGATGATTATTAGTAGTAATGTGGAATGAAGATTTGAAGTAGTTGTTTTTAAACTGGGCTCTACAGACTTGCAAGCCTATAGAAAAAAATACCCAGAACTACAATACAGCAGGTTTTTCCAGTTTGCACTTAAACTTAGGCAGATTAAAGCACTGAAGAACATTGTGCTTTTGTTAAAACAGAATGAAGTAACTACAAAGACCAGAAAATAAACAAACAAATAAATAAAATGCAGGCACATGTTTAGTAAACTCAAGCATTCCAAAATTACTTTACATCCTTATTAAACTGCAGCAGATTCTGTTTGGGCTTACAGAAATCAAAATAAACTTGTGATCCAGATAGAATAAAGGATATCAGAAAAGATTTTAGTAATAACCACCACAGCTAAATGATTAACCTTACCAAAATATCAAAGGAAAACAGCTGTCAAAAGTGTAAATTAAATCACTTTTAAATTGAACAGAAAATTATTTCCTATTTTCTACAGGTTATGATTTGGAGTGATCCTAAACCTCTGGAAAAGAATTTTCCAATTTTCAAAAATTCTGAAGCCCAATTACAAGTAATTATAGCTTTTCAATTTCAACATGATGAAATAATTTGATTCTTTTTACAAGAGGTCTGGTTTAGCTCAAAATAGACAAGTGCTTCTGCAATGAGTTAGTACACAAAGACAATAAAGATCATTCTCAAAAGAAAATCAGGGATACGTGTTGGCTATAAATCATAAATGGAGCATTCAGGCAAAAATAGTTTGTGTGTTCTATAAATGCCAGCTATTTCCATTGCACATGAGTGAGATAAAGTAAACAGACCACTGACAGTTTTGGTTTCCAAATACAAAATAGGCAAGATTTGACAGAAGAAAAAGAAAATGTATGGCATAATCACTACTGTTAGATCTAGTCTTAAAGTATAATTTGGAGGAACAGAGTACATGAACACAAGTTTTTTCTACATTCTCAATCCAGAAGAAAAGCAAATTGGGACCATACAGCATTAAATTAAAACTAAATATTTTTTCAAGTTTCTTGTTCCCACTTTCTTACTCTCCATCCAAGAATTATCACTTTTTTCTTACTCTTTGCTATATTACCATTCACTAAATTAGGAATTCCATTTCAGTAAAGCTCCTAAAACCTTTCACACAAACACAAAATAAAAAGCTCAATCAACTCCAAGACAGTGCAGTGCAGTTCATTTCCATAAAGTTCAATATACTTTGCAAAATGCCTTCTGCAAGTGAAAACACTCCTAAAATAACTGATACATTTGAACAGAATTATACCACTCTGTTGTGTAGTTGAAGCTGAACTTTGCTAGACCACCTTGTAAATAATAAGTGCTGTAATAAACCTTTATAGATTAAGGACAAAGGTTTGTATCACCCCTCTAAATTATAACCAAACTTGATATAACACCCATATCCTGTAGCAAAAGGAAATACCCTGTAGAGAGTATCATCTAAATGTAATTAGCAAACAGAAGTAAACCTCAGTCTTGTAAGCAGAGAACTACCATCTAATCTGCAGGCAGAAAAATCTGGACACAACAGTTCTTAAACTCCTATGCAAGAATGGGGAAGGAAGTTCACCAGCCAGGCTCTGATTTCCAGGGTACCTGCCTTCCCCCGGTTTGTTTGAAGGTTACCTGATTACAGTGTTACCCTTCAGAAACATGGAACTTAACAAACTGTGCAAAAAACACTTGCTGCAACATAAGGAGAAACTGATACAAAAAAATACTAGCAGTGACTATATTAAAAAAAAAAAAAAAAGCCTATGCCATTTTTCTAACATTAGAAGCATCAATAGTATTATTATGTTCAATTCTTTTGCATAAGAAAATAAATCTTTTTGCCTAGTACTACAAATTGGTTAAAAGTGTGTATATAGCATGTTATAAAGAGACTAATATAAAATTAAGAACTATTTCTACCATGTATCAAAGCACCTGGTTACTATTAAGTTTTCACAAAGAAAATTAGTAGATTGAGCACTGACATATTCAATAAACCCAGGTTTCTCTTGTGGTCAGTCTTCTGGCAATGAAGCAAATCTTCAAAGACTATTCAAAAAGGTGTCAGCCAAAGGGGAAAATAAAACAACCAAACACCAAACAACTGGTTAACTTGTAATGATTTTTTTCTATATATATAGACAACAGCAAAAAGCTAAAATTTGAATTGACAGATGTTTTTTAGAGGCTTTTAATGCTGTCTTAGCTGTTGGGTCTGGTGTGTGGACACAGTAATTTAACAGCAGATATAGGGAAAGATAAAGCAGAAAAAGCCAGGCACACTAACACCAGAAAACTGACACTACAGTCCTCCTACACCCTCAGGTAAATATGTTGCTGAAAACTAGGCAGGATTTACTCATATTATGGAATAGTATATAATTCCATAGTGTGTTTTATTTGAATGTACATTTTTAAATATCATCCTTCAAAATAGCAGACAACAAAGCTCATTCTATATTTCACAGGCCAGGTATGGGGGATTTTTTTCTTCGTGTTTCTCACCTGTTTCAGAAGACCAGATAGGACACTCCATCATAGGAGCTACACATCCTTGTCTGTCTTGGAAGGTTAAAACAGTGGGACATTTGGCTGAAGGTTAAAGTAGTTTTCAGACTGCACTCACAAATAGCACCTGCAGACTGTTAGGTTTTGGTTGGGGGTTTTTCTGTGTGTAACATTCAACAACATGGAATAAAATCTAAGCAAAAGGGATTTCACTTTTTTTTTTTTACTTTTCTTTTTCTGCTACCAGAAAGTATTTACCTTTATTAACGTTTGCTTCTTTCCAGGCAGCTGATGCAATTAAAACCTGAATTAGATTTTGAACTGTGTACTATTTTCTCCAGCTTCTAACAGGCAAGAATATGTTCAAACATCCCTGGGTTACCTCATCTAGCAAGACCCAGTCAATGTGAATTGAAAGTGCAAGTAACAAAACAGGAGGCATTTAGCCTACATATAAAACTAAAAGTACTCTTAGTTAATTATAAGCAAATCAAGATAAATTGTTAACATTAGGAGATAAATACATTATGTTTTTAAATATGCCAAGTACTTCTCCTGCATGCAAGGTCTCCCATTCACCATGTGACCCTTGGGACGGGCAATGGATCAGAGGACAGCTGAGGGATGCAAAGATGAGGGTAACTGGAGTGGGCTGTGAGCCACAGCACATCACATGGCAAAGTTAGGTTCAGCAGCTCTGAAGTGCCTCAAAGGCTCCCTTTTACACCTTCTCAAAACTAAAAGGTGATCACTTAAGTTCAGATCACAAACTGAATACCACTGCCAGTCTGCTGGAGACCACACAGGTCATGGAAATTCATCTTGCCGACTGCATTATTTTATTGACATTAAGCAATACTTAGAAAACAAACAAATAAGGGTGATTATAGATATCAAGATACCTTTTTCACAGAAAAAACATGACTGCCTCCAATTTGATTTGCTCCATCACACAGGCACACTATTAGCTTAGAATTTTATAAATTCACTATCTTCCCTCATAAAATTTTGGATGCAGCAACACAGTAGACATCCAATCCAACCTTGTCAAATAACATGTCAAGACACAAAAGGTGTCTAGGGCCCAGCAGGTCACTGTTTATATCTCCAGAGAGGATAAAAGGTTATTTGAAATTACTAAGCAAGAAGTACATTCTTTAAAGGAACTTCTACAGCTATCCATGCACTGGGCAGGGATGTGAGAGAAGAAAATTTAAATGTGCTTTGACTTTACAATTATCTTTGCCTTCTACTGACCTAGTTTAAGAAGTGGTTTTACACAGTTTTATCTTCACTGAGAAGCAGACATAAATAAATTATCCATCTCAATTTTGTTGGCATTTTGTTGACTTATGTATGAGATGATGAGATTTGCAATGATACACTCACTGTTCTCTGGCATCTTGGGACAAGTGTTCTTCCAACTGTCTGAACGTCACATGGAGCGCATGGAGGGATCTACTCTGTGGAAATGTGTATCTGTATCTTCAAGGGACACGGTTCTGAGTTGTCAGTATATAAATGGTACTGTAATCTCGATGTTCTTCGTTCAAAGTGCAGTCCTTTCAAGTAACTAGCAGCAGAAGAAAAGTCAATAGGAACAAAATATCCTGAGATCAATCCCAATAATGCAGAAGAAATACTCCCAAGAGACAACCACCAAATCATATAAAAAGTTTAGGAGAACTGTGATAACACACTTATTCTTTACAGTCAAATTAGGCCTGTCTAACCTGGGATCATATTTTAGGAGAAAAAAACAAAAACCAAAACCAAAAATAAGTAAGTATATTTGTTTCTGGGTTTTTTTCACAGGGATCTATGCAAGTATAGCACTCCACTTGAGTGGAGAAACTTGTAGCACATTAAAGCACACTGAACATTATTCTGGAAATAAAATTAAATCTGCTACTGCCCAAAATCTTAGAAGCAAATTCTCCCAAATGTAAAAGATCAATGACATTGGAATCTCAAGGCTCATTACAATGGCTTTGTAATTAGCCTGCAAAAACCTCTCAGAAACTCTAAGTAGAATATTGTGCAGTTGAGTTTCTCTTCTACGAGGCAAATCCCTGAAACGAACAAATTAGTCACAAGGCCCTTAAGGCAGAAAAGTAAGGAAAGCTTCTGTTCTCTCCAACACTTAACACGAGGGACTTCCAAAGAAATTTAAACATTATAAATAGGCAATACTCTATCAAACAATTCATAATTAGACAGTGGAACTAACTGCTACAAAATATCATTAAGGCTGATGACTTAGCAAGGCTGGGAAAAGGATTAGACATTTATACGGTGTAACAAAAATATCCAGAGTTCTAATAATTTTCCAAGATCTATTAAATATCATGTTCCAGAGTATAACCCAAACTCTAATCAAAGAACACGTAGTTTAGAATCATCACAGAATCACAGAACAGCCTGGGTTAGGAAGGAACCTTAAAGCTCAGTTCATTCCACCCCCTTCCATGGGCAGGGACACCTTCCACTAAACCAGGCTGCCCAGAGACCCATCCAACCTGGCCTTGGAATAGTTGCAGGGATGGGGCATCCACAACTTCTCTGGAATCCAGTGCCTCACCTCCCTGAGTAAAGAATTTCTTCCTGACATCTAATCTAAACCTGACTCTTTTAGTTTAAAATAAAGCTTCTTGCCTCTTCCTCTGAAACCTCCACTGGGTTGACCACATAGGATGGGTTAAGAAATCCAGTCTGTCATGGGAATTCCTTTGCAGTTTTAAACAAAATAAGCAAGTTGATCTGTAGTCTTTGGCTCAAAGCAGCTAATGATCATGGTGTGTGCAGTCATAAGGATCTGGGAACTGAGGGGAATAGGAAACCAAAGCTATACAAAGTGGACTGCAATTACAAGTTTAGGTGTCAAAACTACATTATTCAATAGAATGGAAAACACAAGAAAAAAAATTAAGAGTTTATTTGGCTACTGTGTTATAAGCCTCTTCAAAAAAAATAAAAAGAAAGAAACCAAACCCATTAACAGTCAAATATGCAAGGGTAAAATGCAATTGACCTCACAACTGAGAAGACTGTTAAAGTTGAAAAGTTTTTCCTGGCACCACTTCTTTGCTCTTTCCTCCTCTGCAGGCAGCCCTGTCATATCAGTTCCTCTTTCCACAATGTAAACTGTCCTTGCTTCTCCCTGTCTCAGAGGATGTTCTAACTCTCTAAATCATGTGGCCTTCTTTGTGTTTTCCACATGCCTTACCAGCTTCACAAGAGCCAGCCTGTGAGGGGCCCAAGACTGAGCCTTCACAGAACAGCTGGGTGGTTGCAGAAGGTAAAACTCTACAGTAGGAATGGGGTAGAAAAAAATCAAAAAGAGAATCTCACTGTAGTCCAGATAACATAAAGCATAGTCCACTCTTAAAAACACCAGGTTAAAAGGTTTGAAAAGAAGATGTGCAATTAAAAATGCATAATTCCAAATCCATAAACACTAATCTCTGTGTGTTAATAAGCCTATCTGTAAAATATGAGATAAGGGTCTAATAAATGAAAAAAACACTACATTGATAGTTCCTATAAAACACGGGTCAAAAGACTGACTTTGCATGTAAATATTTGAACTACATACTGTAAGTAACATTTCAGCCTCTGCATGCAATTATTAAATATTAAGTAAATAGCTATGGATCATATGTACAAAGGTGAATGCAAAATGCAGCAATATTTAAATTAAGATCAAAACAAAAACAGCCCTTTGGTTTCTGGTTTTCTTCTTCAGAGAGTGTGGATAATAAATATCCAAGAGCTTTCCAAGGCCTCAGAACAGATTGGATCCGTTTCTTTATGTTTCCTTTTGTAATCCTGTCACAGAAGCAAAATATCAAAAGATACAACCTGCAATTTGGCGGCGAAGAGAAACACTGCACCTCCCTTCAGTCCTTGAAGATCTTTTTTTTTTTTTTACCCCCCCAAAAAGCAGAAAGGCATATCTGATGACTTGCACTGCAGTGTTCAAATCAAGAATTTTATTACCCAATTCACCCTCCTCTACACTGAGAGCTTGGACTAAGCCAGCGGGTCAGATACAGCAAGTAAACCACAGCATTTGCTCAAATATTTTGAGAAAACAAAACAAACAAGAGAAAAACCAAAACCAAAACCAAACAACCAACTCAGACAGGCCAACTAAGGCACTATTTGAAAAGAAAAAGCTTATTTGTATTTTTGCATAGCTGAAGGTACTTGGTTTTGGACTTCTTGGTAAGTAAGTCAAAAGTCCTTGAATGCACTAGTACAGTGTAAGTAACATTCAGAACATTCTTAGTTGCCCCGTTCTTTTTTCCTCTACAAGTGATTAATTTCATGAAATAATGCCAATAATTTTTTATAAACTATAATGCAGTCTAAGAATAGGCCCCTGTATAAATTGAACACTGTAGTCAAATATTTTGTGGGTAGATTAAGGATAAAACTGCTAGTTCCATGCTGTGCCAGATGAAAAGGAACTGTTTGAGTACTTTAGAGCATGCATATTTAGTAGGTTATCCAAATTATTTATAAAACTTTAGGGAAAAAAAAATTACTATTTAAAGAAAATAGTACCATTCAGTGAATAAGGAACAAGAAGAAGAAGAAATTCAGGTTTCATTCTCAGCTTTCCAGAGACTAAGCAAATCACTTCTTCCTGTACAGTTTCCATATCTACAAAATGAAGGCAAAATTTACTAATTTGCTAAAATGCTAAAGAAACTGTACATGAAACATTCTGACATATGAACTGAAAGTTCTTGACATAGGTACTGTACAGATTTGCTGAAATTCTGCAAAAATTCAAAATCTTGACAGTATGTTGAGCAGCATCGTATATTTATCGCATTCTATACATGTCAGCAACATATATATTCAGCTCCATCTCATCACATTTAGGAAAACCCCACGGAAATAAGGAAGGGAGCTGAATAAGTTTGCAGAGCCACAAAAGATTGCCCTGCAGTCAGACAGATATAGTTTACACAAAGCAAACCAAGTCTTTACTATCTTCAGCCATGCTTTAGACAGTCAGAGACACCCCAGTCATTGGAGAATGAAGCAGTGAGATGAAAGAGCTAAGTACGGAAGAAAAAGGCTGTAAAGTCTACAAAACAAAATGGGCATTTACTTTAGCATCAGAACATAAATAAGTAGTAACGTTTTAATAAATGATGTAGGTGTAGGGAGCTTTAGCAAGCAGCTCAGCAGTTCCATGTAATACCAGTACTGAGGTCTTCAGAGAGACTTGTCTACATGTTCTTACAGCACTGTGAAATGCAATTCACAATCCCTTTTGACAGCCTCAATTTAGACATACCCACCTTTACAGTAGGGACTGTACGCTACAAATAACTGTCACAACTTATTGAAGAGACCTCCTAGGAGAAACACAAAAGATATGCAAAAGAAATGAAGAACAAAGGTTTGCCCTAAAAATGAAACTCCTTACTAACTTTTCTGAAAGTGAGACACTATCTTTCAATGGACCTCAGTGGAAAGTCTCATTAACTCAGAAACTTATACTGTTATTAATAATAAAAAATACATTCAAAAAATATTACAAAGCCACAGTCCTGTAGCAAACCATTAACCAAGTATTAAATAACATGGTCAAAACCATGAATTTACATTTCAAGAAAGAATAAGTATAAACTGATACATAGTATCAGATTTTACAAGGAAAGCAGGAATATTCTTGCTATTACCCATTAATCCAGAAGTTATTTCCCACCTCTTTCAGTTATGCAGAAAAGGGCACTGCCCCTTCTCTGTGTATCTAAGACACCTTGGATATTACTGGAGATGGAGCTACAGACCTTTACACTAATGAATGTAGAAGCACAGAAGATAGCCAGCACTCTTGTTTACTATAACAGTTCTTACTAATTCTTACTATTTTCTCTATTTGAATAATTGTCCATGGGGCTCTTTATCTGCTTCACAATCTGCCCAGAATATCTTTCTCCTCCAACAAGCTGACACCTGTTCTTCATTCACATGAAGAGATGCAGCAGTTTTTCATTTCTGATTCTGAAAACGTTAAAATAGTTGGATTTTTCTCAATTCGGTTTGGAAAGAAGAAACATATGAAAGGAGAGTCTTTCTTCTACAAAGTATTAGCAAGATGTCTAAATAACAGAATACCTTATCAGAAAAATACTATGAAGTGAGTAAAATTACATTAGGAGAACCAAAGAGAATAGAAACAGGGATGGATTGGTCCTCCCATTTTCTAGAGGACAGATGATGAACACAATTCCAGCCTTGCCACTCTTGGTACTAGCAGACAGGACTAGAACACATGGAAAAGGGAATTGGATAGAGAGGTAAGTAGGAAATATCTCTGCAGCTCAGTGCACTGGGCACGGTGTAGTCTTGTTTTCCAGAGCACACTTATGCATCTTCAAGAAGAGTTCAGCTCCAACTCCTCCATACTCCACATTTGGTGGTTGCAGACAGTCCTCTCTTCTTCAAGATGAATGAGTCCAGCTCCCTCAGCTTCTCCTTTCACATCACTCAGGAAGCCTGAGGCTTGCTTGGGACTGGCTTGGTGGCCTTCTTCCAGACTCACTATGACTCTGTTAAAGTCTTTCCTGCACTGTGAACTCCAGTGCTGGTCACAATATTCCAGATGTGATCTCAAATGACAGCCAGAGGGTAAGAATAATTTTCCTCAACCTGATGGCTGTGCTCTTGCCCACATAGCCCAGCATTCAAACAGCCCTCTTTGTTGCAAGGGCACACTACAATCTGCAGCCTGTTCTCAACCAAAAGCACAAAAGGCCTTTTCTGCAAAGCTGATTTCTAGCAAGTCAGAGCCCATATGGTCTTGTTCTGTAGTTTACCTCATCCTAAACATGGAATTCTGCATTTGCCTTGCTTCATGAGGTTCCTCTCAGCTCATTTGTCCATTCTGAGTAGGTCCCACTCAAAGGCAGCCCAGCCCTCCAGTGGACTGTCCCCACAAAGTTCCTGTCATCCATGGACTTGCTAAGAACGCAGCAAATCCACCTGCTAAATTAACAGTGAAACAGAGAAATCTGAAACACATGATAATCTAGAATGGCCATCTCCACCCTATTGCAGAAGAAGGAATACACAGTGGCATTTTTTAATAGAATAAGAGTCTATCAGTTCCAAATATTTGCTGCATCCTCATGTAACAGACTACGTTCTATATACCAAACTTGACAGAAGGACTGACTTTACATGCATATGTTCTACCTACCCATGTAAAGTGAAGTCAGTGGTTGTTTAAGATAACGATGGATTGTAAACAACTGCAGTCCAGGAGTTGGGGGGATAAGTTTGCTTCCACCAATTTACTGATCAAAACCTCTTAAAATTCCCAGAGCTTATTTGCCAATACTTCAAGAAAAAAAACTACCAACAAGCTGTTCCTGCAAGAAGCATCTTTCAACATGAATATCCATCTGGCAAAATACATTGCTGTTAATGTTCAGGAGAGTTTGTTACAATTTCTTACAGATCCTAACCATCTTTGACTGTCTTTGACTTTTGATTTACCTCAATAAGAGAATAACAAGGTATTTTTGCCCTTAATAGGAACTGAACTGAATCTGAATCCTGAATTTCTCTTTTAGAATATGATATGGCCTTAAGAAGTGGAAAGATTTAAAGATGTTATGCCTCCAAGAACTCTATGTTCATACTGAGACAAGAAACATCAGTGAGCTACACAAAATAGATTTTAATGCCAAATCAATCTCACCAAGAGTGATGCAAAGAGAGTTGCATGACCAATGCATTTTCTTTGGAATTATTCCAACAGAGGAAACAAGAGGAAAGTGAAAAAGCCAATTTCTACCCACAAGATTTTTCCAGCCATCTCCTACAAAATATTTCTCTACATAGAAACAAATCCAGCCTACGGCACTACGACAAGTGACAGTCAACTGGAATAGCAGAGGGGGGCCGTTTTTAAACTGCCAAAGATGAGCTATCAAGCCTAGTAGCTACAGATTGACTGAAGAAAAATGTCCACGTTTCTGATCAATACTGCTTGCAAATTCTGTGTTTGATTGACAAGGAGAAAGGGAAGGCAAGGGAGGACAGCCCACAGTCTCAAGCTCCCAAGGGAGGGGAACAACAGCTTAGTTACACATCTGTAATCAGTCACTGTGGGGAGAGAGGTGAAGGCCATGGTACCCAGCTTGCCTGCCTTCCAGCACACAATAGCTGTCTCAGTTTGAAGGCTGTTTATCTGGGGACCCCACAGTCAATGGCAGGATCTGGCTTCTCTGATCCATTCTCTGCCCATGACTAAAAGAAGCTCTTGCTCTGTCCTACCTTTGGAAAGGATCCACATTTCTCCCCTGGCTTTGTATTATGCCTTTAGTGTCGAATTGAAATACTTTAGGCATAGGATTAAAGATAACAGCCACAAATAATTTTCTCTTTGCTGCTTCTGCTGGAAACTCTATATTGGGCACCTGAGTGGGGAGGAAAATAGGACAAAGAGATTACAGTAATATGATCAAGAAACAAAAGGATCACCAAATACCAGATACATGATTAAAATCCAAAACTCTGAATGGACCTGGAGGCAAGCCACCAGTCCGTCCAATTGAAAGCGGAGGTGGTGAGTCACCGAAAGGATTATATTCCTTCTGCCCACATTCTACGTGCATCTCCTTTTCCTAATTTCTGGCTAAATATCTTCTGCTGCCTGTAATGAGTACAGCTTCTGTTCCTATAAAGCACAAACACTTCTTAGACTAGGCTATCAGCAACCCGTAACAGGCAGATATCTCAGCGTCTGGAAGACTGTTCTTTTAAAGATCTGACAAGGAATAATATCTGAACTTAGGTGGTAATTAAACTGTCTGAGCAATGCTAAGAACAGATACATTATCTTTTAATATCAGAAATGAAGCACTATTAGAGAACACAAAAGCACCTCTCCACACAGGAAATATACAAAATGGATCCTTCTCTTGCTGCTGGGAGCTCCAGAGTTATTCATATGTTTGATCACATATTTGACATCACACTATTGCTCCTACTGACTACTGCCAGCTTTCCTGGGCAATCATGCTTGTATAAATTCAAATCTCTCATGCAACTTTAAATGACTTTTTGAAAAAAATACTGCTATTGGCCATTTATTATATAATGATTCACGGCATATTTTTTGAATGCTACATTGAGTGTCTAGTCTGGGGAGATGGCAGGGAAGAAAAACCAAGAGACTTGAAACTGAACTAAGTAGACTACTGTGCTAATTGGGGGGTGGGGGAGGGGAAGGAAGAGGGAAAAAGGGGGAAAGCAGAGAAAAAAAAGAAGCTCAAAAGAAGTCCCAAGAAATCCACCAAATTAAAAAGTTACATTTTATATTCTGTGTCTTAAGAGATTACAGGGTTACAGGTTATAACAAAGAATCAAAATCATCTGTTGAACCATCATTTTCTGTCACATGCAATATTTTCATGATTAGTGAACACAAAACATTTAAGAGAGAAATTTAGAAAGCTGTATAAGAAATACAAATATATTTGAGAGGAACAGAGACCAAGGAATTAGACTCTTTGAAATACCCAGTAATGTCATAAAAGTAGAAAGAGCCTGTAAATGCTAGCTCTGTAACTGATGCTCAAAATGTTCCAGTATCTGGTATTACACTATTTGTTATTTTCTTGCTGCCAATTTAATTCTCAAGTGTATCTGAATCAGAGATCACACCTCCATATCTGCTGAGGCAAGGAGCTTTGCAGTACATTTGTGGTACTTTTCCAGATCTCTCATAAATCCATTTAAATCAACCTAAGGCTTTTTAGAAATCATTATTTCCCATGTTTCTCCCAGACTTCATTGTACAGTACAAATAACACACCATCATGGGAAACAGACAAAATGGATACTCTTTTCTTCCTGCTGGGAGCCCAGGACACAGGCACACTTTTGGCTGTGCATTCAGCATGTGCACAGCCACTTCTACTGACAAACTCAATGATCCTATATCCTCCACAGCTACTGTTTTTTCTTTAGATCGCTTACCAACAAAATAATTGAACATATAGGAAACATCTTCACTCCAACAAAATTAATTTTTATTCATATAAAAAAGTACTGACAGAAAATATCTAAGTGTTCTGACACATTAACTATGGCCAGAGTAAAATCTAGAGAACTGCCCACAGAAGTTCACCTTCTGCTGCCCACTTTTCTAACTGAATAATTAGCTCAAAAGTGATAGACAACCATGGTTCAAACCCTAATGATGCTTGTTTTGTATCTTACAGCATCTTCTGTTTCCTCTATAAAGCAAAGCCAGACCCAAAATCTCTGTAAGAACTGTCAGAAGCTGAATATGAAATAGCACATGGGCAGTAAAGTATACAAATTAGAAAGCACCAAACCCAATACTCTTTGAGTCAAATTACAACCATTTCAAGGATGGCTAGCAGGTTAGATGATTGCAGCATTTCCTTCAGCTTTGAGTCTATGAATTTGTGCCTATTCCTGTCTATTTCTATAAACATACTATGATCTTAAGTTACAAGTAGCACACACTATTTCCCCCATCCACCCTACAGAGGAGACACAGCAATCTAGGAGCAAAGGAGACTTCCACCAGCAGAATTCCTACATCATTTGCTGCAAAAACTGGAAGCATTCATTCAAGTTAAAAAAGAAATTTTAAAAAACGTTGTTGATAATTCACAGCCCTGCCCCTACCTCTCAGGGGCCATCTTCCACCCCACACTTTTTCTTTCATCTTGAAATTTTTATAGCCAAAACCAAAATCCTGATTTTTCTTTTTAAGTTCTACCTTCTGTTTTACCACCAGTCTCTGCTACTTATGGATTTCATTACCCACGGTCGAGTTCCTTCACTGGGAATTGGTTCTTACTCCTTTTTCTTTTTTCCCTACAGCAGCAGCTAAGAGGAATATTTTAATTCTCAAAAACAGCACACATATACAAATGATACAATAGGAAATAGGTGATTAAATCATTCATTTTTTGAAGTTGTTATCTCTCATTTTAGCCTGCCACCTTCAGTGGGGCTAAGAATCATGTCTTTATATGTGTTGTAACAGTTAACAGGAAAACAGTTTTAATAAGATGTTTGGCTACCATCACAATGCACCTATTTCACATAGGATTAAGCCTGGAATTAGTGAGAACTATAACAACTGGTACTATTATTCTGAAATGTCCTAATAACTTTCCAGATGCCACATGTTATCAGATCCTATTCAGTGGAACTTAATATTGTAAGCATCTCCCAGAGAAAGAACAGAGGTCACTGACTGATGCCTGTTTCATCAAGGGTGTTGAAAGCCTTTGGTACCTTCCGTTATTCAAGAAATGATCTCTTCTTCTTTTGCTATAGGAAGTCAATACACACTCTAATAAATGTAGGTAAACTAACAGCCAAAACTTGAGCAGGAAACACAGTTAGCTCAATATAAGTCATCACTGACAAACAGAAAACATGCAGAAACCGAGGTTTAAAAGAAAATCGTCTGAGCCTCATGGCATAACAACCTATGTTTTTTCCTACTAAGTTAAACCCCATTTTTTTGAGTATTGATCTGTGATATGATCAAGCAAACAGGAAAAAAAAACCTCTGGAGCAAGTGGAAAGAGGTGAAACTCCTACAAAATGTTCAAAAATAAACCTTCATGTGTGACCACAAAGAGTTTGTTACCTTTAAACACTGGGAACATCTGTCTGTCTTCCACAAACAACACAAGGATGTAGACGTTACAGAAATACAGTTGCATTTCACCTGGCAGTTTGATGCAGCGTACTTGCACATGACAACACATTGATTTTACTTCTACCTCCATGCAGACATCTACGTAAAGAAATCCATTAGGCAGACAGTTCTCATCTCTATTGACTGACAGAGTGACAATCGAATACTTTTCACCTTCCAAACTGACTGACAGCTAGACACTTAAACAAGCCTTCAAGTTGCAATAATAGTATGAAACACTTTCAATTACCTGAATCAAACAAATCCATGATCCCACTAGTTGAATGTATTTTTCTGTCTGCTGCTATGCCTGGCTTGGTTTACACTGTTGTTTGGGCAATTCAGACCCCTAACAACAATGCTGCAAACAAACAGCAGCCCAGGGTTTCTAAACAATGAATTATACCTCAAGTAGTTTTGCTATACACATCTTTGTGACCAAAAAAAAAAATAAATGCAGCCAGCCTTTGGAATCACTTCCTTTTTAGCCTAACAATGAATCAATTTTTTTAAACTTAAAAAAAAAGAAATGCATGGGAAATAGCTACAACATTAGCTACGTGTCTTTCTAATACCAGTAAATGTTAAATGCCAGCCTGTCTTTAAAAGGTGAACATTTGTTGGGTTTTTAAAGTAAGTGAAATTGTAACAGACAGTATTTTAACTTTGGGTCTAAATATATGAACGGTTTAGCTAGTTTTCTAATTCAAATTACAGGTATTTTTCTAAGTAATTCAAATGTTAATGAATTGAATTCAGTCTCTTAAAATCTGAATTTATTTAGAGTATATTAATGAACAACTGAATTTGACAGAGAAACAACAAATCCATTTTTACAGAT
>VZRH01008037.1:132862-140362 GCA_013397555.1 Urocynchramus pylzowi
ATGCAAAACCTGCCCCATTTACTTTGCCGCTAACTCAGAAAGTTTTTCTGCCACATTTTTTTATTAGAGTTGTCACAAATTATGTGCACTCTTATGAAAGCTATCAAGAACTGTAATCATTAAAAGATCCACAAATATTTTGCCCATTTACTTCTCAAACACAACCATCAACCATGTCTTCTGTCACCACTATCGGAACAGTTTGTTTTAATACAAGTTTGGTCACTGGAACACATGTATAAACTTTTTAGAATAATTGTTCACTCATGTACAAATATACAAGAGTAATGCATTAGCCTACACGATGAACTTGTGTTTTAGTTAAGCATTCCTATTTATACTAATGTTCATTTAAATATTGTGCAAAAGTCAAATATTATCAGAATAATATAACATTTTATTTTAGTGCGGCATAGATTTACTAGTTTGCTGTTTCCATAAGTAGTATTCTACATAATACTCTTGCTGCCTTGTTCAGGGACAATCTAATATTTAAAATAAAATAAACAACAGACCCTTTTTCAAGTTATATATAATTTAAGAAGACTCTGTTTCTTTTAAAAAATGCATAAGTAGTTCCATAAATAGAGTAGAAATTAACCTAAATTTATCAACATTTTTCCATCTGTAAAACACACAATATTAAATTCGTATGAAATCATTAGGCATACAGTTTGCTTACTCAAAACCAAAACATACTGCAGCATAAATGGGTGGTTTGCTCTCCGAATTTTTTTTAAAATATGATTTACAGAAAGAACCTCCTTTGTATATTCCATCCTGCCAGAGAGGCAAAAGCAATAATAAAGGTATGTAGCAACTATGATGATCATTAAAAAGCGAAAGCAAAGCCAAAGTGGAAACCCTCTACTCTCCACAACAGTGGCATATTTTTTGGCCTGAAATATCTCAAAACAATAGTTTTTCTTCAGAAAGAGTTGAATATTTTATTTATGGATGTTGAACACAAATTTAATGCACACTATAACTGCATAAAGCTCTGCTTTATTTTTTATGAGAGCACCCCAGGCAAGCAAACATATAATGTAGACCTGATGTCAGCCACCCTAGTATTCTCGTTATGATTTTTTTTTTAATTCCCCAGGTGGAAGGAAAGAATTCACAAGCTTGTTATACCTACTACTTCTGTCATTTAAATATAAGCTCCTCAGATCAGTAAATAAAAGGAAATGGGTGTAATTTTGTTTGTGTCATCCTTTAAAGAGATTTGTTGGTATTTAATACTGAATCAACTCGCCAAACTACCAAAATGCATTTTAAAGGCAGTTGCACTTCTACTGTGATTCTTGAGCCGCCGTAATGTAAATATCTCATCTCTTTCCAAGCAAGCACAATGTTGGTGAAATACACGACATTTGCTGACCGATCTTTAAGAAAATAATTAGATAAAGACAAGCTGCTGTTTTTCAGCCCCTATCAGATTAAAAATGTTTACCTGTTTAGCAGGCAGGTATGCGACACTTACTATACAAATTATACAAGTAAACTGATGATTAACTAAATGTGTTAGCAGTATTATGAGCAAACACAAAAACTGAGCAAAAATAATTCATGTCTTCTTATAAAAGGGTTCCACGTCTTATCTTTAAATCCTTCTAAAGATCATAGAGACAAACGCCTTTGTAATGTTTGAGTCTATTTACAACACACAAGCGCTGCAGCTGGGGGTGAAGTTAAACCAGCTTTTTCACAGGCAAAGTGAAAAAATTAATCGGAGCCTCTCCCTCCGACACTCCCTAGCGGCTGAGCGCGGAGGGGCACGGGCCCCGGCCCCGCGGCCGCGCAAGGTTTGGGAGGCGAGAGAGGCAGCGCCGGGAACAGCAGGCGCCAGCCCCGCATCCATCCCGGCGGGTGACAGCACCGTGCCCCTGCGCCCCGGCATCCGAAGGCAGTAAGGACAGGACTACCGAGCCCTGATGCTCTGTGTCTCGGCGTGCTCCCATTTAAGCTAAACTTTTCACATCTGTGCACACGTGTGTGCGTGCGTGTGTGTCCGTGTGTGAGTAAATCATCTAAAGGTTAAGGAAAAGACACACAACAATTCAGATGAAAATAAATTCCAGAAAGGAGGGGGGAAAAATAATGTCCACTTCACTGTGACCAGCAAATCGTTGCAGAAATGCTTAATCTAGGAAGCATATTACACAAAAACAACAAGGAATACACTTAATAAATCTCTACATTGCTTCTAAATAATTAGGTAAACACATTCTGAAGGGATTTCCAAGAAATTCAGGTATGTGATTAGACACAAGTTTGCATGACCAGAAATACATTCTAGCGAACACTGCTTAGTATATCACAGTCCATTCTTAGAAACACAATTGATACCTTAGTAATTTTTCTCCTTTCTGCCCCCCCACCCCGCTCTTTCTTTCCTTCCTACAGCCCATTAAAGTGCTCCAGGGACTTATTATTGTGCATCCCTTGTCCTGACCATAATTGCCCTCCAGGTACAATCCTTCTCATGACTGAGATGTCCTAAACACACCCAGGTGCTCTCTGGGGCAGCCAATGCGTTTCCACAGCATGAGGATCTAGTGCTGGACATGTCCCAGTTCCACAAACACCAGAGGGGACAGAACTAACACTGTTTACCTTATTAAAATCTGTGATTCTTGATGAACTTCTTGTATATGCTCTCAAGAAGGGGTCAAATACATTTTCCTCTCAGAGGACGAACTCGTTTAATGAATCATGTGGCTACAATAAAAATCTAAACATAGAAGAAGGCTGAGATTTAACACATAATCCAAAATACTCAATTTTAGAACTTAAGAATAACATAGTATCCATTTATTTTCTAGAATATTCAAGCCAGTATTAGACTGTAAAACTATTTTGTAAACACATTAAATTTTGGCCTTTAAGACTACAATATTGTAACTAAATGGGTAAATGAAAAATATTTTAGTTACAGCTAAGGCCTCTCAATATATTTCAAGGATAATAAATGAATCCCTAAATCGATACCATAAAATATAAAGAATTTATAAATAATTAAGACATTTATCTTCATGGTAGAGAATAAAGTTATTGTATGTAGTTTAGATATGAAAATGAAATTCCTGTATAAAACTGGTACCATTTTTATCATTTGTAGAGCTCAGTAGCACTGCTTATTAATAATAGATTAAGCAGTTGTAGCCAGCTATATAAATTGGCAGTTGATTGCAAAGGGACCTAAAATTGCAATAGCACAGCATAGCAGTTAATGCAAAAAATGGCCCTTTCATTTGTAAAATAACAAAAACCTGCACCTTAAATTGCTGTGCTCAGCTTGTAGCTGTTGTAAGGCAAAAATGAAAGGATTAGGATAAAATTAAAGCGATATGGTAGTAGCATTTACCAGCAAATATGATTACAAATAAGTCAGTTTCTACACTTCTTTCTCATCGAAAATTAAAGCAAAATATTCAGTAGTTTACATGGCAAATTCAGAATCACTCGATCTGAGAAAGTCAAAAGGCATACCTAATATTTCAGTGTTGCACTGTGAACTACTTCATACAGAACAAATGAGTAATGTACGTTTGAAAGAATTCCACTCTGCGATCTGCTAATGAGTACCTTTTCAGAAGCAAGCTGATTTTCCAGGGGCTTAAAAGAAATTCCTTTGTATCAACTTAGTTGTATGCAAATTAGGTTTAAAAAAAGAAAGACCTGGATGGGAATTGAGAGCAATGAAACACTGCAATGTACAACACAGTCGAAATGCAAAGGTAAACATACTTTTGTATGTCTTAGTCACTGCTTCATGCTTAGGACTAAAAAGGCTTACTAGAAAATATCTGCTTCAATGAAAGCTAAAGTCAACTTGGCAAAAGCATATGCTAAATGGCCAGTTTCCATTTAAATTGCCTAAACCCAGGAACAAAATTAAAGGAACGCTGAGACTCTGGAAGTATCCACTTTTACAAAAGTAACGTGTAGCTTCTCAGCAATTGAGTTTCTTCAGTGTTTGGATAGTATAAGCATTCTTCCAATCACACACAATTAGAAATACCAGAAAACTGCAAGAGATGTGAGAGTCACTTAAAACATAAAACCTCAACCAACATGAAAAAAAATATAACATTTTGCTGCAGTTTGAAAAAGGGGTACATAGAAAAATAGTGAATAGTGCATGACTAAGCACATGAAATAAGAAAAATGTACAGGTCAACTCATTTATAGTAATTCAACCTTCATCTTCTGATTTACTTACTGTAAAAAATCTATTATAGCCACAATTTGGTAGTGAACTGTAGCCATCTACTGGAATGAACAGATAAAGCAAATGTTTAAGACAATGTTCTTCCCCAGGAATTCAGTTTGCTCTGACTGGTCTACTACATGCCAGAAAAATGAACGGTGTTGGATGCTATTAATACTGGAAAAGGAATACCTCTCCAAGCCAGTGCAGGCTAAACAATGTCAAAAATACACTCACTCATTTGGCAAGCACATTTTTAAAAAGTGCAATATTTCTTACAACAGAAATGCATAGATTGTTTGCTATAAATGGTGAAATTTTATCTTACAATCACCGAGTTTACATTTTCAAAAGCATTTAATAGCAAATATTTTGGGCGAAACAAAGTACTACTTATTGAATATTAATTTTAGAGCAAATTAAATATCTTCAGCACACTATTATAGGACAGTGTGTTTCATTAATCACTATCAACATGTAACATAGTACTAATAGCTTAGATTTAAAAAAAAAAAAAAAAGATCAACCCGGGCCAAAGTCTGCTGCTGTTCTGAAACACAAGAGCTTATCCCAATACTTATGGCAATATTCTGAGTAAAGAAACTCTGGTTACATCTAATTCTCACGAGATAAGGATTAATATTCCTAGAGGAATTAATTCAACCTATGTTCAGCTTTTAAGTACCTCTTCTAAGACATCTCAAATCCTATCAGGAAAGGAATGCATGTAGAAGGGACAGGAGGGACCTGTAGTAAAATCCAAACCCATTATTAGGGAAAACAACCTGCAGAAAGAGATGATAGCATTTGTTAGAGGTAACTCTTAGAAGACTGAGCAAAGTCTCCACTTGGGCTCAGAGGAAGGGACTGAGTGGGAAAGCATGTCCACTTCTTCCAGAGGTAGTTTCATCAACAAGCATCATGGTGATGGGTCCTTGTATCTCCAAGAGCCATCACCATGGCTGCAATAACATCACTGTTCACAGGATGTTCCCACCACTACTTAGAGTGTGTAGGGCACGAGTAGTGCAAAGCCCAAGGATGGTAATTCAGGGCCAAGCTGAAGGCATCCAGAGATGTCATCAGATGTAAAGATGCTGATAAAACTGCTGGGTGGGGAAAGGGGAAACCAGCCACAACAAGACCCTGCTGTCCCACTCTTAATGCAGTTTTTGGCTAATTTAATTGCTATTATGAGGAGACTCATAATAACTACAGGCTACACCATCAGAATACATTGCCCTCTGTCCTCTAGGCATTTTGGCCCCAGAAAAGCAACATCAGTCTCTTCCAAGCAATTCAAGTGTCCTAAGGCCCTCAGTCCATATTATGCATAAATACAGAAGAAATACATCTTCTGTTGCATTTGGGCCCTAAAACAGACATGAGAGATTTCTTAAGATTTAATGCCTGCCTTGAGTAAAACTAGCCCATCAAAATAAGATACAATTTTTAATCAATATAGAAGAAGGGTAATCCAAGAAGCATAATGGTCTATATTTTTAACCCTATGCGATGCTTCTGGAACTGTTTCCTGAAGAAGGGGTCAAAAACAGCTGGGAAGAGAAGTGACAGCATTCAAAGAATAGATACTGACAGCATTCAAAGAACAACACAGCATGTATACACACACACACACACACACACAGAGTCACATGTACAGAGTATGCCCCACAAAATGGGAGAGTGACTAGAAATTTTTTATCCACTATTAACCCCTATATAACTCAGCCTCTATGACTCAGAGGAGGCCAGCACAGTATGAAGCAAAAATTATTACACAGAACAAGTCAACAGATCTCTGCAGTCAGAAGGATAGTAAGACCTCTTTGACTGCGCCTGAAATTTCACAAATATATTTGAAGATCGGCTCCACTGTATTTATTGAGAGACTAGCAAAGCCAGGTTCAAAAATCAAATGTTCTTCTCAAAAAAATCCATCATTTAAGCTTTGTAACCTGAGAAGATCAGCAGCATTCAATAATTTTTAAAAAAGGGAAAAAAAAAAAAAACATAAACCCTGCAAATCACTGTCTAATAAAGTGAAATGCAACTAAACAATTTTAAATGGGAAACAACATCTTGCCAAGTCACTTATGAAAAGTCATTAATGAAATAAATTAGTTAAGGTATAAACAGTAAAACTTATACTCAGCAAATTCAGACACATTAAACTCTTTGCAGTGATGGGCTCACTTTGACAAAACTATTTGTTCTGCAGCAAATGGGGAGAAATTCCTAAGAGCTATCCCACCAGGTAGAACTGGTAGTGAGCAGATGGGGCAGTGACATCTTTAACCATCACCATTAAGTCTCAAAAAGAATAAACATACACTTGGTTCAAAGCATAAACCAATCATGTATTGTCATTAGAAGCCAAGAAAAAAGGGAAAAAAAGAAAAGGAAAAAAAAATAAACACAAAACACCTCAGAAAACTCAGCCCTGCACCCCACACTACTAGGGAAGTGTACTCAGTTACTGTTCAGTACAACCCTTCTTACAGCTCTCCCAAAATAATCGGTACATCAAGATCAGAAGGTTTTAGCAGTTATAGTAAAATAAAATGCATTGATTGCTAGATTCACCTGATGTTGATAAAACTATTCTGAATCTGTTGGTGATATGAATTCAAAATTTCTTGTAATATATGCTACTATTCGATGAATCGTTAAAAAAAAAAAAGGAAAAAATAAAAAAAAAAACTGTCAAAAGCACAAAACAAAATCCTTGAATCAGGTCAAAGCAAGGCATAAGTTTAAGATACAGCAATGATAAATAACTGCAGCTCTGCAGAGACATGAACATTTC
The DNA here is from genome assembly GCA_013397555.1 of Urocynchramus pylzowi. Taxonomy (NCBI): domain Eukaryota; kingdom Metazoa; phylum Chordata; class Aves; order Passeriformes; family Fringillidae; genus Urocynchramus; species Urocynchramus pylzowi. The sequence goes on from VZRH01008037.1 coordinate 139,888, forward strand.
CCTATAGCATTTTGGATACTATAATAGTAGGTAGAAAAGCTTTTTCTTATATTTTTTCCCTTCATTCTCCCAAATCACTATCAGCAGTTTTTATAAAAGACATCTCAGTGAAATAACTGGTTATGGAATCAATAAATGATATGACAGTTCATCCAGTCTGTATAGCACTATGTGGAAAGCAGTGCCCTTCTTGTTAAGGTTCAATATTAAAAGATATGCCTGAAATACAAAAGGTTGCTGAACAAACAACATTGAATGTCAAACAATTGACCATTTCTCACAAATTTTCAAAACCTGCTGAAGAAAATAACTGTGTATAGACAGCAACAACATTTAAAATTGCCTTTACCTTTTACCAACCATCATAAATTTGGAGGTTGAAAGTGTGGTGCTACCCAAGTCAATTGCACCATGTCCTTTGATGAAACCAAAATACTGCCAAAGGATTCTGCAGTTTTACCAGCATTTTAAAAAC
>VZRH01008037.1:147862-187723 GCA_013397555.1 Urocynchramus pylzowi
ACAATCCAAACCTACCTTATACCCATCTTCTTCAATCGATTTTTAAGTGGTCATAAAGGAGAGAGGAAAAAAAAAGAAGGAAGCAGCCACTCTTACTTGTAACAGGTAACTACATACCCCAAAATTCTGTTTCTAAAAGCAAAGGCAAGAAAAAGGCAAAGGAATAATAGACATATTTTTTAATCAATCATTACCTATAAATTCTGCTCAAAATCTCAATTGCAGAACAATGCATTTTTCATATCCTACCTAAGGGATAAAATTTGAAAAGTGCATGATAAGCCTTTTCACAGCATTTTACCAGGCAAATGAAACAAAAATTTTAAATGCTGGGCAACCAAGATTTGTTCACCTAACCCAAAGTATCAGCCAATCTCAGAGCCAGACTTTCAAAAATGAAAGAAAGTCACACAGAAAATAGACATTACCCCTGAAATAATGGGATATATTTTACAGCCATGGGTATGGAAAAGAAAACAATTAACACACATCTGCGATAAGGCAATGAGTAGCAGACGTTTTATTCCAAATGTTAAAACATTAGCAGTGTCCAATTTCTGTGTCATGTAGTTTCTGCTGTGCAGCTGAAGAAAAACCAACCCTGAACTTCAATTAAAAAAAAAATAAAACAACACAGCAAAATTACTGCCTTTTTCAACAACTAGCTGAATTATATATTGTGTAATTTGTAGCATGTAAATATGAGGATCATTTGGAAAATTGAAATGCAGCAAAACCTTCCTAAAACAACACCAAAAATATGCTTTTTGCTCTTTTTTTTGCCTTTTTTTAAGACCAAAATTTCAAAATAATTTGTCTTTAAAAAACGTGGTATTTTGAGACCACACCATGATGTTGCACTGACATTTCACCTTTAAAAAGTGCCCAAGCAGATTCAAAAGCTTTTGAAACACAATTTATCCTCACAACTAGCAGAGGGCTTATTACTGAGAATCTAAAAGTCAGAGGATAGAATATTAACTACTGTAGAAAAGAAAACATAGTGCAGGACCTTCTGTTTGTGACAAAATTACAGAGTTAATGTTCCTGAAAGATCACTTCACCTTTTAAAGCATGATTTTTAAAAAGGTAAAATTTATAGCAATTAAAGCTAATGAAGAAATGCAGCATGAGCTGCTTATGTTCAGGAACTAATAGGTCCACTGAGCATTTCTAAGATTATTTAGCCATCAATGATAATGAATTGACATTGTCAGTGGTGTTAATGTACCAATGCTCTATAGTGCCACTAATCCGATAGCCAATCCTAGTAATTTTATCTTTTTTTATGTTGCTACTTTATTTTTTTAACCAACACACTACCCAGTCCTTTCAATTAAAAGAGCACAAATACAGCACAGGCTATTAACACTTTTTTCTCCTCTTCCACATATAAGATGGCATATTCATTATATGGACTATGGTTCAAACAGCTCTGGTCATTCCTCCTTCAAATCCTGATCAATTCTTCAGGACTGTTAGCTAAAGCGCAAAAATGTCTTTTCCAAATAAATCAGTGCTACTATATGATTGTTAAAATACATTTTGGTGCACATTAAGTGAAATGTGATGATTATTTAAACAGGGTTATAAATCAGATTTTTGTAAGCATGGAGTACTGTGGTTTATGTCTCTTCACCAGTTGTTTTGCCGTATCTAAATAGCACAGCTCCATGTTGTTGATGCAAATTAACAATACACAAAGATGGAAAATAAGTACCTGCCTGGCTACCAGGTATGACATGTCAGCAACACAGAGTAAGCAATCAGCTTAGGAAAGTGACTACCATTTCAATCCAAAGTTTAAATCATTCATACATGTTTTACTCTCTCTCTTGCATAACTATTGTGAATCCCAGCTGTGAGTTGTGCAATTTCTGAGACAGATTCTGTCAGACATGTCAATCCTGAAGTGATAGAATAAGTTTTTGAAAAAATGAGGCTCTATGCCAAATCCTAATAATTTTAATTCTCTTCTTTTTTTGGTAAAAGATACCGTATTTGCTGGTTTGAATATTTTTTTTTTACTTTTCCTCTCAAAATGAAATATTTAAATAATATGATGATTTTGTAGTTTAAGGTAAAAGGGAATTGAACAAACAACCAATGTCAAGTTTGTGGACAACTTCTAAGGAAGAGAGTTTAGCATTTGTTAAACACTCCTGTGGATCTGTAGTTTTTAATTATCTTCCATGTCAAGTTCTTGGCAATTGATAGAGCAGAGACAGCAAATAAGATTTTTAAAACAATATAAAATACCCTACTATGTTCATTTTAACTATGCCTTAAAATAAGGAGCAGCACAAGTTATTCTACTACTGATATACAGTGGACTTAAGAATTGAGTTCATACATTTTTATTTCTTATTTCAAGAAGTTAGCAATTAATTTTCTTAAGTGAGTAAACTCATCCAAAGTATCTCATAATGCCACATGCAAAATTATTAGAAAAACAGAGAGATGAATCAGTGAAAATCACTCGGCTGCATCTTCAACTGAAGATTCACTTGTCTTCTAAAATGTGTGACTCACTTTGTCCTGCAGTAGGTTGGTACACTAAGGCTAAAAAACCTCCTCCTGCTGAATATTATCCCCAACCTCACACCACATCATGCATGTGTGCACAGCACCATCTAATTGAACCTGTGCTCTTCTACACATTAGCCATAAGACTGCCATAGCAGGTTACATAGGTTTGCGTAAAATGTTTTTATATGATGCATATATTAGTTAATTTCTTCAGCATAATAACATTAAAATATATTTTTAATCAGAACTAGGGTATTAAAATCCTACTTTGAATGTCCTATGATGTACCATATATGCCATGGCATTTTAAAACCTTTTAAACATTTCTGCTAAATTAATTAGTTTTGCATTAAAGAGTCTCAATGCCTCCTATTAAATGCAACACATTTGAAGGACAATTAAACATTATGAACGATCCTTCTAAGGAAATAACGATTGTTAAAAGAAAAACAAGATTTTTTTGGGTAACAAACAGGAACACAAGCACACATAAAAGACTTCCATTTATTTTAAAAGTCTTATGCCTGCAATATTTTAGATCCATTTGTTTGAAAAATCTGTCTTCTGTTTTGTTTTCATAAAGAATGAAAACCCTAATGGAGTCCCGAAATCTGTTAATGGTACTAAAATTATAACAGTATAGCAAAAGAAAAAACCCCACACAGTAAAGTCTATATTATATATTTTTTATGTCTTTAAATGGAATTTACAGTTCTCCCTGGCAATGTGAATGAACATCCTATAATTTAGTCAATTTACAGATTACAGGTTCAAATTGACCTTGTAGCCCATAAAATTGCTCATCTTCAGTGCAGGATTAGAAGTGGGAAAAGAATGTCATAACTGTATTTAAGGAATTTACCATAACAATGGAAAGGAGGATATGCATGCATAATTTTAGCCACTCTTGCTCACATCAGAGTTTTCAATTCTGAAACAATGCATATTCTGTGCTCTTCTCCTGGTTAACCATGGTGGAGACTGTTTCAATTTACTCACCCACAGACATGACACTTGTATTCCCTCATCCCAAGGTGCCTCTTGACATGGTTTCTGGCATCTCCAAGCTGAGCTGTTGCAAAGTGGCATATCTTGCACTTGAATGGCTTTGATCCTAAGTAAAATTTAGCATAAGATATGAGTTGAATTAGAATAAAATATCACCCACGGTTAAAGAAATAAAAATTCCTGAGGAAAAATAACCTTTTTAAAACCTATCTCACATTTAACCTGTTTGAGATTTTTGCCTAATAAAAAAAGTGTCTTGTACATAAATTTATAACTCCCAGGACACAGACAGTATATTCTATACATTACTCATTAAAGTTTCCTCAAGTTCAAGATCACAGAAAATATTCTCTTAACTTTAAATCTGGTCTTTTTCTTGTCATTAAAATCCACAAAATATATTAAAATGAGCAGAAAATACAATAGGCAGATAAAGTTTCAAAAAGATGGCAAAAGTTGTTCTATGCCTTTCCCAATGGCCAGATGCTGAAACTCAGGTAATGGTCTTAAAGTGGACTGCTATTGGTTTAAACTGCAAAACATTCCTTTTTTTTTAGCAAATATTTTTAAAGTAAAATAATATTACAAGTCTTCCAACTTTGAATAGATTTCACATTAGCATTGGTATTTCAGATTTGTTCTGTCACACACAGCAAATGATTCATCACCTAGCTATTGTAATGGCATGCAATGTATGAATATACAGTGGATAAAATATTATGCCTTTATGACTGTTTTATGGTCAAGAATTTATGATTATTCTGCAAACCAGAAGTATTGACATTTTGGCTATTATTTATTTCAAGAACAAACTTTAATATTAAATGTCTGCTGCAGACCAAAGAACTCTGAAATTATTTCTCCAAGGAAAAAGTATCAACCTATTTCTTGTACCACATCAGTTCAGCAAGAAGTCAAATTATTTGTCTCTCTTAATTAACAGTTATCATCTCTCAAGATGGAAAAACTATATTGTTTACCGACATAGTTAAATTCGGCACATGTCAGTCCCCAGGTTATTACGCAGCAACATCATTCTAGAAGCCCTTTCCAATTTTCTGACCACTAAATCCTTAAATCAATAAATCAAAATCAGAGAATTGCAGTTAAAAGTACGTACAATATGGTCAAAGAGTCTCCATATTATGTTTAGTATATGTTTTGTGAAGTACTTCTTCTAATACAGTTAAGCATAATATGAAATATGTGATCTTTAATAAATATACATAAAGAGCTCTGATAAGAAAAATGTTGCACTATATCACACTTGATCAATGAACCTTTTTACTTTGCCCTTGAAAATAGAATATCCTCCAAGAATCCACTGGTGAAATTGAGGATCTTAGTAAAAATTTTAGAGTCTTAAATTTCAATTTAATTCCCAAAAGCTAACGAAAAATGAAGCATTTAATTTTAATCTTCTAACTGATATAAAAAAGTCAACAGTACTAAGCACAGGCAGACAAGGTTGAATATTTCACAGTTCAATGACAATGAAGCCAGATCTCTTAATACTTCCATTTCTACTGTTGGAAGTAGATGTAAAATATATTTAGCACCTCAATGGTTATATCTAGTCAGCTTTATATGTTTAAATGTCAAAAGCAGGTTCAGACTGCAGCTCACAGCAATCACATTCTATCCAGCACACTGAAAAAAAACCCAGTTTATTTAAATGATCTTGATAAAACTGAATTAATCATTAATTTGGTGACATTTCAAATCAACATCGCATTCTACAAAGAGACCAGGACAAATTAAAAAAAAAAAACCAAAAAAACTTATTTTTGCTTTAAGACCACTAAAAGTTGATGTTTTAACTTGCGATCTTTAGCTAGACAATCAATAACAACAAGGCCACAGGTGAAGAGGGTTTTTTTTTTTAATCTATTGGTGTTTTTACTACTCTTTTTTTCTCATAGAATTCAAATACCTTGTGGACTCTATCCTATGTTCCCTTAGTTTCTCTCCTACTGATTAAATTGTAAATTTGTTCCTCATTCTGTTACTGCAGGTGTCCCACAGGGCTTCCATACAAGACCTTTGCTGTTTTCCATTTACATGACTCCTTTGTGAAGAACTCGAGTTCAGACCAATCGTGACTACAGTGTGCTGACAATACAGAAATGTATTATTCTGTTGACTGCTCTCGTCCAAAAATCACTGAGGCCTTGAGGGCTTTTGATTTTTTTTTCTCAGATCCAGAGCTGAATATCTGTTAACATCTCCATTTAAACTCCATGAAAATTCAAGTGCTGGCAGGCTCCAGTCAGTACTTATCACCTGAAACAAAAGCAGTGTATCTCCCTTTTAGGTTGCTGGTGCCAAATTTGTTCCAATATGTTCTTGGATGGAACAACCCAAAATTTTATACTAAAAATTAAGACATTAGACTATGATTTAAATTAACGGTAGAAAAAAAAATGTATTTGCCGTAAAGCTGAAACAATGTAAAACATTTAACCATTTCTTAGCCATACTTAACATCAACTTCAGTGGTTCTCTTATGTTGTTTTAAAATGTGATACTACTGGATTCACATATAGCTTTAAGTTCTCAGAAAAAAAAGAGAAAAATGCTTTCACTATATCATCTTTTCAATCAAATTACTCAAAAAAAAAAATAGCCAAAAAAGCCAAAAAAAGCCAAAAAATCCACCAAACTACTTTACCCACAAGTTATGGCATGGAAAACAAAAGTACATTTTCTGATGGTAGCAGGAAACAATAAGGCTGTTAACAATTGGAGGAACACCAAACCAAACAACCAATAACAAACAAAACAAAAACAGAAGAAGAAGAACAAAACAAACAAAAACCAACACCACCACACCAAACTGAAAATAAGACTAAATTAAGGAGTTCGGGTCAGGCAGACATAAACCATTCTACTGTTTTGTAAGAGAAGACCTGAGTCCATAATCCTTGCTTTACATTAGGACAATAAAGACCCAAAGCTATAAGAAAAAATTCACTGTCACAGCTTTAGGCCAGCCAAAGGCAACATCACCTGCACCTGCAGATATTGCTGTGCTCCTAGCTCAGGCCTAATACAAAGTGAGCAGAACCACAGGAAATGTCATCATACCATTTCCTCCTATGCTAAGGACATGGGGAGTAATACAGCATACTTGCATTGGGCTCAACTGCCACTAACTGAGAGGTCTGATGAGAAAAGAAACAAAGATGATGCGGTTGCAGGTGATTTTTCCTCAGATGTTGATTGTTAATTAAGTTTATGGGACCTCCATCAATTGCAAACTAAAAAGTCTTCCACCTCTACTACTCCTTTTATTTTTCTTTACACTTCCTCATTTTCACTTGTCAACATGTGATGGATTTACTTGTTAGGTCCTCTATAGCAATGCTTTCCTTTCATTTGCAATGTGAAAATCTCCTACATTATTTAATGGTATTTTGAAACATTATTTTTCTATTAAGGGAAATTATTAGTTGTATCTTTATGCAGCTTTCCCTTCCCTTCCCTCCACCACCTCAAATCATCACTGATTACTCAATTAAAAAAAAAGGAAAGGAGTGGTGATGGTTACACATACACACACATGTATATAAACCGATTTATGCACATCCAGATGCTGATTAAAGACTTTTTTAAAAGCATATAATCAGAACAATAAATGGGAAAATGTGTGACTGTGCTCTTATCCACCTGCTGTAACCCTGGGACAGGTTAGAAGCTGGAAATGGTAGACTTTGCCTCACTTTACAAGAAGTGTAGATACAGGTGGTGCAGTAGGTCTTTTCCTTCTGCCACCACTCCCAATAACCTAAACATATTTGTTTGTAATTAAACTCCATCCACTGTGATGCAGATGGAAAAAAAAAAGGTTCTATAAGAATAAAACCACAAACAGGAATATACAGATTGGAAGAGAAAACCTTCTTCCCATTAAGTATTAATGAAAGTCTCCACATTACTATTTATGTGAATAAGCAAAGCATAAGAAAACCATTTTATTTAAAGTTGCAGTGAGAAAGAGGGCGGAGAAAACTCTGTTCTGTAACCCTTCTATACTTCTGCACCAAAAAATGACTTGCAAAATTAAATGTATTCTTTCACTTTGCTTTGCATATTTAGTGCTATCCAAAAGCACAGTAAAAATATACTCCATGATAAGACCTACATACAAGATGTTAAAAAGTACACTAACTTTTACTAAATGTTACAATCAATGATGTAACTTATGTAAGTAGGGTTGCTTTGTCATATATTGATAGTTACCTCACTTTCACATCCACATTAACTTGATTTTAAATGCAATTAATACATATAGTCAAGGAAGACTAATGGACTACATTCTGCACTTAACCTGGTGGACATTTTCAAATGGCACAAGTGACCAGTGCAAACCTATTTTGCATTGTAAACGACTAAATAAATCTTAATGGATTAAGAATGATCAGCTATCAACACACAAGGGAAATTAAGTGCTGAAATGCCTACATTGATTATTTTAAATTATTAGCCTTACTCTGTTCTTGAATTTGTATGCTTTTAGTGAGCTTTAACACATTTACAAGACTTATTGACTATAATTACAAGAGAATTCAAGTAATGGACACATCAATTATAAGCAACATGTCTTGACCAGACAGTTGCATAAAGAATTCTAAAGAGAGCTCCATTAGCATCCTCCCCCTTAGTTTTATTCAGTTTTATCTGCTGTAAGAGGGCATATTAAGGGCTTATACAGCTGTTCTGTCCATGTGAACATGAGCATCCCTCTAAAGACTTAACACTGCATTCCAAGTTGGATATTAGCTGAAGCAATACAGATAACTATGCTATTGACAGGACAGAAGTAATGCTGAAAGTATTAAGTATGTGAGTTATTGGTATACATGAATGCTGCAGTTATAGTAAAATACTTTGAAAGATGTGAAATACAATGTCTCTGTTCCCCCAAGATTAATTTTTAGGATTTGTTGTCCAGTCACGCCCTTGCCTTTTCATAAAAAAAAACTTACAAAACTATTTTAGGATTATGCCAGGAATTACCATTCTTTTATGCTTCTTTTTGTTACCTTTTTGTTCTCTTCCTTGTAACCATGCACTAAGTTTCAAATACTGCATGAATTTAAACTATAGCTTCCATAATAAGCCATTATTTAAAAGTACAGTAAAATAAACCTTACAGTTTTAATGAAAATATGTTCATTGAAATGTGAATTTATTATTCAAATCCACTCATAAATTCAACCATGGAGACACCACTTGTCTAAGCAGAGCTCAGTGATTTAGAAAAGCTGTCTATTTAAAATAAAGAATGTATGGCAGGTTTATAGAAACATCGCAGTGAATTTTTACATAAATTTAGAACTGCAGCTTATGCATTTTTCTACAGAAATGTTTTTAAATTTTCCACTTAAAATTAAACATAAAAATGAATTTAAAGTGTGATCAGCACAGAAACTAAATCAGATGCTACATCCCTGTGCAACACATCAGCACTGCACACCACCTTCCAAAAAGGCTGACCAATTCCAACCGCTATAACTTACTTCCACAAAAACCTCTTGTTGTTTCTTATTGGTATTTATTTAGGAGTGATGTAATATCAAATGCCTATTCTGAACCATTATGTAATGCTGAAATTTTCACTTAACTGAAATGAAATAAACAATTTGGATATTAAACAACTGCACAGAAGAAAAAGTTAGAAAGAACAGCTAATTGATCTCTCAAACCACCACTGCTTCATTATTTAAGAACCAATGAATGATTACAATTTAGATTAAAAGGAAGAAAATCTCTCTATATGAAACAAAAAGCAGAGGGGTGACTGTACTTGAAATGTTCTTACATGTTCTGCCCTTTGATCACTGTATTTTCATACCCTTTTAGATAACTTTGAATTTCATCAGGGGCTCATCAGGCGATAAAAATGCCAGTTCCTAAGAAATATAAAAGGGCTTAACAAGCAGAAAAAGACCAATAGTATAATTCACTGTTTGAAAGAGACCAATTGCAACAACAGCATTTCCATACCTGTGTGGGTACGGATGTGAGCTAGGAAGGCCATGGAATTGCTACTTCTACACATCTTCCCACAATACTTGCAGACATTGCCTTGGTTCTCTTCCCTCTCCCTGTTTATCTGCTCAGTGTCTTCAACAATGTATTTATTGACTTCCCGCAGCAGCTCTTCATGTTGCTCTTTGATGTGGAGAAACAAGCTCTGCTCTGAATCGAAGGGCTCCGTGCACTTCAAACACTTAAAGGTTGCGCCTCCTTCGGGCAGCTCCTCCACGCTCGCCTGCTCATTTCGCATGTGCCCAGCACTGGCCAAGTGCTGGTGAAGGTTGCTTTCTGTGTAAAATGATTTTCCACAGAGTAAGCAGTGAAAATGCTTTTCTTTTGAAGGATGTTTCATGGCTATGTGAACATTTAGTCCGCTCAAACCATCTGCTAGAAAACCACAGTCATCGCAACGAATACGTGTCGATTCCCCAAGGGAAATTCCTTCTGACTTCTTCTTTTTCCCACCACTTGTTGAAGTGTCTGCTGTCACTGTGAGCTCACTAGCTTTCACTGCACCCGACATCTGTCCTTCTGCAGAATGGTCAGCAGCCTCCCCATCTTGATGACTTTTTAACCTCACTATGGAAGAATCAAATTTGCCAACATTTTGCATTGCCTTTCCTTTATCATCAGCACTGATAACTGCTCCTAAAGCCTCATTACTACTTTCTTGCGTGCCCTCAGCTGTTGAGCCATCTGCCTCCCAAACATTGTTATTTATAGTTACTTCAGCTTCATGTTGTGCTTCCATAAGGGCGGCTTCCTCCTCCCCAGTAGGATCCTCTCTGAAACTTCTGTTACCATCCAAACTATGTCTATTTTGTACTGCTTCTCCAGTGTTTCCAGCAAAATTTGATTGCTCTACTGCACTACTTGTTTCTGGAAGACTTAGCATAAGTGGGTTATTTTTCTTCAGTGATTTTTTTTTGAGACTGTCTTTGTCTCTACACTCTGCTTCTGGGTTTTCACTATTTTCTTCCAAGCTCTTCACACCTTTTTCTGAATTGAAGTTTGTGTTACTTGATCTATTTTGATTTTCCACAGTGCAGTCATCATCTGAGTTGAGCAGCTCCTGACCATGCTTACTTTTCTGCACCTCACAAGTACCTGTTTCTTTAACTGATGCTTCCTTGACAAGTTCAACAATTTTATCTTTCTGAGGAGTTTGCTGGTATCCTTCACAAAAAGGGTTTTCTCCTCCATTTGTAGACTTCACATCAAGTTCATGTCCTACTGCATTTTGGGAATTGCCATCTTTAGAGATTCCTGGAGATGTATTTTCATTTAAGGCCGTACATTCAGTAAAGCTTTTATTCATATGATCACCTTCTGATGCATCATTGGCACACTTTGTTTCATCTAAATTAATTTTTGATTCTCCTGCACTGTGATGGTGCTCTTCTTGAGGCAAAGCAGCACCTTCTTTAGTGATATTTGCTCTATTTGCTTCCTCCCCAGAAGAAGAACAAACGTAAGATTCTCTTCTAATTTTGTGTTTCTCTGTTGCTGCATGCCTTATCATCTCTCTGCGAGTAACAGCATAATAGTCACAAGCCATGCAGTAGTATTCAAATTGTTTTGTATGTTTTCGCTTCACGTGCAGCTCTAAAGAAGCAGCAGAATGAGCAACGAAGCTGCAGTGTACACACTTGTTGTCGTTTGCACCCATGGCTCTTCTCTGGAAGCTTGGGTCACAGTCTTGAGCAACCCTAGCTGGTTCCAGCAACACATGTTGGTTTATGTTCAATGGATTCCTACCAGGCTGCATATCTGATAGCCTACTGGCATTTGCAGCTTTTAACTCAGCATCTCCTCGCTCAACCTCCTGATTGTCTAAGACAGAATTTTCCAAGTCTGATGACTGGCCACCATCCTCAACATGCTCAGGCAAGGCAGTCATGGGGCTGCTAATCTTCTTGCTCATGGATTCAAAATTACCTCCTTCAGGGCTAACAATGATCTCCGAGTTCTGTTTTCCACATCCTTCTATTTCAACACGGCTTTTGTGTTTTTTGGTTGCACAGTGACGTTCCATGTCTCCTTTGGTGACAGTGTAGTAATTGCAAACCTTACACAAATAGCTGTACTCATGACTGTGCTTTCGCCTGATGTGAACAGTCAAATTCGTAACGCTGGAGGCCAAAAGGCCACAATGGGTACATGTCCTTGAAATAGTACCTTTAGGTTTCCCTCCTCTGGATGCATCAGCTAAAGTCAATTCATTTTCACCAATCCTTTGCTCAAGTGGAACAAATTCCTTACTTCTCGATATGTTTTCCACAGAAGAGGATGAAACATCTATAATTTCTTTATCCAACTCTGTATTTCCACTCCCAGCAATGGAAATATCCACCACTGATTTAATGCCGCCAGCACCAACACAAACCTTTACAATACATTCTTCAAAACGTAGTCCAATGTTGTTTTTCCTGGCATTTTCAAGATGCTTGCTTCTTTTGATATGTTTCTCCATTCCTTCCTTACTTAATGAGTAGAGATTACATGCTTTGCAAAGGAAGTGATATTCTTGTGCATGTCGGAGTTTTATGTGCCTTGTAAGAACTGTGGAAGATCTTGTCTTATAAAAACACTTTTTACATTGAAATTGGGTTTTACTCAGAACAGAATGCTTTAGTTCATTTCTATGATTTATGAAGGAAGAGTCTGGAGTTTTTGCTTGCATTGACACTTCCATTTCCTTTGCAAGTCTTTGGCTATTGTTCGATACTGAGTCACTGTAAGGTACCACTTGCAAGGTCTGATCACTGTTACTCAATGGAGTAGCTAGCTGAAATAATGAACCATCGTGTTTCTCATTTTTTTGATGATTTATCAGCTCTTCTTCCAAATGAAAAAAAAGAATGCAAGCTGGACAACTATGGGACATATTATGCACTTCACTCATATGGCTTTGAAGGCTGATCACATTCAAGCTGGTAAATGAACAGAGTTGACAATTAAAGCTACAACCACCCATCTGGTGTTTACTCTCCTGACAGTGCTGCTTCATGTCTTCCCTGACTCCAGAGGAATAGCTACACATCTGACAATGAAACTGGATCCTTTTTGTATGAAGCTTTGCAATATGGGTTTCCAAACTTTCTCGGTCGTCAAAAACATGACCACAATCCATGCAAGTATGAAGAGCACCATCATCAGCACTAGGTTTAACTGCAGAATCTTTAGCACCTGCAGTGCTAGAAGAAGGGGTATTTGGCTTATATTCAGTAAGATCTTGCATTTCTGCAGCAGTATTACAATTAATTTTAGCATCTGTTTCTAGTTCTGTAACTGACACAGGGCTTGATTCATCATGTTTAAGCTGTGTGCTGGATATAGGCTTCACATGTACTCCCCGAGTTTCAGATTTGGGCCTCTTACTATTCCCCAACAAGCTGTATCTTCTTCTAACCTGCCTTTTTAATCTAGTAGACCTACTCTGTCCAAATGAAGACCTTAACAAGAAAACATTTCTTTTGTGTTTCAGTTTATCAAATCTCCTTGTCCTGTGTAAACTGTTAAGTAGCTTTTTGGTAGTGGGAAAGGATTCTGTTTTCTGCAAGATATTTTCCGATGGTCCCGTTACTTCTAGTTTTTCAGTATGAACTTTATAATTTCCTTCTGTACCAGAAGAAAGCAATGCTTCTTCTGTCATAGTATCTGTTTTTTCAGTGGTAGTATTTGAAGATGGTATCATTTCAACAAGTTCACTGCCATCATTTTGTTTAGACAAGCTTAATTTTGAGCCTTTCAGTGCACTGCAAACACTTAATTCTTTTGCATCAGCAGTTCTTGCCCTTAATTTATTGGTTCCAGGTTTTGCCCTGACATTCCTCTCTTTGGTTGCAGTAGATTGCTGGTTTTTAAAGGATTTTTTTGTCAATATCTGTACAAATCCTCCCCGTGCAGCAAGATTTTGGCGTCGAAGGTGAGTCTTGCCAAGGAAATGAGAATTTAGGAGACTCTCTTCAGCACTCTGAAAACCACAAAGATCACAAGAAAATATCTTGGATTTCTCACGATCTTGCTTAACATGCATATGCGACGTTGAACTACACTCACCTATGCAACTACAGTGAGGGTGTGTTTGCTCTTTGGATGGTTTAGAGAAGCTTTCTTGTTTATGTTTTTCCTTATCAGAGCAGGAAGGTAAACAGTGATCACTCATTTTGCCTTTAGGGTCTTTGTTTCCAGCTGCACAGACAACACTGATTTCTTCTGAAGAACACAATTTATCAGAAACAGCAGCTGACGCGTCTTGTGATTGTTTATTTTCCTTGTGAATTTTCAATATGGCATCATCAGCAGCACATCTGAAATCATAACGTAGGCACAGGATATCTGAATTAAATAAGTCACTATCAGGACAACTGGTGACTCCTTCCTTCTTTACAGCTCCAGCTATCATACCACATGATTCTCCAGCTAAAAGTTTTTGCAATTTCCTTCCAGTATCTTTTATGTCTTCTGAAGAACTCAGCTTTCTTTTCCTGGAGACATTTTCAGGTTTCTCCGCTTCAACAACATCCAGGTTCGGTGATTCTGACAGTGCTGTTTTGTTTGTGTCATTCTCTTTTTCTTTCTTTTCAAGGTCCCTGAACACTTCATCTGATGTAAGCCTTGTTTTCTGTTGAGATGAAGAGTCACATCCAGCATTTTCTCCTAATACATTTTCTCCTAATGTATTTCTTGGGGATTCTTCTGTCAACTCAGCTCGTAAATTCTCATCAACATCATCTCTCTTCTTCTTTTCCTCCACATCCATTCTTAACAGTGATATTGCCAATTGAAGATCATTTGGTTTAGCACCTACAAAACAAAAGAGTTACTATTAGTCTTTTATACAAACTTAAAGGTTAAAATAATCAAGTTTTTAAAACCCCATGCAATACAGAAAGTTAAAATCATGGCAGGAAGAAAGACACAATGAAAGATATGAAGCGACAGTTTCACCATGGTATCTAAACCACCTTCTAGTTACAGAGCTCTCACTGTGATGAGCACCACGTGAGCAAACACTTAGATCCCATAGTTTTTGTATAGTCAAGTAATCTTCTACATGCTTTAAACTTGGGCAGACAAACATGACCTTTGCTTCTGGAACACAAAATACTAACAGCTTTCAGGGAACTGGTCATGGAATATTTGACTTTTCCTGAACTAGAAAATCAGCTTCCCAAATTTAAAAGTTCTCAGGAGAAATAATCATGACTGCAACAACAAGCAGAACAAAGCCAGCATAAATGTTAAATATTTTAAGTATGCAGCTTGCTTTCCTTTCTCTGCTCAGATTACCTGCTAAAGAGAAAGAGGGAAAACACAAATAGAACCATGTTCTAAAAGAATATGCCACAAGTACAGCTTCCCATCATTCCTAAAATATCCTCTAAAACATCGTTTCCCAACTGGGGAGGAGGGAGGAGAAACAAAAAATCATGAAATAACAGTGCAGAGAAGGGCAGCACCTTTGAGACCCAGCACAAACTCTAACCATTCAAATCCAGTTACAAAAAGCTTTTGCTCAACTGCCCAGTGTGACCCTCCTGCTCCCAAGAAGATGCTGCCACTAGAAAACTGATGCTACCAACACAGTTTATAAGAGGGATGGGGATGGGAAATCAAATCTTGACATTTATTACCTTTTCATTTTGATATGAAGCAACTGAGAATTGAAAATGCATTTCATTTTAACAGATGATTAAATACTAAATGTTTATCTATGTGCTTTACACTATGATTTAAACATCAATTTGCTGCAGATCCAAGTATTCAGTTTTTTGTTCAGTTACCCATTGAATGAGGCCATGACCACAATTGTAAGTACTTCCTGACAAGATTAAGTAATTGCAATGTGGATACAGATAATGTAGGGTACAAAAAACTATTCAAGCACATGGTAAAAAAAAATAATTATGCTTAATTTTGAAGACAAAGTAGGAAAGTATTAAACTGAGAAAATAAATTCAAATCAGTTGGACTTATTACCCATGGAATTAAAAAAGTGTTTTTCTTCTTAAGAATAATTTATGGAAAACCCCTAAGGAATTGAATGCACATTAGTCTCATACATTGAACAGTTTTTCAACTGTAGGTCTCTCATTGAGCTGAAGCAGTGACCAAAACTTTACTGAGCTAGTTATAACTAAATAACAAGAGAATAACCACCTCTAGATCACAACAACCCTTTGGAGGATCACGATACTGTCCCCTAAATATGGCTTTCTGATTCTTATGCACTACTATTTTTGTTTGTTCACAAAACCACAATGGAAACTTACCACATATAGTCGGAAGAAAAACAGTCAGGGCTACATTCTCAGCTGGTATAAGTCAGCACACTATCAGTATGTTCAAAAACACTACAGCAATTAACAGAAGGACCAGATGAAGCCTTTGAAGTGTAAGCTTACCCAGAAAAGTTTATGAGCACTGTTTGGGATACAGAAGAAAAAGATTAGATGAAAATTATGTGGTTTAACCACAGCACAGCTTTATTTATATAATACAAAATAACAACTTACTTCAGTGACAAGTGTCACAAGTCCACCCCTAAAAAAGCAACCGTGGGTCCTTTGCCTTGCTGCACCTCCAGAGCAGGTTCTCAGCCCACCACCAATCGTATGGCCTGGGGAAGAGCAGCAGTTTTTCCTCTGCTGTACAAGACAATTTGCAATCTCAAACCAATTCTCCATCTTCTTTATAGGATAATTTCCTCTCAGACCATAAGATTTATCATAAAACTTGTCCAGCAGAGAACTAATACTGGCATTGAACATTTCCACTATCAAAAGTTGTCCTGGGATAATTAGAGGTTTCTCCATCAACAAAAATGTGGCCTCTTCTGCCACTCCCCCAGGAAATTCAGCTCATCTCCACTGGCCTACACTTGCACACCTAAAAATGATGGTTGATTATCTGCACACGAGTCTCTGCAGCTTTACCCTCGTTTCTCAGCATTTGTTCAGTAACTCTCCAACAGAAGTTCATCCTGCTCTGTGCTCTGATCACAATCCCAGTTCTGGTGTCCAACCTTATCTCCCACTCAACTGCACCAGTTATGGATTTTTCTAGAGCTTAGGAAAAAAATGTATTTCCTCTATTTTATCTTTGTGAGCTGTTTGTAGTAAGAATTACAAACTAGCTGCTAGAAAAGTGAAAAATGCAAAACATAAACCTCATAGGTGCTGCCAATAACCTCAGTATGAAATTAAAATTATCACATGTCTAATACAAATATGCTAAGATGCCTTACACCCCAGACTTCTTGCCTAATTCCCTATCTCTGCCATCATTTCATGACAAACTTCCAGCAAGCAGACTGGGACTGCATTCTGTTCCATTTACAGGCAGTTCTCCTAATGAAGAGAGAACTGCCTGTAAATGGAACAGAGTGCAGTCCCAGCCTCACATCTACCCCACAACGTAAGCATTATCAAGGCAATTTCTCTCCAGCTGCACAGCAGGCTACCTGTGGCAAAATATGGTAATGATACACCTTTACCAACTTGCTCTCCACCACATATCAGAGTTTCCACAAAAATAGTCTACAACTGCACACCCTTCCCAAAGTTACATTTTCCTCTGTCCCACTTCCTCATAATCTGTTATATATAAATACCACTACCTGGGAGTCTGCACCTGCATGAAACCAAAATCCAGAAAGTATTCTCCATGAAAGAAAACAACTATGAGGCAGTTGCTGCTGTTTCTCCAAAACTGCCCCAATATTAATTAATCTAAGGAATTAAATAGCCTCCAATTTCTTTTAGCTCTCTCTTAAAGCTGCCCGTAGGACAAGAGTGCATCTTCTGATAGGCACTTAAGGGTTACTATCACTACTTTTTGCTGGTACCGTGATCAGCAATTTGCTGAGGTCTGCTCAGCTCTCCACATCTCACACAAAACCTGGAGCACTGGACCAAGTCTCTGCTTCTTCCCACTACAGCCTTTGTTCAGATCACACTGGCATGCCTCTAACACAATTTCAACAGCACATAGCTCAGCCTCTTTGACGGCAGAGTAGTGCCTCACACCCAAATGCAGCTGTGGGCTCCTTCCTGCATGGATATATTGCAGGAATGGCTATCACTACTCAGGCATTCAGCACACCATTAGCTGCCTCTAGACAAAAAAGAGCCTGTAGTGCTTCCTCTGCTGAAAGCTTCTCTCCCAAAAGCTCTCTCCCGGATTTGCCAACGGGTACTAGGACAATGGCGAAGCACAAGCTGATCATAAATCGGAGAGGTCCTAGTCTTCTGTCTGCCTAAACCAATTCACTTCTGCTCTCAACAAAGCCACTACACTAATTAAGGGCCATTCTGCAGTTGGTATAGTAATATAGAAGAATCGGTGCATTGGAGAAGGCATCAACAGCACTCAAAGTTTGGACAGTCCCAGTGACCACATAAGGTCAAACAGGTTTCTTTTTGCAAAATTAATCTTGCATCAAGCCTTAGTCTGGCACAGGGATTATCATCACAAGCAAATTAGCATCTGGAATTTTATTAACCTAATCAAAGAACACACTCTAGATGTAACAAGCAGCCCCCTGAAGCCACGGCACCTTAAGCATATGCTTAAATCTAAATCCTACTTGTTAGTGGAATCGAGTAAGCTTTTTGATAGCAATGTAATGCTGGCAAACTCGTACAGCAGTATGAATGGGGAAGATCAGCTCTTGAACCACCTTATTCATGTATCAACAAGACTAAAATCAATGCAAGATGTAAACTTTCTTGTGTTTCCTGATACCTTCATCTTCTAAAGCCTCATCTGGAAACACTTTTACAAGTAACAAGTGCTTAAACTGCAACAATACATAACCACCTAAAGTATTGCATAAATAAACCAAAATGTATTTATATAGGCTCCAAGACTGCACCAATGGTAATGCCAGGTACAGCACAGCAGAAAACTGCAGCACAGGATCAATCCCAAGCTAAGCAGACAGCAGTCAAATTCTCGTATTTCCATAGTTTAAAAGCTGGTTCTGTCAAACAGCACTCTCTTAACATCATATTCGATGTTCAAAATGAAGCTGTTCTAACTCAAAAGTGGGTTGAGTTTTTGTAACATAAATCTTTTGTTAATGTTCATATAAATCAAGTATAGCTGAATAGATCCTTAAAGGATATGACCAAAAATTAATTTGCCACATTAGCTTCAGGTTAACAAATTCTTCTGCGTGGAGACAGTCATACATTACCTAATGCATTTTAAGGTTCTTTGCAGCACAGTGCTCTTCCTGAGTTTTGGAAAGATAACTATTGTGGCCTCGAAATTTTTGCTCAGAAAAAGCTGAGCTCAGCAGTTCTACTGTAAATAGGTGCTCAAACACAGTGCTTTTCTTCAGTAATTTTCTAAATATCTGAAAGAAGTGAAACATGTTTTTAAGCTCTTCAAAAGCAGCATGTTTGTTGCACATACTACATTTGCACAGCCCAACTATCCAAATCCTTACAGAATGTATAAGACACACATTTTTAAATTGCAGGTGCATAATATGTAGTATTTTGACTATATCACAGAAACCAATATAGCTAAAAATTCTCCCCTTTCAACCACTGGGATTTCCCAATCATAGAATCATGAAGTTTTTGTTTTGATATTCAAACTAATTTAAAAGACACTCCACAATCACAATTCAGCACCATCTCACTATGTGTAAAGTAGAAAATTCATACCAAAAAAAGAGAAAAATTGAGCAGCCACCACCATTTTTTACCTGATAACAACTCACTTTTGTATTCTTCGTACAAAGCTTTTTTGTATATTGACATAGTGTCTGCTACAGTTCTATACACATGCATAAGTCATTTGTGGACAGAAGCTGTTTTCCTTGATGAAAATAGAGAACATTGGATTTGAGTGTTCTAATTTTTTACCACTGGTCCAAAAAACAGTACATAATGTCTTACTATGCCAAAAGATGGAGACAGTGCAGTTAAGCTTTCCAGTGTAAGATCTGCACTGCTCTAATCCTCAAATGAAATTTAAAAAGTAGTACTCTTAAATTAAGACCAAAAGGACAACTAATTTAGTAATGATCGATAAACCTGTAGTAAACTGCAAAATTCCTTAACTTGATGGTCAATACAATTTTATTCTCTTTTTGGTCATATGCCAAGAGAAGGCATAGGGATGTGTACAGAAGAACACAAAAAAAAAGGTTTATTTACAAGTATTAACTATGCTTTTTTTTTATGCTAATCCTGGCATTAGAATTTCCAGAGCACTTCTCACTCACAGTACTATTGTCTCTAAGTATTCAATGCCCAATCTGCAGCGTTTGTAAAGGATGTGACATATGGAAAACAGTTTCATTTTTTTTCCAGTAAAATTTCCACTTTTCAGACAATTAATACTTTCAATGAAATCATGGATACAAAGAAGCAAAATCATTTTAATGAGCTCCTTAAATAGCCTGCACAAAACTGCATGTTAACAACTCATCTCAACATATGACCTTTGTGTCAAATAAGCATCTTCTCAGGGGCACAATATCCTTCCTAAATCAAATCATATGTCTGTCTTATGGCCTTACAAAGTTACCTCACTTCCTTCAGAAAGACTAATCCAAGCTAACAGTCTCCTCAATAATGGAATACAGGAGACAATACGGTTGTTGATTTAGATGGAACAAAGATCACCTTTCTTTTGAGGAAAATTTGATGATATCCATTACAAACATTTGTTTTCCCTTGCAGCTCAAAAATGCTGGACTTTGAGCTTTGCATCATGAGCCTGTTCTTCACATAAAGCCACCAATTCCCTAGGACAGCAAAATCTCCACAGGAGACTTCCAAATAAGCTGCAGACTTCCAAGACTAAAGATTTTGAAATTTCCGCACAGATCTATCCAGAACAGTTCAAGTGACAAAACGAAAAGCCCCCTGAAAGTCATCCCTTGTGTATGACTGAAAATGGGGAGCTATCTGCACCCATTAATTTCATTTTCTCACAGCCACCAGAAAAAACCATAACAGCATCACAACAAAATGCACCTGCAATACTACCCACATCCCACTTGCTTCTGCTTCCATACCACTCAAAGTCCTTCCAGGTGGGCAGAAACTGGCAATACAAAGGCTCCCTAGTTCATCATCCACTCATTTCAGAAAGAGCTAAATGCTGCTAAATGCAACAGGGACCACTGATAAGATCAGCTTTGAAGAGGAAGTCAAAAAAGACACACACAGATATACACTCAAGTGCAGTCAGAATCAATAGGAATGTATGTGCAAAACAGAGAATCAGAGGAAATGCACTAGTATCTCCTAAAAATTGTTATATAACCTCCAGATTTTCAATTTTTGAAAATTTAAGAAGGTCTGTATATTTTGTATTTTAAAATCAGAGAATTCTGTTTCCAGAGCAACACATACATGTAACAATAGCAATAAAAACATTCAATAGAAACTTCTGAGGATCCAAGAAAGACTGCATTCATATAGTACTGTGATATTTATGGATAAAAAGCACTTTTTAAGTCTTCACAAAACACTTCATTTTAGAGAGTTTATCAGATCCAGGAAAGAAATACTATTTTCCACATACACGAGTAAGTTCTGTGGTTTGTGGGAATTCTCTAAATGACATACTTTCGTGCAAGATACAATTCTCACCAAGTACACCAATTAAAAGTAGAAGCAAAAAGTAGAGAGAAGCAAAAAGCAATTTGAATCCCTTTGTACTTTTGGCTGTAGTACCCTCTCAAGTACAGTGGACCACACTGGAATTCATCAGAGAAGTACACAGGCACTATCACTGACACCTGAAAAAAATGCTGAAGTCTTAACTTTTCCTGAACTTTGGCAGCCAAAGATAAAAGCAAGTTGTAATGGCTGCTACTTGTAAATTGTAGCAATTTGTAAATTTTACGCTAGAAACCTGGTCCTAAGAAGTCCTATTTTCTCCTTTAAAAAGAAAGGAGAAAATAAGGAGTATGAATATAAGGACTATGAATTTCCTAGAAGGCTACTCTGATGTTTAATATTTGTGAAGACTTACTAAATTTCCATCAACCTTTGCTCAAAATTAAATCCAAAAGACAAAAAAGAATGGCTTTGTTAGCCCCTTGCTTAAAACTACAATTTCATACAGAAAGCAACAAGAGCCCTCTACCATCACAGCCTGGGACACATTTATCATCTAGTACTACTGTATTTATCACCAGTTAAATTATCAAGAGAAGAATGCATGCAGCAATCAGTGTATTTATGGACACGCTTCTCACTCTTGTGCACCCTGTTTTCCTTATCTCCTGCCTCTTCAAGA
Organism: Urocynchramus pylzowi; assembly: GCA_013397555.1. Taxonomy (NCBI): domain Eukaryota; kingdom Metazoa; phylum Chordata; class Aves; order Passeriformes; family Fringillidae; genus Urocynchramus; species Urocynchramus pylzowi. The sequence goes on from VZRH01008037.1 coordinate 169,718, forward strand.
AGCTCAGCTGAAAAGAGCTGCATCAATTTTTGGCTTAACAGGTAAGATACAGACTTTGGATTTTTTGTGTGATAGGTTAACAAAGTTTCCAGAAAATACAAAGTGTACATATGCTTCTAAAGAAAAGGGGACGTTAATAACAATAAAAGCATTCTGATGACCCCTGGTGGCCACTACATACAAGGAAGTAATTGCATTCCATCTGAGAAAAGCAGATCAAACAGAAAAGTGTTACATGTTCTTTTGGTAGGCATATCTAAAGAAATGACAGCTGATATTATTCAATTATAATATTTATTAGAATGTACATATTTACATGTCTGTCTATATCAAATTATTATATTACGGTAGACATGCAGACATACTCAAAAATTTAACTATTAGAAACAAATCCTCCTCTTCAATGAAATAGAAGTGAGCACACTGGAAGTATTTCAGTTCAATCCTACAAGACATACAAAATGGACTTTTTTGATCTTCAGTTTTGATCTTCCAGCTGGGTTACTCACATTAAAGAGGGTGTTGAGGAGAAGCACGGTGGAAGCAGGGGGCTGCCTCACACCCAGGGTACACTCAGAAGGGCTCTGGGTAATAGATGATGTTCCAAATCCCTCCAGCACAGGCAGTTCTCACTGTTTGCCTCCAGTTTGCCAGCACACTTTAGCAAAGCAATCAAAACATCCTCTCCTTCTTTATATTTTTATATTTTTATATTTTTATATTTATGTTGGACTTCTACCAAAAAAAAATTAATATCCATCATTAGGAATCAGTATAAGAAGGTGATAGCTGTACACAGACCTCAGCTAAGGAGAGGGTAAACCCTTAACACGCAGATGAAAAGCTGCATGACAAATCACACCTTTTAATCTTAATGCTTTCCTGTAATGCAAGCAATCACAACAGTGCTGCCATGTCCTCTGCAACACAGAGAGGGATTTTTTCCCCCCGATAACTTAGATGATCATGACTGTGACTTAAACCATGCACAACTGTGCAAAGCCTAGCTTCCTCCAGAAGTAACTGCTATCTGCATTCAGGTGAACAAACCCATGCTTCAGCTATAGTCACTGTAGAACTTTTAATGCTACATAGTTCTGTGCTCAGAACAGTTCAGGGGTTCCAACTGACCTTTAACGTGTAAAGAGATCTATGACACATCTGTCTGTGTCAAGAGATAGAAACCAATATAAGACAGCAATGGGAGGCATACCAGTGTGACTGTGGCAATGTGAGTCCAAGCACTGGCAATATGGGATGATACAAAAATTATTCATGACTTCTGTGGTGCCTGTGATAGCAGTCAAGGGATACTACTATGGCATACCATGGAGCCTTTTCCCTTCCCCATCCTCAAGCTCTTCACTAGAAGAATTAAGCCATGTAGCTACAAAAGCCTCCTGCACTTCAGCTAAGGACCAAAAAACAGCTGAAGGCCAAGCAGGCTCCCACTTCTCCCCAGCAAAACACATTCTTGGTCAGCAAGTGGAGAGTGAAGGTGAATGAGGGAGAAGGCATGGCTATCCCAGAGAGAGAGGCCAGAGGATGCCAGAGCAGCTTCCACCTCCTATTGCAGCCCATATGGTGAAACCACATCTTCCCAGAATGGGTCCTAGGCAGATAGAACTGAAGGCGAGAAGGAATACCTGCTGATATCATTGCTTATAAAATAAAACCCCCATTTACTAATCCAAAGCATGCACACTTACTGATAGTTTGGCAAGAGTTACCATGAAGGTTTCAAAGCTGCTGCTCATTAACAGCATCCATTTCCCTCCATGTCTACTTGTTTCAATACAACAAATTTGGTGCTTGTCTAAATCAGTCCGTGAAACTCAGCTCTCTTCCAGAACCAGCAATATGCCTAAGCATGTGCACAGTGATAGCATAATTTGTGTCAGGCACACATGTTCAACTGCATTCCCAAACAAGGAATCACCTGACAACATATTCATCTCTCCTGCAGGAGTGGTGCTTGGGTTGTAGCAACAGGGAACAGTTGCACTGGGGACCACTTCCCTAATACCTACAAAAATTACGAAGCTTCACTGTGCTCTAAGAGCTGTACCTTGCTAACTGGGTATCTTAAGTGTACAAAACCCTTTCCCTGTTTTGAAGCACACTGTTTAACAGCTACGCAAGACTACAACACATTTACTTCTGTTGTTGGTTTATCAAATCAAACTCCAATCTCCAGTCAGCACCACAATATCAAACACAGGAAATAGCAGCAATGGAGCCCAAGGTGGGGGGAGTCTCTCCTTGCCATCAGAGCCCAGCAGCCACCCAGAGCCACTGCAAACCCCACCATCATCTGGCATGATCAGGGTGGTACCACAGCCCTCCTCTTCCACAGACTAGGAAGATGTGCCTGGTTAAGCTGGTGGCCTCGGGCATGGCCTTCTGCTCCCCAAGGCCCTCCCGGGCAGGGAGTGCAGATGCTGCTGGACCCTGCCCAGACACAGTTCCTGGGCATCACAGGAGGTCACAGAAGGACCATGCAGTGCTTGGCTGGGCAAGGGGACTTTGGGAGTTGGAGCAGAACTGCAAATTAGTTGCAGAGACTCTGTATTTTCTCAATACATCATCACTTTCTCTCAGGGATGCTTTGCTTTAGGAGAATGTTATTACTAAAAATGCTACTAATTCCCTGAAAAACACCAAGTTGAAATCAATCCCACAAACTTTCCCAGGATCAATAGGTTTTAACGAACACAGAAAACATACACAGTAGCAACCACAGGCAAGTACCGGGAGACCAAGCCAGAGTAATAAATTGCACCTGCTCCAACACTTTCCTGGCAGGAAAAAATTGACATATCACTAAGCAGGCTGTTGCTCAGCACAAACACCCACAGGATCTGAGGGACCACAAGATGGGTGACCACGTGGTGACTTACTAAAGCAAAGCACAGCCAGGACACAATGCCAGATCTGCCCTCCACAGAAGGGCAGGGTTTTGGCAGCTCTCAGTTGACAGAGCAGCCTAGACCACAGAGTCAGTCCCTCTGACTGAGCAGTGTGGGCACAGAAAGTGACTGCAGGTCCAAGGGGCTGCTTCCTACAGTAAAGGGTCCTGGTACAGCCTGTTTATCTCTCAGAGGGTAAAAAGAATGTTTAGTCACCTGTTCCAGTCATCAACAGTCATTTTCCTAGTGTTCACCCTGGGAAAAACTTTTACAAGTTAACTCTTTTCCTAGCTGTTATCATCGATGGAAAAGAGACAACAGTGTCAAATTAAACCTCACAGTTAACAGAGAAAAATGATGGTTTTACAGTGAAACCTAACATTAAGTGTGCTGTTCCATCATGAATTTTCTAGAAGACCTGAGCATCACATCCTATTTTTCCCCAAGGCCTATGATTCATACTTTCACTTTCTGGTAAATTCCATAAGTATTTGATAATCCAATGCAACTTCTGTTCTGTCAGCTCAGCAGCCTTCCTCATCCTAAAGCATCAAATTCTTTTTACATGAAACAGGAAAGGAATTCTCTTCTAACAGAGACCCTGCAATTCCATTTTACAATTTAAAATGCAATTCCATTTTACAAGTTAAAATTTTGGAGCAAATGCACCACTTTACTGATAGTTTGGCAACAATTATCATGAAGGTTTCAAAGCTGCTGCTCATTAACAGCATCCATTTCCCTCCATGTCTACTTGTTTCAATACAACAAATTTGGTGCTTGTCTAAATCAGTCCGTGAAACTCAGCTCTCTTCCAGAACCAGGAGTTAATATCTGGTATTATTTATAATGTTTATATGCTAAACAATACAGAAGATTTTACTGGTTGAACCCCTGTAACAACACAAATCATAGCAATAGTAAATATGCAAAGGATCTTATTACAACCATTACAATTTTCTCACCAATCTCATTCTATACTACTGTGTTAAGGACATCTAAGTATTCTTAGGTGCATATACAATGGAAAAAATAAATTAATATCCCTTTTAATTAATCTCACACAAAATTTTCCCTCTCCCCAAATCATAGAATTGTTTAGGTTGGGAAAAACCATGTTCATTGAGTCAAACTGTTAACCCAGCACTGCCAAGTTCACCACTAAACCATGTGAAGTGCCATATCCCCATGTCTTTTAAATACCTCCAGGGATGCTAAACTCCACCACTTCCATGGGGAGCCTGTCTCAGGGCTTGAGAACCCTTTCAGTAAAGGAATTTTTTGTAAATCCAATCTAAACCTACCCCAGTGCAACTTGAGGCCATTTCTGCTTGTCCTGTCACTTGTTACTTGGGAGAAGAGACCAAGCCCCACCTGGCCACAATTTCCTTTCAGGTACTTGTAGAGAGTGCTAAGGTCTCCCCCAAGTCTTCTCTTCTCAGGTTCTACAAACCCAGCTCCTCATAAGACTTGTGCTCCAGACCCTCCACCAGCTCCACTGCCCTTCTCTGGACCCACTCCAGCACCTCAATGTCTTTGTTGATGTGAGTGGACCAAACCTGAACACAGGATTCAAGGTGCGGTCTCAGCAGTCCCGAGTACAGGGGGACAGTCACTGCCCTGCTCCTGCTGGCCACACTATTCCTGCTACAGGCCAAGATGCCACTGGCCTCCTTGGTCACCTGGGCACACACTGGCTCTTGTTCAGCCACTGTCCATCAGCACTCCCAGGTCCTTTTCCATCAGCAGCTTTCCAGCCACTCTGCCCCCAGCCTGCAGCACTGCCTGGGGTTTTTCATGACCCAAGAGCAGGACCTGACAGTTGGCCCTGTTGAAAGTCACAAAACTGGCCCCAACCCATTGATCCAGGCTGTCCAGATCCCTCTGCAGAGCCTTCCTGCCCTCCAGCACACCAACACTCCATCCAACTTGGTATTGTCTGCAAAATGACTGAGAGTGCACTCAATCCTCTTGCCCAGATCATCGATACCGATATTAAATAGAACCAGCCCCAGTACTGAGCCCTGGAGAACACCACTTGTGACCAGCCATTGGTTGGATGTAATTCCATTCACCACCACTCTTTGGGCCCTGCCATCAAGACAGCTTTTTACCCAGGCATCCTCATGGCACTATCTGTGTTTTAAATTACTCAAATACCTATTAACATCTAAATTCAACTGAATTCACTGGGAATAGGGCATTTGAAAATCAAGATATTTCTTTAGGTGCTTAAAAAGGATTTGTAAAGTAATGCCATATATCCAGATTTCACTATTTTATCTACAAAACTTGTTATTCAGAATTAAATAAAATGACATAAGCCCACTTCTTTTTAATTAAAATTAGTTTATATTTTGAAAACTCAACAATTAAAAATACTTAGTTGCATTAATAACTCACTTTCCAGAATGCTTCAAAAGAAAAATTAAATTATATTAGATTATTTTTAATAACTTGTAGAATTTAAAAGTGCCCAGTTATAAATGAAAGGACTACAGAATAAAGGTAGCGAATGCACACATTCAATGCTATTAAAAGGCAGACACAAGAGATCTCATGTATCTTGTGCCATTTGTAAAAAGATTGTTTTATTATCAGTGTAACTAATCACAATGAAGACATCTCTTACAATCAAAGACATTATAATGAATTTTCTTTACAGCTACAGAGAAATGGGATTTGCTGTTCCATATCAAACTAGAACAGGCTGTATAAATTCTTCTTCATATTTATTATTAAATGTAACTTTTATCTATAAAATCAGCCATGAAATATTAAAAAATGAAACAACAGAATTTATATCCTTTACTTAATTTAGTTTAAACGGTCTATTCACTAAAGAGAGGGGGAAAAAAGGTTACATATGTATTATATAACGTGCCCTCCCCTCTCCCTCATAAGTGTTTCCATTATAAACCACCTAGTTTTTGGAATTTATAACTCAGCTGTAAAAATCCACTTAATATGTAAAAGTTGGTATACTTTTCCTTTTACAAATTTTAAAAAAAAATCTGTTTCAGAAGGAAGATAAGAAAGAATGTGAGAGAAGAGAAGGGGAAAAGCAATTAGACTAAGAATTTTAACTCTTGGCGAGTTAAATCAGTTAGTACGAGCCATCTGTACTAATTCAGACCCATTTTCCCACCCCACCCCCTGAAGAACAATTGGGAGATGGTCAGCTAGCTGCACCAGAGCCCCTGGGCAGATCGGAGCCAGGTACTGGCCTCCAGCTGCTGCTGACCTGCCAGGTTCAGGCTGTCTTATCCTACTGCTATCTTCTGAAGTCAGCTGTACAACTGGGAATTGGACAAATGGAAAATAACTGAGAATAGCAAAGAGCATTAAAGAGAAGAGACAAGACAAAGCACATTAGCACATCTTAAAAATGACAAACAGACAAAACAGCCTGTAAAAAAACGGTTCTCACAATTAAAAGATATAAGACTTGAGAATTCAAGAACTGGAGATTGGACAACATACAGTGCAACACAAACTGAACAGAAAAATAAGGGCAGATAAAAATCATCACACAAGGATTAAAAGGGTCTTATTTAAGACAGCATGGAAAACAATTAATACATAAGATGGCAGATTCCAAAATGAAGCATGAAATAAAGCAACAAGAGAAAAGCAACCCATGACCTTAAGGTCATGCTTAAGGGGCAAGCTACAACCTACACTATTTCCTGCTAGCAATATCTTACTTTCAGCTTTTTCCTGGATCATAACAGTGAAATTTACCTGTACTTTTAGAGTCCCCATTTTAGTCTGAAAGGAAAAGAAATAAGCAGCAAAGTAGGAAAACCTTGCATTGGTTCTCACAATGCAATTGGTTCTCACAATGGTGAGTTGGATGAGCTGGCAGGAGCAACAACCAAGCTACACCAGGTAGATGCCTGCAGACACTGTCTCAGGAGCACCAGGGAAGCTGGCAAAGACCTGAAGTCCAGAGATGTTCCCATGTGCTCCAGGTGATGCTGCACTCTTGCTTAGAGGAAATCACCAAGGCCATATGTTCAAACGTAGCCTTTATTTAATCTTCAGCTAAGTTTATTCATCAGAAAAGTCTCTCTCTTGGCAATTCTTTAACTACAGCCCATGAGGACTATGTATACATAGTGCAACCAATTCTCACAACAATACAAATAAGTACTGTTTACAAATTCATTGGTTCTCTACAGTGATTCAGGCTTCAAGGTACTCACAGTTTAAAAAAAAATCCTTCACAGGAAGATCTTTTAGTGGACTAGATTAATCTGGCATACAGGGACAGCAGAGGATATTTCCAAAATATGCATAAAAAAGCAAACATAGTAGAAAGATATTACCTACACACCCTCCTGCCACACACTCAAAAAAGGTGCATGAGCAAAAAGAACTACAAAGAATGGGGGATCTATTAGACATTGATATCATCCATTACTTTTATATAGCTTGATCTGCAATAGAGACAATGAGGAACAAGAGAAAGAATGAGAAGATTAGTGCTCTAAGGCAAACATATCCTTAAAATTCCAGACTCAAAGAGCAAAGGCTGCAAATGCAATATAAGTTACCAGTGTATGGAGTTTATGACAGATCACCAACAGGAAAACAGAAGGGAAAGGAAAGGCTGAACCAAGCAGCAAGGATCCTCTAAGGGATTAGATGGTCCCGTGGCACAAAATCTGCATTTGATTCCCAAAATTCAACAGTCCAAAATCACTCATGTCTGTATCTACCTGGTATGTTAGCCACTACTGTATTGCTCAACGTCAAGATTTTAAATGTGTGGATCAGAAAGCGAGACCTGGAGTTTTAAGTACTGATATCTCACATTCAATTCAGAGAGGGAAGAAAAAAATCCAGTTCCTTCTCAACCAGCACGAGACAGCCCCTAAGCTAGAGAAAAACAGCGAGCACAAGTCCTAAGCCCAGAAAACGAGAGCTGCTAAATATAGCAGTCTGGAGAAAAGGCAGTGACTCTGTAGAGCTGCTACCGTATCATTTACTGCTCACAAACCTGAGAAGTCTCATTCTTGTACCTAGGGCACACCCACAGTGCGAGTGCCCCAAAGCAGGCACCCAAGCAAAGCCTCCTACTCCTCCAAACCTCCTGCAGCTGCTCCATAACTTGGTGTCCACCAGTCCCAGAAACAGAGCCTGTTCAGGCCTGCACGTCTCATGCAGGGAATAGGAATCTTTTATGAAGAGTCACTAAAATCCACATTCACTCTAGGAATAGTTCTATACTTCATGTCAAAAAATGCACAGACTATGAGATTATTTCATTTGAATTCACTGTATTTATTAGAATTTATGGTCAAAATTTATTCATTACAAAAATATGTATTGAACAAACATGAGAAAACATTTATTAATTGTTCTACTTGGCAGCTCTTATTCAGCGGAAGGTCATCAAAAAATCATTGGGAGTGCATCAAACAAACATTTCTAGAAGCAAAACCACAACAATATGGTTTTTAAAATTAAAGCATATTTTACAAAGTACTAAAATTTGGAGGAATACTGTCCTCAAAATGTGCCTTTAAATTACCCCTATTTGGAATGACTGGCATGACTGTATTAGCCACATTGCTAATTTAACATTGCTTGATCCAGTCAGCTCACTAAATCATTAAAAATATACATGACTGAGCTTCAGTTTGACCTGCAGTGACTCCTATATGTACTCTCAAAATTAACACAAGCACTGAATGCTACTAATCTTCAACTTGTAATAACTGATCAAAGAATACTGCCCTGTAATTCACTACAAACTAAAATCATAGCACTGAACTGTGCATTTTCAAACAAGTGGTTTATAGCTCTAGATTTAAAATGCAAAGTTTCCATTATATTTAATAATTAAAATGCATGCTGCGTTATGGTTACATTTGGTGACTGGATTAGTAGTACACCAACTGAGTTAAACAATGCCTTTTTCCTATTAAGAGTTCATATTACCATATTGTCTATTTGTTTAAGAAAAGGAAGAAAAAAAGCACAGCAAGGAAGAAGGAATAAAAAAGAAATATGAATATCAAACATATTGAAAGACAGTGAGAACCAAGACAGCAAGAAGACCTGGTATCAGCAAAATATATGCTAGCTGAAAGCAGAAAAGCTGAAATATCTGTGCATAAAAAGTATGAAAACTTTTAATAAAAAGAATATTCTCCTTTTGTCAATAAGGGTTCTCATTACAAGTAAAGGGAATAAAGATCAGTTTGTTTTCCTAGATGCAGTTTCTACAAATTGAGGGAATACAGACATCATTGTCAAAGAGCAGACTCTTTCAGGCTGTCAACTTCTTAATCAGGGTCTGACTTCACTGGAAAGTGTGAAATTATGCAATTATTTATGCTTTGCAATTCTGATAGTTTAAACAAATCCAGCACTATGAACATCACCTTTTATAATGCAAAATTCCTACTGTGATTTTATTTTAGGGAATATACCTTTACTTTTTTTCCTGTGCTTTCTAGGTGGTTTATTCAAACAAAATTTAAATATTATGTGAAGTATTTCTTTTCCCCCAAAACAGATCCCATAGAGCTCAGAAACATAACTTAACAAGGATGAAAAATAATTGAAAAATAAATTAAAAATGAAATCATGGTCACAGTGACATCAACTGAAGTTTTCTCAGCACTGTCAGTTATAGTGCCACCCAAAACTCTCTAATGGCAAGACTAAAGACCTTTGAGTACTTACAACAAATTTATAAATAAAATATTATTTGACCCCATAAAAAGACATACTCTTTTATATTCCTGCACTTCCATGCAATATTTAGGTATAAACTTCAGAGATTAATTTTGTTTTCATTTCAAGTATATTTTAATTATCTTGGTACCAGCAGCACATACAAAGACAAGCTTGTGTGCCTGAAAGCTCGCCTACTTCTGCCTCTATCATAGCTGGCGTAATATATTGCCTCTGCCTGTAAGTCACCTCCTCAGAAACACATCCCCTTATGGGATAAATACCCTTAGCATACAAAATACAAAGGTAGGCATTCTCTGAAATAAAAGTTCTTTTAACACTCCCCCCCAGAGTACACTTTACTGAAATCAGCAACATCTAAATTCATGACAATGTGAATGAAGAACAAGAGAAAGCATTCCTGCTAGTCAACCTCCACCAGCAAAGTTCAGCATGTTATCTTCCTGGAAATGGAACCTGAATAGCCTGACCAGAGGTAGCAAAATGCATGGTCAGGTTTTCACTTGTCCTCTTGAAACAACACCCTCTGTACCCATAACCTTGTTCCCAGGAAGGATTTTTGGGGTTTGACAGAAGGAGCTCCTTGTATCTCACCAGATGTCTGCTCCAGAGCAGCTGGACCTTTATCAACTTTCTCTTCAGTCTCTTCTCCCCTTCCCTTCTCAGGTTGCTATCCCTGTTGCAAACTTGTTGGGTGACACAAAGGAGAGGAGACAGAGAACAAAGCCTACATACAACCCTCTGCAGATATCAGAGGCACTCACTAAGAAGTCAAAGCAGTACTTGTCAAGAATTTCTGAGCTACCTCGATTTAGAATGGCACTCACATTCACAAGTCTGCCTTTTTGACACTAAAAGTCTAACGAGAAACAACTAAAGAAAAAAAAAGGGTAGTTTTTTTTCATATAACATATCTGCCAAGTTCCAAGTACCAACAAGTAACAACACTATTGTAAAACCTCTGCTCAAGGATCAACCTGTTTTTTGAGGTAGGATTTGGACAAAAAAATTAAAAACCCAATTTTATTTATTTGGTTTTGTATGAAAAAATTATGAAATGGAGAGCTTGTTCTGATTTTGATCATTTTGACACAAATTGAAAAAATTCTGTTAAACTAAATGGAAATATTCTGATTTATAGTCAGGTAAATAACATCAAATTCTAGTCCCAGGTTTCCTTTCCTTCCTGATTAAATTACATTAATGTACACTCAAAACAAAGCAACTACTGCTATCCTTGTTGGTTTTTTCAGAAGAATAACTTATCTGTTAAAAAATACTACCTGGACATAAACATGAAGTCACAAGGGTTCTTCACATGTCTGCCATCCATCTGAAGCCTTGCAACAAAGAGGCTTTTAGCAGTATTGTAGTACATGGACACCGACATACCATCCTATATGTAGGGCAGAAGTCAACCTGCTTCTGTGTAGACCTACATGCCATAGTTTCTCCTTAAAATACTTTTTATTAACCTGATACATATATGAGACAGCAAAAACCACAACACTCTCTATTTTTACATGGAACGCAGCAAAAAAAGGCTCAACAATTAAACATTGCGTCTTCACATTCTTGCTAAAAGCTTTGACATAGTATTCATTGCCATATTATTCCTAATTAGCAGTTTAAGCTTGTTAACAAGAACAGTTTATTAAAGGTAAACAGGAATTATCTTTCCATTGTATAGGTAGGACTTGTAAATAGGACAGCTCATAAATTCTAAGATGAGAGCAACTAGGAAACTATTCATTAAGGCTTGGGTTATAAATTCAAAACATGAAGCATAACATGCTTAAAGAAGAAGGTTTTATTTTTAAAAGCATTCATTAGGCTCTCATCTTCAAGCCTCAGACTTGTAAATAATTTAAAATGAAAATGCGAACAACAGGCAGGGAAAACAAAACAAATGCAATTCCAATCAGTCCATTGTTGTATCAATAAAACTCAGAACAACAGAAACTAAGTCGGCAGATTCTGAATACAACATCCAGAAAACATCTTTATGTACTGTACCTTTGAACTCACATGTTCTGCTACCACTGGCTCCAATCCAAAAAAATTAGCTCTGTCTTGTAACAGCCAGGCTTTGCCCAGTAAAGGATACACATGGTGAACTAGTAATTTTTGGTATTCATTGCACTTTATCCAGGAGATGCCAAAGCAAACAAACAAGCTGCAGTTTATCAATGCTTTTAGATTTCATATTTATTCTTTCTGACTTTTCAGAAATGTATATCCTATTAACAATTTATATGACATAACGCAAGAATAATCTTCCCTTTAAAGATTAAGGTAAACCTCAGTTTGCCTCACATGGGGAGCATGGAAATAAACAGCCTTTACTTCACAGGCATTGAAAATTGAAAGTGAATAAGACAAAAGTAACAAATCAAACAAAAAACCAAAACACAAGGATCACTGCTGTCCTCATCGCGTATTCAGTGTCCCAAATCCAATGTCGACACATCACTGCAGAAAGCATGTTGCACACCAAGGAACCATGGAAGTGCAACATTTTACCTTCACTGAATGTATGGAGCTTGCTATCCTTTTCTCAAGGACTTGGAACAATTCAACTTAAATATTCAATGTCATTTAAACATTCAATGGAAGACAAGCATGCAACAGGAATTTCTTTCTCCACGTTAAAAGACCACACGGCTTTACAAAATGCAGAAGTGCGATATTCCTATGCCATGGCTCTTGTGCAGAAAGATGTGCATGGATGCTGGTTATCCCAGGAATGTCAAGACGTGCTCCTCAGAACCTTTTCACTTACTGACTGCACCCCGTGCACCAGGAAACCTGACATTTGTCAGTCACACAGGATTTCCTGCAGTGCTGCAGAACATTGAGCAGGAAACCCTAGCACACACAGTGAGCTCTGGGCATACAGCAGGATGAGACTCAGCTACAGCACACAGAGCCAGCAGGGCTTTCCAGAGGCACCAACCCTCCAGGCACTGCAAGAGCAGCAAGTCTGATGCTTCCATATGTGAAACAAGATGGAAAGATCACCCTATCCCTGCTTCTCTCTCCAACACAGAAGTGGGGGATGTCAACATGCTAGACACCACCAGTACAGATAAAGTAAGTCTCCTGATTAGGAGTGCTAAAGCCAGCTCTGCATGGACTATCTCATGTTCACGGCAAATGTTTACAGCAAATGTTTAAATAAATCCAATCTAACCTATTGAATGGAAAAAGGTGAAGGTCACAGAAGGCCCTCCAGAGTGAGCCCAAGCTTGAAAACCTGACTAAAGAGAGAATTCACATATATGAAGCCATACCAGAGATCTTGAGGCCATCTAAATGGCAACACAACAATCTATCTTTGATTAAATCAGAATTCCAAGATCTCCACAAACTTCTCTGGAATGTTCTCAAACTTCTTGCTGGAATGTTTCCTACAGAAAAGCTTATATACCAGGTAACTGTATGGATTCAAAAAAAAAAAAATCACATGAAACCATGATTTCCATACGAAATTATGACTTAGTGTTACTATTCCGGTAAGTTTCATTACCCCTCATAATTCCAGTGGATTTTTAACATTTATATGTATTTTTTATGTCTTGCTACCTATACTTTTGAGAAGAACTTTTGAAATTCCAAAGACGGGGCTAAGGACAGCAAGAAAGTTTATAACTACAATGAGACAAAGAAATAACAGCTAGAAAAACATCTATACATGCACTTGTAGCAAACTATAACCTATAGAGATGCATACATTCAGATCTGTACACTGAAATACTGTGTACCCTAGCTCTGCACACCTCCCCCTGGGCCACTGCATACGTCACACACACATAACAACTTGTATGTTTGGACTCAGAAAGACAGAGGTAATTAAAATTTATGCCTGTACCACTAAGGATCAAAAAAACCTAAGAACACTCACAGCCTCACAGCCCACTTAAACAAAATCCATCCAGACAGTAGTTCAGTAGCAGGCCAGACTATGGAGAAGAAAGGTCAGCCTGTTGTAGAACAAGCAAACAAAACAAAACAAAGCAAAAAAAATTTAGCAATCAACAGCTCTGCTAACACAGGACTAGAAAACAGTCACAATCATGCAAACAAGCATTTTACTTTTGGAACACCATTAGTGCCTGTGTCTAAGACCTAGGTCATTTCTTTGTAAGGATGTGTGTGAATTGGGTAGTATGTTCTGTAGTTTTCCTTTCCGTACGGAGGAAAAAAAGATAGCTAGGTTTCTTTCTGCTATAAAACCATAGATTGCTGACATAAGTTTGGGGCACAACTTTCTTTCATCTTCACATGTTGAAGAACTGAGATTAAGTAAAATATGAAAACTTCCATATACATTTAACATAAACATCTACAATGGGCTACAGACTGTTCTGTAACCATAACTTTCCTGCTCGCAGTTGTAAATGCCATTTGTCCTGTTTCTGCCATCTGCCAGAGGAGAGTCTGAGGTATGATTCCTCTGTTTTAAATATACAACTCCTTTCTGCAAAGCAAAAAGTTACCTTTGGAACTTCTGCAGGTGAGAAATTACAGGAACATCTGGAAATTACAGGAACATCTTTTTACATTTTTTGCTTCTTCACCAGTTTCATACACACATGCTAATAAACAATCTCAGTTTATGTGTTAACACAGCCCATAATGACCAAAAAAATTTAAAAAAATACAGTTTAGAAGTAGATATAGGCATATTTAAACTTTCATACACATTTGTGTAACCATGTAAGAATGTCCACTGCAAAAGCAAACAAACCAAAGATAAAAAACCACTCTAATGTGACTGAAGAGATTTTGCATGAACTTTGACACCACGGGCCAGGCAAGATTTAAGCAGTTTGCAGTGCCAGGTGCCAAGCAACCCTACTCCTAATACATTCTCTCCAAGACATCCACGGATGACCCTATGCCTGTTAGTACTAAACATTGTACTTGCTTGAGAGAAGCCGGCCTCTTCTCCCAGGCAACCAGCAACAAGACAAGAGAACACAAATCTTAAGCTGCACCAGGGGGAGTTTAGGCTGCACATGAGGAAGAGTTTCTTCACACATGATTAGCCACTGGAATGGACTGCCCAGGGAGGTGATGGAGTCGCTGTCCCTGGAGGTGTTTAAGGAAAGACTGAGCTCAGCACCTAGTGCCACCGTCTAACTGACATGGTGGTGTTGGGTCAGAGAGTGGACTTGATCTCAAAGGTCTTTTGAGAAAGAGCACTAGTTGATTCTGTGACCGCTGGTCAGGCACAGTGCTCAATTCCTTCATGCCCTTGTGTCCACCAAGAACTGCTGTCATTGCTTCTGCTCCTTCCACTCCTGGTGCATGAGAGAAGCGGTGCCTCCATGCCTTGGCAGCTGCTGTGTGATGCAGCTGCACCTCGGGCAGCGGTGGCAGCGCTGGGTGGCTCTGCTACCCCAAGGTGGCAAGGCCAACACAAAGCAAGGCCTTTCTCGGGCAGGAAAATAACCACAAACGCTCAGCTGGGCAGCTGCTGACAACCTGTCCAAGTGAAAGCATCACTTCCATTTGACTCCTCATGCAACAGAGCACAGCAGAGAGACCACTCCGCCACATGTCTGGTTTTGAGAACAGCTGAAGGAAACACAGCCTCTACATCTGTTCAATCACATCATCTTGTCTTTCTCCCCAAGCT
Organism: Urocynchramus pylzowi; assembly: GCA_013397555.1. Classification (NCBI taxonomy): domain Eukaryota; kingdom Metazoa; phylum Chordata; class Aves; order Passeriformes; family Fringillidae; genus Urocynchramus; species Urocynchramus pylzowi. Next base: position 184,982 of record VZRH01008037.1, read on the forward strand.
TTCAAAAGAGTAAGTTATACTCCAGATTTCAATCTAAAAGGTCAACTTTTTAGTACCTTTAACATGCACCACAATACCAAGGCATTAATTTCAATGAATGACTAGACCAAGTGTATCTGAAACCAGTGTTTTTATTTGACTGGTGGGATCATCCATCCAATTAAACCTTTCTGTTTTCCTGAGAAAGAGAATATTTAAATTCTAAATCACATTAGGAAATTCAAACATAGGAGCCACCAAACAATTCCAGTTCAACCAATTTTCATGTGCCAGTCTGTCTCTAAATTCCATCTCATGCACAAAACCCAAACACTGAACACATTCAAAAATTAAAAAAAAAAAAAACAAAAATTAGGCAAAGCAAAGCTGCCTTGTTCTAATGTTGCGCACACTAACAAGAAAATGCTGTTCTTCACTACAAAAGGTTGGGTTTAATGGAATACTGCGACTGACATCTCCTTTACACACATTCCATCTACAAGTAATGTTTCTCTATAAAGAGAGACAACTCAATTTAAGTTTTAAAAGCATTTCTAACAAAGAAAACTCTCATGCAAATAAATTAGAAATCTTTGATGCTGTTACTATACAATAGTTCCTACAGAAGAATGATAGTAAAGGATTTAACTCAAGTCATTTGAATTATATTTCCCAAAATGCTAATAAAACTGACATGTTTGAACATACTGAAAAAGTCACAGTCCATCATCATCCTGTCACATCAGTGCATTTAACTTTTTCTAAAATGTATGGATTATACAATTACTGCCAGGCTCCATATTTTATATATAAAAGCTACAATCTGATTATATGTCCATGTTGAAATAATTTATGAAATAAGGATGGAATGACTGCAATGTTACTTCCATGATGAATGTAACTTGCTGTGAATAGTGCAGGAGATTGCAAGAGAGACCCTGCTGAAGCCTGTAATTGTCTTCATCTTTCATGAAGAGGTGTGACCTGGGAAAAATATAGATCCCAACATCCAAAGCTCCAGTCTTATACAAACATCTTGATTACTCACATTCTGATACAGGAACGGAAAATTTATAGTCTTCACATGCCACACCTTTGCGGTATTAAGGTGAGAATCACAGGGAATTACATCCAGTGTTTAAATTGTATGTTAGTCTGTTATGGTTCATCACCACCAGAACATTCACCACTGCCACTCTTACCCTTGCACTTTTGGATTTCCATTATTTATCCCTAGGTGTTACCATCACGCTCAGTATCATATGGATGAGCGCTAGCACATGACAAAGCCAAGGTCTTGCAAGTCTGCATCTGTACAACTACACAAAGAAGCAAAGAGGGCACAGGAAAACAGAAACAAAACCTTTAACTTTATAAATTCTAAGATCACTACTAGCTACAGCATTCAGATCACAAATGTTTTTTTCTTCCGCCAACTAATATTACATTTAATATTAACAATGTGGTCCACAGGCCACACCAGTTATTTCAAAGAGCAACAAGAAACCTTTCATAACAACTCAAACTAAACAAGAGAGAACACAGACTCATAAGAAGGCTTAGGTAGGGAGGGACCTTAAAGATCACCTAGTTCCAACACCTTCTGCAAGAACCGGTTGCTCAGAGCCCCATCCAACCTGGCCTTGGAACAGTTACAGGGATGGGGCACTCACAGCCTCTCTGGGCAACCTGTGCCACTGCCCTTCTGCCCTTACAATAAACAATTTCCTCTATCTAAAGGACCTATAGATGATAACCTACCGCTCAAAACCACCTAGCAGTTTTGGTTTATTGATCTTACCTACTGAAGACACACACACCCCCTCAGAAGTGTATTAACATTTCTATGTTGTTTATGGGAACGTGCTTTCCCTGGCACAATCTCACAGGTTCCCTAAGGGTCCACTCTGACTCCTTAGATCAGCCAAAACCACGTTGAAAAACGCAAGACTGTGAGAATACAAGAGGTGCTCATGATTCAAGAGCCTAACCTCCAGAGGAGGGCAGTAAATAAACGAAGGGTCTGAAGCACAAGTCCTATGAGNCCGCAAGACTGTGAGAGCTCACGATTCAAGAGCCCAACCTCCAGAGGAGGGTAGTAAATAAACGAAGGGTCTGAAGCACAAGTCCTATGAGGAATGGCTGAGAGAGCTGGGATTGTTTAGCCTGGAGGAGGCTCAAGGGAGACCTTATCATTCTCTACAACCATTCTCTGAAAGTAGGGTGAGGACAGGTGTGGGTCAGCATCTTCTCCCAGGCAACCAACGATAGCTTGAGAAGACAAAAGCCTTAAGCTGCACCAGGGGAAGTTCAGGCTGGCCATCAGGAAGCATTCTTTCACTGCAAGTGTGATTAGACTTTGGAATGGACCGCCCAGGGCAGTGACAGTCACTGCCCCTGAGGTGTTTAATGAAAGACTAGATTTGGCACACAGTGCTATCTGTTGACGAAATGGTGTTTGGTATATCAGAGGACTTTTCCAACTTCTGTAATTCTGTGACTGCTCTGCCTGGTGACTGAAGCAGAATAAAGGGAAAGCAACTACAACCCTTCCTTCACCCTCTCCTTCACAGAGCTCCTGCAGACACGTGTGTTGTCCCTCACGGTCAACCGCCGCACTTTTCAAAGCTCATCCCCGCTCATTCTAAAGCAACCTTCGGGAAAGGAGGGGGAAGTAAGAAACGGGGGGTTCGGGCGGCTGAAACCACTCAGGGCAGCGCCAAACCCCGCACGCCGACACTCCCGAGCGCCCTCCCCGGACCG
>VZRH01008037.1:188418-226188 GCA_013397555.1 Urocynchramus pylzowi
CTCGTGCCGCCGCGGGCGCGAGGGGCCGCGCGCCCAACGGCCGCCGCCGCGCGCGCACACGCTATGGCGCCATCTTGCCCTGCCCTGACAGCGAAGCTGGCTCCCGGCCGCTGCCGCCCCCCGCATCCCGGGAAGGGATGGTCCCTAAAGGAAGGACGGAGCCCCGAGAGTTTTCCCGGGATGCGCGTCCCGGTCAGGCCGCACCTTCGTGTGCCTGCCGGACGAGGGCAGACGGCGCTGGCAGGAGCCAACGGTGCGCGTTTGGGGCTTCCCGAGGCTGGCCGGTCCTTGGTGCGTGGCGCAGCCCGGCCTGCCTGTGGCCTGTGTCCCTAGGGCAGCCCCCGCGCTGCGCTGAGCCACGGTAGCCTTGGGGCGCACAGGGCTGTGCGTAAAGCTGTGCTTTACATTCTCACCCTGCATCGCACTGCAGCGAAATGTGGATCTGGTCCTTGGAAACCTGTTCTGGAGGAGGAGGGGGAAAAAGTCCTTGACGCACAGCCCGCCGCCGTTCGCTAGGGTTATCAGTCGAAAGGTGTCGATGGTCCAAGCTATATTAAAATACCTTTCAGGGAGTGCAATTCAAGAGAGAAACAGTTGAAAAAGGCAAGAGGGAGGCAATTTGTAAAGTATTTCGTATTCTATAAAGTCACGAAGTAACCGTGATGATGAAACCCTAAGTGTTCTTTCCCTCTTCTTAAGCCAAGTCACATGATAAAGTATAATATCAAGGCAAAAAAGCAACGTTTGAAGAGTCTTCAGATGCCTGTGGTGAAATGCAGTTGCTTTTTCGCAGTGTGTTTTGATTTTTAAAATGCAGGTTTCCCATGTATCTCCTGATGACACAACATCTTTTAGTAGACAGTATCTTAGTTAAACAGCTTTTAGCATTCTTCAAGGCCATGGCACAGAGACACAAGGAGAGAATGTCTCTTTGGGAATAGGTTTGGGGTTCATTGACTTTCCAGTCACACAGTGTGCATGAGCTTACCAACTAGAAGTGACAACTTGCAGTGCTATTCAGCCCTTCATTGAAGCAAAGTGGAGCACCCCAGACTTCACCAGAGTCTCGGGAAAGATCTGAGATGAATGAACAAAATTTAAAACAGTAAAGTACCACACAGGATATTGGTGAGAGAGGGCTGTCTCCTTGTCCTATACCTAAGGGTTATAGTACAGAATTTAATTGTTCTGTGAATAATAGGAAATCCACAGAATATGGCTACATTTGTAGTAAAGATATCTGTGGGGTTTTAGATACATATTTAGATTTAATAGTTTGAGAGTCTACAGAAGCCACTGGCAGTTGTAAGACTAATACAAGTACAAACAATCTGATTGTTCTGGATATTTTTCAGCATGGGGAAAAGATGTAAAACAACCTTTTGATGTCCTTTAAACTCAGTTTCTCTGCAGTTTACAGATTCCTTTAATATGGCTTAAAAGATTTGTAGGTTTGGGTCTCACATAACAGCAAGTGAACCTGCCTGGTCCATCCAGGACCATAATAACATATTATATGTTCCCTGTTCCAGGACCAAATAACAAATTATTTCATCATTTGTTTACTGAGAGGAAACATACTGGAGAAGAAGACGCGACCGTGCGAGCTGGAGTCTTACAAGTTAAACATTTGTAACAAAATGAAGAGAGGCAGCATATTTTAGGAATAGCCTGAAGAGGGAGCCATTGGTATGGGACAAGTAGCAACTAAGGCAGAATAACTAATCACTGTTAATCTAAGAAAAAAATCATACCTGTACCAAAAATAATTAATTTTATTTTGCAATTATAAGCTGTGTTTATTAAATTTTTACATCCCTGCATTTAATGTTCTGGCTTAGGTATGTACAGAACTCTAAAGTTGTGCTGAAAAGTGGTTCTGTGTCCTGAAATAGTTATGCCAATAAAAATATATTAGAATGCAAGCTGAATAAGTCAGTGAGTAATTAACAAGAATTTAATTAGTTAATAGATTAATTTATCAATGGATTCTAAGCATAGACTATATTTATTTTCTAACAGAATATGACACTAGGAATGATTCTGCAGTTGCTATATTTCTACCACACCAAAATACTGATTTTGCTAGAATTGTTACCCATTCCAAGAGGAGTACCAACTCTTTACTTAGCTGTGTAACTTAAAACTCTCCCTACCTTTTCTATGTAATATTCTGTACAGAAAAGACACAGCTTTGTGATTACTACTACCAGAAGTTAGACATTCAGCAGGATAAAGGCAGTCACCATAATACCATTTACCAACTCTGAATCACAGGATTTCCCATCAGATTTGTTTAGAAGAAATAACCCCATGACTCAAGGAGGATCTCACAGGTAGAATGTTGCTGGCAGGCCCCCCAAAGGACATCGTGGTATCTGTAGGATATCCAGTTATCGGCTTCAGCCCATAAGGGTTCCTTAGCCACCATTGGTTTTTCACAGAGTAGCAAATTTTTTAAGAAAAGTTGCATATCTCTTTATTCTGCAGTTCCAACCCCTAAGAAAACATGAAACAGAATAATTAGGATGTAAACACCAAGGACCTTTTTAGTGTAAATTACCTATACATATATATACACAGGTATCTATACCTTCCCTTTTTTAATGCAAGTTATTTTGCCCATTTTTCAAGGCGTGTGATTCAGGAAGCAAAGTGCAATATTCCAGTTTGACTAACCTGCTGCTGCATGCTGTTCAAACTGATGGAATTTGGTTGAGTCGGCATCCTTGGAGGCATTTAAAATATGTGGCACTTAGGGACTTAGGATTTAGTGGTGGACATGGCAGTGCTGGGGTAATTGTTGGTCTTGAGAGGAAAGTTAATGTCTTTACACACAATTTGATGGGTGAAGGTATGGATGTTAATGTCTTTGAAATGGGTTTTAATGTCTCTCCCGACTTCGGGCAGCCGGTTTGTTGCAGAGCCCAGGCAGTTCTGTTCCTGAAACAGGCAAGGGTCTGCATGAGCCTGAGTTTCTGAGCTTTGGGGTAAAATAGTTGGTTCAAGGGGGGAATATGTGATAGGCGGTTCGGGAAGGCTGTGCCTTCCTAGTGCTTCAGCCAATGGGGAAAGGAATTTGGGCAACATGCGGCCGGGAATTTGGAATAAAAGGAGACTGCGCTCTCTGAAACCCCGAGGGAGAAAACCCTGCGGGTGTGTGTCTCGGTGGACTCTCTCTATTTGAATAAAGTTGCAGGACTCTTCTGTCTCCTTTTTGGACATAAACCTCTGGCGTCTGTGGATTTTCCTGACAGACTCGATAAAGGTCTTTTTTAACAATGGATAATTTCAATGAACAATTGTACGCATCGGCCGTGGTCCTGTGATCCCTGTCCCTCGCTGGTGCGGCACCACTGTGATCGGCTGGTTCCGGCACAGCCTCGGCCGAACGGCAGCCTGGGCAGAACACAAGTGGCTTCTGGCCGGCTCGGCAGGGTCACAGGGGGACCAGGGCACTGCCAGCGCCACACTTGAGCACGGATGGGCTGGCTGAGGGCAGGTGGCTGCAGCTCCGAAGTGGTTTTATGGGGAGCTGCCCCTGTGGAGGGAACCATGACGGCAGTTCCGTGCCCACTGCCCCTGGTGTCCAGAGGGATGGAGAGCGAGCCGGCACAGCCCCGCTCGGCCCGCTCCGCAGCCGGGCAGCCAGCACAGCTCCAGGAACCTGAGGAGGAGCGGCCGCGTCAGGGCACGGCTGCGCCTCTGTGCCACCGAGGTCACGCTGCCCGTGGCACCGCACCCGCTCTGTCGTTGAAGGCTGTACCTTCTGACTGACTTCTTGTACCCGCTGGGTTCGCTGCCCAGTCGTGCCAAGGAACTTGTTTGAAGTACAAGTAGTTAACCGTTTTTACATAAACAAAATGCTCACCCTCTGCTAGGTGGCTTTTGTTAAATTTTTTTTTTTGTGATATAAAGAACCTTATGGAGACAGGTAAAAATGTGGTAGAAATGATGTGGTTTCCCAACTTTTCCTGCTACTGCAAGTACAATATAAATGTTTGAGAAAAGTAAGAAGGAAAGCACCCGAGCTTTAATGGAACACTTACAAAGGATTTGTTTGAATTTCTTATAATTACTTAAAATCTAAGGGGGGAAAAAAAACTATTTTTGCGCCGCTTGAAGTGATTGAAAGGGGTTTTTTGCAATTAAAATACTTTTACAGGAGTTTAAGTTTACAGACAGAAGTTGCAAGAATATGAAGAAAAACAAGATAGTGCTTGAAGTTCACCACTTAACAAAAGAAAGTACGAGTGAGTGCAAATCCTTTCATTTGGCCTGGAAATGATGCATCATCCAGGCCTAGACTTGCCAGTAGTGTTAAAGGCTTTCTATTCAGCCTGCAGCATGGAAGAACAGGGGCCATGGGTGTCTATCTGCATGTGCACAGAGAGGTATCTTCACAGAGGCACTTGTAGAGTCGCATGTGCTCTTTCATCAGATCCTGAATAACCTGTTATGTTTCTCTAAAGTCAGGTTACAGTCCAGCTGAGGGGTGGTAAGAGAACTTGGTGGTGTAACATCCATGAGTTGTAAAAGTCTAGAACAGTAGTCCTATAGCTGTCTGCTCAGTGTCACAGTAGTCAACAGCTCAAAAATAAATAGTAATAAATGGTCATAGAAAGCAGTTGCATAAGCACCAACAACTAAATTGTTTTGCATACACAATACAAATCATGCAGGCAGGAGACCTCACTTATGTCTCTGTGCATGCAGCTTTCTAGATATGAACATCAATATCAATATAGCAATAAATCAGATGTGGGTTTTTTTTCCATGCTGACAAATAACTGACGTTACTTGAAGCACACAGGCAGAAATTTTACTCATGGACATTATCTTTAAGTCTTCAGGCTGTTCCCTCCAGAAAATCCTGTGTTAAGATACATCAGCATCTATAGAGTGCTGCAGGTGAATATCCTTTTTCCTGGGTCCATACACTTTGATGTGCCCTTTATGAGGGTGACTTGGCAAAGGCACCACTGACTGCCACTGCTAGCTTGTTCACCAGTAGTGAAGCATCACAGCATCTGTCATGCTTTTGTTTGTTTGCTTGTTAGTTTGCTTAAAATGGACTTTTCATTCCACTGTTTTTCAATAAAAAGTGGACTATATAAATTTCGGTGTCCAGAAGCCCCCCCCAAAAAGGCAGCTTCAGAAAGGATGTACTTCCAGGATCTTACTAGTCCTTCCACTGTGATAAAATGAAACTTTATGTTTCAAAGTTGTCACTGGAATGTTAGGGTTGCTGCCAGATTGAGGATGTTAACCCTGCCTATGGAATTTCATGCCTTGTCAGGAAGGCAACAATGCACAGGAGACAAGTAAAGCAGTACTAACTCTTGAATTTCTAATTGTAAAAAAAGAGTGATGCAAACCTACATGAAATTCGTGTGAGGGCTCTGCCATCACTTGTTTCTTCACGCCAGAAAAATATATGTCAGGAGTGTGTCATGTTGAATATTTTCATTTTTCTATTACAGAGATTTTACAGTTTCAATTCTAAACTCCCCTTCAGTTGCACAAATAAAAAGACTAGCATGATATTTGAATTATTCTTACACATATAAAAAAAAGAAAAAAGAAAATTGTAATTGCATTGGAAGGATGGGGAGCATGCAATTGGCCAACATGTCATATTATTTCACAGTGAGAGATCATCAAAATGATTTTGAGACAGGTAGCAAAATCAGCATTATCCACACATACATGCACAACACCTGATTTCATTTAACTATGGATATGTTTAACTCTGTCTGGAGGCCAACTCTACCAAACCTCCAAAGATTTAGTTTTCTTGTACTGTGGGTTTATAATAAAAATTCATTTAATTTTAATAATAATTTATTGCAGTAAAATGAGAGTCATTTATTACCTGTATTGTCTGTTATGTGTGAAGATGTCCAGCTTGCCAGAATTTACAGCTCTGCGACTGTATAATTAATCTCTTGCAAACTCACAAAGCAAGTTTCTCAAATAGACATATATCTCAAATACAAACATCAAGTACATTATGCATCAATACATTAAAATTTAATGTGGTAGCAGATCAGAAAATAATATGCAAAAAAAGTTTGCTACGTGAAATAGAGATTTAATTCTTATTTTTCATCTTCACTAAGTCAACATATTATCCACCTGGCACATGCATCCTAGTCCTGTTAGAACTACAGCCACTGAAATAAGAATGTGTTTATGCTGTTAGTTCTAAAGGAAGAATTTTCTGGTTACACTCTGAAATTCTCAAACACTCATCAAGTAAGGAATGTGACCATTTTTCTTTGCTGTTAGGATGCACCTTATGCAGGGTGGACTTTGGAGCTTAAGCAAGGTTTGGCTTTTGTTCGCTCCCAAGAGTAAAGTTTCTTAGCAAAAATAATCCAAATTCGACACTTGTGGAAGTGTGTTTGCACTTTCACCTATCTCTTTAAGTCCACAAATACACAGCTATTGCTCCTGCCTTGAGGAGTGAATGTGGCATGATTCACTCAAAGAACCTGAGTGAAATTGCATAACAAAATATAAGCACATTTTCAGAGAGTATTTGAAATTTTTAAAACTCTGTGAGAGTGGATAAAGTAACTAGGAACTGTCTCCATTGTCCTCCATCCAAACAACTCATTCCATGTGACAACCAGCTGAAAACTGGGAGCTGCCAATCCTCCCATTACAACACAGACAGTGACTCACCTCCTTAGAAAGTAGTGGAAATGTCGAAATGGCTTCTAAGTGACTTCAGGAAGAAGACTCACACTGATTCAAGTTCATAGCTGAAAAAAAATTAAAAGAGGTTTCAAGATTGTATACCACCATGCTTGTGTTGTTAGGAGATAATTTTGAATTTCCTGGTCTACTTTTATGTAATCTAATATAGCAGCATTGCAGAAAAACCTTTGCTACATATTTGTTGAAATTATCTGCAACTTGGAGGTGTTCTTCTTACACTGTTCTGAGGAATGCAAGTGAGAAGATCACTGAAATATTTGGCAGTAGAGCAAACCAGACAAATATGCATTCTGTTAACAAAGAACTGTTCATGTTTTTCTATTAATATATTTGTTTAAAATATTTAATGACACACCTCCTAAAGGGCATGATGTGTCTCCAGCTCCAAATGCAGATATACATGGAGTTGAACTCAATGATGGTTATGGGTACCTTCCAATTCTAGATATTCTATGATACAAGGTAAAAACTTGAAAATCAGTTAAACTTCACCTTGGACAATAAGTATTTAACATTACATGTTACTTGCAGCTGGAATGTTCCAGCAGAAACAGGGGAACTTGTAGGTCTCACTGGCACCAGCCACTGTGGCATGGGCCTCTGTGTCAGAGGTAAAGGCACAGTTGCACAATCTTCCCTGTCCAAACATGGACTATGAACATCCTTAACTAGCAAGGCATTTTATAACATTTTGTAAAACAAGCCAAATGCTGTATTCTGAAAGGAATAACTAGCAGGAGTCAAAGTTAAACTTCTTGGGAGTAGTGTTACTGAAAAGGAAAACCATAACTATGTGAGTAAGCCTAATTTCCACTTTCACAGGCCAAGCAGACGATGACCTGATTAGCTCTCAGTCTCAGGAGGCTGCTCATCTCTCTATGCCTTCAGCTCCTATTGTCAGCATCTTACTCTCCATGATTTCAGCTGACAGACTTTTCGGTCTTCTCTTTTGAAACGTTACTTAAGGATTAAAAACTATGTTTATCTAATATAAAAAAGCGACTTTCACATTTAAACCCACTGATTTAAAATGGAAATTAAAATGTTCTCATTTATTCTTTCACATTAATAATCAGTAGAAAAATATGATTCCATTCTTGAGTGTTCAATTCCCTACAACACAGATGTACAGCCTACAAGAAAAAGGAAAACTTGGGACAAGTATTCCTCTACCAGGGAGATGGACAGAACTTGACCGGCTATGTATAGGCACCTAGTACTGTTAGGTGTGCTCTGGGGTCTGTGAAACACTGTCACATGGTGCCCAGAGGGGTGGTTGGATGCACCATCCCTGGACACTTTTGAGGTCAGCTTGGATGGTGCTCTGAGCAGCCTGATCTACTTGATCCTGCTCATTGCAGTGGGCTTGGGCTAGATGGTTTCCAAAGGTCTCTTCCAGTCCAAACAATTCTATGAGTCTATGATCCTTAAGGTCCCTTCCAACCTAAATCCTTTTATTATCCTATGATCCAGGTCTTGATATCTGTATCAAGCTTTCAGAGATATAGATGCTGCTTATGGACATCCCCACAATGTTTTTTTCCCATTATGCTGTTGTTAGTAAGAAAACGCCATAATCAGAATGGACAAGATGTGTTCTCTTTTAAATCAATGACTGGATTAGATTTTGCAAGTGTACATATATATACAGCTACACACATGCTTATGTAGACACACAATTGTACATAGTATTTCTGCAGTTAGTTGGTCATGATTTGAGAATATCTAATATGCTCTGACATGGGATATGGCACATCTAGAATAAGGCTAACAAATAGAAGCAAACTTTAATCCCATTTCTAACACTAGTATTGTAGAGTTGTCTTTAATTTACTGTGGCAACCAATAGCTGTTATTGTAACCAAGAAGAAACATTTCTAGAAATGTTGTATAACACTACAGACCTTAGAAAAATGCATACCATTTCTTTTTTTTTTTTTCACAAGGCTGATGAAATGCTGCACAATATTAAAAAAGAAAAAAGGGAAAGACAGGGTAGATACTCATTCTTGATCTAAGAAGGAAAGAGTAGCTCTCAATACCCCTTTGGGCAGGAGTTGCTTTCCCAATGCTTTCTTTCTTTCATGGACAGGAGAATCTGAAAATTTAAGTTTTATGCTCTTTCTCTCCTCTGGGACTGAAGGAGGCATGGAGATGGTCTGCATAACTCAGTGTCCCTGCTGTTTCACTCACATAGTTTTAAGTTGACAGTGGCTATTTCAGAGCAGAACCTTATTTCAGTGCACTGCTCTGAGAGTATCTGTGCTTATAAAATGATGCTCTTTTTTGACTCTATTTTATTTGGCATTCCAAAGAGCAACAGTAAAAAAAAAAATAAGCACATCTTCCATTCCAACTTCTTAATATTGTAGAACACAGACAGCATATATTATAGTGGCATTTCAGAGCAGTCATATTCCTAAAATACAGCCTCCATCCCTTTTTCATGAAGAAATCTGCCACCTCCATCTCACCAATTTTTCAAGTCTTCTGCCAAAAGAGTCATATTAATGAGCAAAGGTTTCTTTCCATTATGTTTTAAGTTCTGTACAGGACTAAAACTTTGTCTTAATCATCCTTGTGGGTTTCTTCTAACTTGGCATATTCTGTGAGACTGTGTGATTCCGTAACTTGTAAAACCACTGCAAACTCAGAGATTGCAATGTTTAATGTCAAGCATATGTCTTGAAATATTTCAGCAAAATTCCTTCATGTGCCTCTATGGTGTGATAGCTTTTAAGCATGGACCAATCTGCCCTGAGTCCTGTGCAGACACTGGAGTACTCACCCCTGCAACATTCATTACCGTGCTGGTTCCTAATGCTTTCAACAGGTGAAGGGAACTGAGAGCCACAGAGAATTATTCTGCAAGTTGATGATACGCAAACCAGAGTCTTCTGGTCTTTGAGGCTTTTGGTCCTTGTCCTGGAGTGCACTGCATTTGCAGTCACCAGTGCTAAGTCAGAGACTGAGCTGGGTCCTCCTTTTCCCCTTGAACACCATCAGCAGCCAAAGCCAGAATCCTTACTCAGCTCTTGCAGCTGAACTGTGAGTCTCACAGACTCAGGTAGGGCTGAAAATGAGTGTTTATTGAGAATGTAGGAGTATTCCTTTCTATTGACTCTGCATCCACATCTTTGTTCTTGCAGATTTTTGCAGTGAGGTAACAGCAGAGAAAGGAAGGATCCCAAGTACTTTATGTAATTTAATTAATGTAATTTTTTTAACAGTTAGGATAACACTACTGGTTCCGTTGGTTTGGTTGTGTGTGAATTAATTATGTTAGAGTAAAATCACGTTTTAAAGTTTAAAAAAATCTAGATTTGAATGATAAGCTTTGTGCTGGATGTTTTGCCTAAATAGCAAACAGACCTCTCAACTAATTTGTTTTTATTTCAAAATACATCATTTGCGTTTGACTTAATTATTAATGTAAACTGATGCTTTAAAAGTTGCTAATTAGGTGGGAAAACACTGTTCTGAATGACAGACTTTGGCCAGAACAGATGTTTACAAAAATTTCTTTCTAGTGTATGGAAAGAAAGTCACGTAAAGAAAACATTAAGTGATTCTTAAAACTGTTGACAGCACAGTAAGAGGTGATTTGGATGAGAGGGAAGGCAGAATCCAGACCTGGAAATGTTTATTTATTGTTGTAGTTCTACTTACCTCAGTGATTATACTCATAAATAGATAACAATAGGCAAATCTTCACATCAAACTCAACAAGAACATTTCATTGCACTTCCTATTTAAAACCTTCAGTGAAGGACAAGGAAAGAGATTAATTTGATAATAGATCTTTCTTCAAAGAATTACACAAGTATAATTTTGTATATAGTTAGGAGGAAAATAAGGTGTGTATTGCTCATATTCAGAAACTGGAATGTGAGCTAGGCAGCATGAAGAGTGATACTACAAAACAGAAATAAAGTCATTTTGATAAAATGGGTGTATGAATTCCCTTTGTCTTGAAGTTTAAAATATAACATGTTCCATTCAGCAAGAATGAATTATCCCTAACCCTATTTTACAGCATTAGGGATAAGATCACTTGATGGATCATATCACAAATGCATGCCATTTAGTAGTATGCCAGGAAACAACACAGCATTTATATTTTTCCCCACCAATTCACAGCCACTGAATATGTTATTTATATGTTTTATTTAAGTCAGAAAATTTAACAAAGTGCTTTGCTGATTTTCTTGACATGGTGTGTCAGTTGATAGTCTCTGTGTGGGAAGTTTCATGTAAGTTCCGATGTAGCTTTGATATCTCCAGGAAAAAAGCTGCAAACAGTTTGGTTCCTTCAATATAGTTGTGTCTGTGAAGAAGGAAAGAAGCATAATGAAGTCTTGTCAGGCTGTCCTGCTCTTAGTTAGGAACATAGTATAATGAAGTTTTATGAATCTTCAGAGGAATTTGCAATATTGGTAAGCCCCAAAAATTATCCAGTGCACAGAAATGCTGGACATCCTTCAATTTGGTACTCCTCTGGATTTACTTCAGAAAACTTTTTCCAAGTTTACATACCCAAGTTGGTATTACCTGTAGCCAGCAGCATTGAGGCTTTAATAAGGGGAGATAAAAAGTAATTTGAGAATTATTGTAGGATTCTCCTCTTTCCAGAGTTCAGCATGAGTTGACTCAGAGCCTGCACAAGTGTTCAGGCAACACACTGAATAGTGGCTTACCATGGTGCCTCCAACAATAAACACCAGTGACAAGGTTAAGCTATTTTTTTTTTTTGTCTAATTATGCTAGTTTTGGTCCCAGGACTATAAATAAATCCTTATAGCCGTTTATACTGAGAACCACCAAAATCCTCACGTAACCAGAAGTGTCTGTGAGTGGCGCACTTCAAAACAGATGTTTTCATGCTGTGATGGAAGTGTGCCCATCCACACCATCATATTTCAGACCATAGGCAAATTTCATTGCTAGTGAAATGAAAATTGCCAGTGCAATGAATTTAAAGACTGAGTGGACACCAGTGAAAAGTGTATAATGGTATGCATAAGACTGGGAATTTTGCTTGCTTGCTTAGCACAGCAACTAGTGTGCAGGAAATAGTAGGTTTGGGCTGCCCAGTGCACAGCAAAGCTTCCCATCTGGGCATGCTCATCCATGGGTACCAAGGGACTTCAGTTCTCCCCCCTTCTCTAATAGCAGAAACAGACAAATGAAATAAACCTGCTTATTTTCTCATTCTGGGAATGTTCCCCATCATCGGCCGCTCCAATTGGAAGCATCATCACACTTTTCTGTGTTACAGTCTGAAACATTCTGGCAACAGGAATTGTTGAGCCATCCCGGATGAAATCTGGATCTTCTCCAAAAACTGAAATACATGGGAAAAAATGAATTGATAAATAGGTGTAATCCAAGTGCTTTTTTCTGCTGTCATAGATTTAAGCGAAGAGTTTATACTTCGAGCTTCTGAGCAGAAATGGGTTTGAGTGAGTAGCCAATTGATTTCACAAATCATCTCTGCTCTATAAACCTCTGGTTTCTTATCAATACAAAAATAAGTAAATGAGACCTTTTGGCTACTCCTATAAAACATATCAGACTCCAGCAAGGTATGGAAGATGCTGATGAGCTGTTCTGTCAAAATCAATGATATTTTGATATTTATAAGGGTAAGAGGCAGCAGCACTGAATAGGGAAATCTGCTTTGCCCTATTGTTGAGCACAATGCCCCTGCACACTTGCAAACACACTAAGAACTGGAAAAAAAAAAAAAAAAAAAAGGGGAACAGACCTGTTTTTATTGCCCTTCTTGCTGCTTTATATTGTAGATCATTAACGTCAGCAAGCCAGGGCTTTGCACCCAAAGGCATGGACACTTTCAGTTTATTTGGACTCTTCCTCTTGGAAAAGACACCCTCCAAGTGATCCACCACCTGTAGGGAAAATACTTTTCAAAAAAGCTTTCATCTTGCAACTCAAGCTCATACCCACATTCCTCCTTCTCTTGGAAAGAAATAAGTGCTAAAAACATTCTGTTTACTACAAGTCTAGGTTTGTGAGGTAATAAGAGAGACTTAGTTTACACAGTAGTGGCCAAAGAAAAGATTTGTCTCTTACCTGTTTTTTCACAACTGAAAGGTCCATGTGGGGTACCTGACGGATTGAGAATTTGCCAATTACTTTTGCTGGGATAACTGTTTTAATGCCTGGTTCATGGAAAGCTCCTTCAATCCCATGAATAGAGAGAGAGGGGTAGCGCCACAGGTGTAGAAGTATTTCTTCCTTTAAAAAAAAATTCAAAATATAAGTGATTTATATAAATAAGCCACAATTTACATAAACAAGCTTTTCCCATCCTAAAATTTGTATTTGGAGACCTCTGTATTTTAAAAATATTTGATTTTTTATTTAAACCTATGCACGTGTATTTTTATT
Organism: Urocynchramus pylzowi; assembly: GCA_013397555.1. NCBI lineage: Eukaryota > Metazoa > Chordata > Aves > Passeriformes > Fringillidae > Urocynchramus > Urocynchramus pylzowi. The sequence continues at coordinate 201,556 of VZRH01008037.1, forward strand.
TTTAAAAAATATTACTACTTTCAGTCATAGAGAGATTTGGATGGTAACAGTTTTTCTTGAAAAATAAGAAAAACAGAGCATTGTTTTAAAAATCTTCAAAGTAAATTTTCCTAGTGCAAAAGTAGTATCAGAACAACTTCTGATCTGACTGCCTGTTTATCCTGGAACTTGTCACTGGAAGGACCATGAAGCCAGATCCATCCCAGATGATACCAGTGAACAAATTCTACTAATGGACACTAAAAAGCACAATAGGAAAGATTATAATGTTCAGTAACTAAGTTTTCCTGGAAAAGATGCAGAGGGAAAACAAAATATTATGATTATTATTCTAAGGAAAGTAGGAGAAATGTATAAATTATAAACTGGTCTTCATGCAGAATGTCAGGGTGCTGCTGCTTTCCTTCAGTTTTGTGAGACTAGACCTTTATCTACACGTAAAATTAACATCAATTCATCCTCATACACGTAAAGCATCAAAACTCAGATAGTGTAGTTACGTTATATACTTTTGTATTACTGATCCTTACAGTCTAGCTTTAGGTAATTTGAAAGCTTTTTCCTGGAAATAAAAGCATCCATGTTAGCAGAACCTACACCACAATAATTATGTTAGCGATAAAAATATTAATCAACTCTTTTCTCCCAGCTGCCAGTCTTGAGCAGAGAAATCTTTCCAAGCTAGCCCTTACCTGCTGTTTTTTTATTTGGGATATAATTTTTAATTGCTGGTAAGGAGAGGCTTGTAGCTTTGGATTCTTTTTATGGTAGGCCTGGCAGACATCTGTATTAAATAAAAAACACCCGAAACATATCTGCCTAAGGCTGCCTCCCGTTTTTTCAGGGCTGAATGCAACTTCTTTCCTACTATGTAACCTAAATGTAGGCATTTTAATGCATGTTTTATTTGGCTGATTAGGCTTAGGGGGAGAGAAGGGGTAGGCAAGGAAGGGAGACTTACACTGTTAGTTTTGCATCATTACTTTTAATTGATTATACATATTTCAGATCACTTTCCCCAGATGCAGTGCCTTACGTTTTCAGCAGACTGATTTTATTTATCTTTTACTTCTCAGTGTTCCTTTATTTTATTTTGAGCTTGCCATTGACTGAAAATATCTTTCAGTTTGGCTTTTTATATAAATGCTACAAATAGGTGATTTAAATTCTTTCTGCTGAGTATTCACACAGATTTTATGTTACCTTGGTGCCATAGAGGAATTTTTTCACACCACAGTTACTTCTATGTTCCTCTAGATCAAATTCAATCGATTCATATAACTTCTTTTCCTCCTCTGTCAGGGCAGCAACACTGTCATAGATTCCAGGGATTTGAATATGACCTGTGGAATCCACAAGGCTGTCTACAAAATAAGACAGAGATATCAGTACAAGGGGAGCCTATTTCTTCCCCTTGGCAATCATAACACCTTCTCCCTTCTACCTAGCTCTTTAGTAAAGTCGTAAGCCTAACAACTGTTTGCATCTGTCAAGTTGCTTCACCTAACTTGATATATTTGCATATTTATTAAGAAAACCATTGAGCTGCTCTTTGTGTGTAGTGTGTGATGTGTCAGCCCAGCTTCTGACATGAAAACATCATCCTACTGGGATACAAAGCAGCATTAAAAAGTCAGGTTTTGCTATGTGTGCATGTATTAAATGCTTGTAATCCTCAAATGTTCTTAATTGATGTGTGACTGACATCAGCTTAATAGGTCTGAAGTCCTGGCCTTACTGGGGACATTCCCTTCCTCAGCTGCCACCACCATAGCTGTGTTGAGGTTTGGAAATCTGGGGATGTTGCTTCAATGAGACTTGCCTTACAACAGTTAAACGTGGCCCTGACCTTCATTAGGCTGATCATGGGCAGCTCTCCCAGCTGCTCCCAGGCAGTGATGTGTGTCCTTACCCAGCAGCGCTATCAGGTCCAGCAGTGGCTCGTGAATGATGCCTCCAAAAGTTCCAGAGTGAAGGTCCTTGCTGCCACATTCAACCTGCACCAAAACCACTGGTTACATGTGAACATTTGCTATCTTATTCTTCTGTGAGTGTTTGTTTTCCACAGGGACTGGTGGCTCCGGTGTTTTTAAACAAGATCACAAATGAACAGTGAATGATTTTTTTTTTCCTAATTATTAAATGGAAAACATCGTGTCAGGAACAATCTGCTTTGGCAGAAAAGATGGAGCTCTGTTGTCAACCACCAAAAGAGAGATATTCAGCTGTCTGTAGCACTCACACATTTGAGAGCAAGGGTCCTCCTCCACTCCCTCTTTTGCTTCAGTAAGATTAAAGACATCATACATTAAACATTTGCATATTATTACTGTTTCTAACATTGGAGAATAAATACTTCAAGTTGTCTACCCTTTTTATTTAATGCAAAATCTTGTTTAAAAAAAAGAAAAAAATAATCTTGTTTGATATTAAGAATGTATGTCCAATCTTAATTCAAGATTGTAACAAATAAAAATTTATAGGTCTCTTGAATAACAAGTTGTTAGAAGAGAGGCATTTGAGTTATTAAATGGGCTCTTTTTCCAGACACATTTTCATACTTGAGTTTATCATAAAATATTTTCCTGCAAAGAACTTGTTTATTCTTCTCAAAACCTCATTACAGCTAACTGTCTACTAGCAGGGAGAGATCATTTTTGATGTTTTAATAGCATCATTTTTCTTAACCAAGACTTAGAAGAATTGAATCAAGGCTGCCAAGGCTCTTTCAGTTAAAAAAAAATTCATTCTTTTTCAAACATAAAGGTTAATGCAGATTTTTCTTTAGTTCTCAAGTACTTTAATCTTCTCTCTGAATTCCTTTTATGCTTCATCAGGAAGCATTTCCTGATGAGAAAATTCTGCTCTTTATTTCACAGTAACTCACATTGCCTGCTGAATATAGCGTGTTGGCTACAGTGAACTTTTATTTACTCTTGCCAGTATTTACAAAAAATTTTGTATGGCTTTTAAACCCAGAGATCCAACCAAACAGAGATCCTTTAGGCTGATTCATCATACTAAGAAATGTCTGCTGCAAAAGGGCAGAGCAGCAGAAATGATGGTTTTGGAGAGGAGAGGAAGGTGTAGGGATGGTGTCCATGAGAAGAGAACAGAGTTGATGTGCAGAGGGGAGGATGAGAAGAGACTGGCAGAGTGGCAGGAGAGCAATGGGAAAGGAAAGGGATCAAGGGAAGAAATGATTGAAGAGAAGTTAATAGAAGTAAATAAAGCTAATTAAACTGAAATGAGGAGGGAAAACTGCAGAAGCCAAAAGGGATGCAGAAGAAAGCTCTGTACTTGTAAATATTAAGCTTTCCTTCAGTCTTTCTCTGCATGCATATGTAAGTACAGCTACATCATTGCTGTCAGAGGCTCTGTTGGAGTGAACCTGTGTCCTTTACCTCCACAAAGAAGCAGGCATTTCCCCGACTCCCATAGGTAAGGGCAGGCTTCTTGTTGCTGAGCCACAGATTGTCTGAAATGACAATATAATTGACATCAGAGAAGAAGCTCTGGTTTTCTTCAAGTAGCTTCTCTAGCCCCAAGGATCCTGCTTCTTCCATGCCTTCAATTACAAACTTGAAGTTCACTGGCATAGCCTACATAAAAATTAGAAAAGTCTGGGTAAGAAACAAATATTTCAATTTTTTAAGCTTTAAAATTAGGAGCACACTGGCTTTCTGTACAAATTGTGTTAGGATAAGAAAGATGTTGGATGAGTACGTAGGATATATAGTAGGATATATAAGTAGGATATGTAGCTCTTGCTACATTAGAAGAGCCAGTGACAGACACATATAGGTTCCCAGAAGAACTTGTTCTTCTCCTCATGTTTTTATCTACTTTTTATTTTTAAAGGAGAATAAGTGATGTCTTCTTTTCTTCTTTGTGTTTTCAGAAAACTTGCTGAAATGTCTCATTATACAGGCTTTCTCTCAGTGCTATTCAATATTCTAATTGCTTTGGAAATTCTAGCTGTCTAATAGCAATTACTTTTCCACAGAAAATTTCCTGCTTCTTACATTTCCACTGTTACTGCCCATGTGGGAGCCACTGGCTGTTATTTTCCCAAAGTTGTCTATCAACAGACTTACATGGTGATAAAGAACATTGTCAGTGACTCCACTATAATTGTCTTTTTAACACTCATAAATTTGTAAGCCTGCTGGTTGATAACAATGCATTTCCAAGAGTAATTAGGAGAACTTTTATTATGGAATAGTGGCAGTTGAAAATGCTGACACATCCCATAGGGAACATAAATTTCAACTTAGTTTCCTGTTGCAATTCATTTTGTCATTAGAGGTTTTAAGATGTTTTTTCTTTTGATTTGATGCTCAGATTAAAGGCAAGAACAAATGTGTAAAATTAAATGAACTTGCATCATGGATGGGTTCACTGATGGATCATCAGCTGGCCACAGAAATTTTAGAAACAAACTGTTAATATTTTTTGTTGGACTGTGCTGTTTTCTAGAGAAAGGCTTCAAATGACAAAAATTCCTGTTTGTTTGTTTGTTTGTTAAAATGTCAAGATAGCTATTAGTGATTTGAAAAAAACTAGAAAGATGCCAAACCCATAACCATATCCACTTACAACAACTACTCTTTAGGCAAATAATGTGTGTTTTCTAGAGCTTAAGAGAGACCAAGGTCAATTCAGTACCAGATGCAAGAAAAACATGTTTTCCAGGTTGTAAGGGGACTTTAAAAAAAATCAAGACTTCATGCTCAGTTTGTACCATAATGTCATGCAAGAGACAGAAAAACTGTTTCTCATCACACTAACAGAATGTGTCATGCAAATTCAGCTTAAAGGATAATAGTTAACCCAGTTACAAGCCTAAAATACATTTTTGGTTTACCTTTACTTTGGGGGTAAAACTACTCCAAAATTATTAAATTATTTGAAGGTGGCTATGTTGGTCGTTGTAGTAATTTAGGCAAACATCTGACCTCAGAAATATGTGACTCTGAGTGATTGTATTTGAATTTGGTGAAGGCACCCATTCAAAGTATTTGCTTTGATAAATCTAACCTGTTGGTGACATATCAGCCCATTCTGGATGAACACTCTTAGATGCTTATTCTCTTCACATAGACACATAAATTGAAGGTATCTTGTAGGCAGACAAAACCAAAGATCAGCAGAATGTATCAGCAGAGATGAGTCTTCATCAGCATTCTGTAATGTCTGTTATTTTACTATTTTAAAAGCTCTCAAGAGAGCAGAACAATCATCAGAGCTGTGTAATATATGTAATACATACTGAATGTTTCCCTGTGGGTTTTCCTCTGCAGGGCAATGGCAGCAAGACTGTATTTACATTGCAGACAGACTGTTCAAAATGCTCAAAGACAAACTCTCACTGAAGTGGGACCATTGCCCTAAGTGTTGCATCAGAAATAGCTAATATTTCAAATTGTATATAGTCTGTTGGGACAGAGAGGTATGATCTTACTCAGGAATGTAAATACATCCCTCCAGAGATATAATAAAAAAATAACAACAAATAATACTAAATAGTAAAAATTAGCAATAATGATAAAGAAGTCATCATTGATACCTACTAAGTTCAAGGCTCTAAATGTTTCCACTGCATTTATCCAAGCTAGGACTGGTCCCTTATTGTCTGTTGCTCCACGCCCATAGAGGTTTCCTTAAAAAGAAAAGAGGAAAGTTTTTAAGCAATCTTTGAATTTTCCCTCATCACTTCAGTGTAATTGGCAAATTCCAGTTGCCACAGAAGCTTTAGTGATGGAGGGAAGAAGTGTCAAAAGAGTCAGGATTTCACTGACTCATTTTAAATAAGGTGATGAGTGTTCAGGTGCTTCCCAGTGGACTGATAGACTATTTTTATATGTTGTGGTTTCTGCTATATGCAAATTTTTGAGCTTCAATTTTCTTCTCAGGAAATGTTTGTTCATACCAGATATGCCTGGAGGGTTTGCACAATATGCAGTTTCTGGACACATCATTCAGACCAGCTAACAAGCAGCAAAAACCCTACAGAAAATGCCATGCAGAAATATGAAGCTACAAGTCTAAGTATTTAATTTCTTTTTCAGCTGCACATCCTGTACAGTTATAACTGTACATGAAACTGAAATCTGAGCCTGTGTATAAACTTCTGTAGCAGTCCCCACTGGATATACACTGGAATAAGGCAGAAGAATTATGCCCGTAAGGCTGTTGGGAATTGATCCCAGATAACGAGAAAGAGCAACTCAGTGGTTATAGCCTGAGAATCAGGATTTTTGAGGTCTTACTTATCTGCTGACCCTCTCTCCATTATTTTTGTTCCTTCAGTCAGTTAGCTGTGCTGGAAGGATAATTACATTAAAGGGTCCTCACATTCTTCCACCACCAATGCTAATAATTCCACACCAAGTATTAGGCAGACACTGATGGATCTCACTAGTCACAGAACAACCATCAAAGCTGAAAGCTGCTGGACACATCCCAGAGATTTCCACAGAAGTCCTCAGGCTTTGGTTAAATATACAGGAACCCTTCTCCCACGCAGAACCTCAGTCATGTATTCAAATAATGATACAAAACTTATGAGAAGATGCACACCATCCATTTCTGTCAGTGTGTAGGGGTCAGTGTCCCAGCCATCTTCCTTCTTGGCAGGCTGCACATCCACATGACCATAGAAACATACGGTGGGGTTTTGTGGATCCTTCCCCAGTTCCCCAAGAATCACAGAAGGCAGTGGGAGGACTTGGCCATCAGGCAGCTGTGGCAAAAGGTTAGAAAAAGGCAACTAAGGAAAACAAAACCTTCTAAAACTTACAAATGTACAAAAAAATTCTGGAATTCTCAGTATTGAAAATACTTCTACACTCAATTGATTTTGATTTGATTAGGTGCACAAATCTGACTGAATCCAGTTCTAACCTATTCAGAGAAACTAAGATCTTTCTCCTCAACTATTTATTTCCTGCTGAACTCTGTAGAAGTCTTTAAACATTTTATTGTCATAAATGCCCTCTTCACTAAGCTCTCACTTCCCAGAGCTGGAGAAGACAGAGGTAACCTTGTGCTATGGACTCTGTTGGGACACTGAAATAGTCAAAAGCCACACAAATTAATTTGCGTTTTATTTCACCACAGACAGAGGGCAGGAGGCCTGTAAGTTCAAACATAGAATCTGAAAAAAAGTGTTGCTGGCAGGAGGCAGCAGCTGTGTCAGACTGTCTTAAAAACAGGTTAAGGCTAAACCTCTAGGGTGGCTTTGCGCAGAACAGAGCTCCATGCAGCCCAATTGCATTCTCTGCAACTATTAAATGGCACTACCTGAAATATTAAAGTATTGCTGTACTTCAGTGTCTTTGTGCTAAGAATCAAAATCCTCACCAAAAGCCTCAGAGAAAAGAAAAGAGAATCACTATTATTGAACTTTTGAATTCCTGTTAGAGTAGGAATGTAACAGCCCAGGGCAGGAAAGAGCCCATAGCTGAGCTAAAGTAAGTAAATTAGACACTAAGGTTTCTCAGAGATTAATTCTTCCCCATTGCTTTCCAACAATGAAAGAAAATTGCTTGGATCATTTGCCAGAAGCTATGAAAACCAAAGATGATGTTCTAGGTAGCTAACCCTTTCTGTCTGACAATATTTTCCTTGTAAAAACAACCTCCCTCATAAAGAAAGTTCAGTGACAAATGATGCATTAGTTCTCATGCTTCATTACAGACAAAAATTTAAAAACAAGCCCCAGTAAAAAACTCAGTCCTTTTACTTTTGTAAACTTCTTCCCTCCAGTTAAAAGCATCAAACTCCCTCCTATGCACAGAGCATCAATTTGCATTTGGATTGCCTGTGTGGTTCCCAGTAATCTTTCAGTTCTCAGATCTGATTTCAGCAGGTATCGTAGGTACAAGACTATTGGTAAATTTATATCTAGCTTTCAAAAAATAACACTATGTCATAACATACATGTACATAGCACTGCATGCAATAGGTAGACCCATGGGTAGATGTGATGTTTTAAGTCCAAGAATCAGATAAGCACCTGGTGTGACCCCAAGTTTACTAAATTAACAGTGGCTCCCAGTGTTGCAAGTCTGTCTGCTGCCAATGCCATCATTCGCATTACTTCTTTCCTCAGATGTGGTTGAACAGAATCGCTTTCCACAGCCACCCATTCCTTCAGACCCTGCACAGGAAGAAATGTGCAATTAGGTGATCCAGAATGTTGTTGTCCTTGGCCCTTGTATCAGAAATCCCACACTGGATGATGATTTCCTTTCTGTATCATTGCAGCACTATCACAGATGCTCTAAGGTTTTAGGATAGAGAAGAATCACTTAGACATCTCCCCAGGGTTGAGATTCCTGATTTTCTAAACAGGGAGGGTGCTCACACTTAGGCATTCACATTGTCATCCTGGATCTAAAATCTAGTGGAAGTGGAGGTAGACTAGATGCTGACAAGTTTGCATTATAGAAATTGCATTATGTACAACTTACCTTGGCGATTCTCATGAGGATTCAGAAGTGCTCATAGATTCAAAGCATAACTGATACTAACTGGACTAATTATGTTTCTGTCTCTTCACAGAGAGTTGACAAAAATGAAAGCACAAATCAGCATGGGACCAAGACTCCTCTCCTCGTAAAGAGCAAACCTACAAAAATCAGTTCTGAAGCACAGACAGAGAGTGAGCATCCTATCTGACTTGCATGCCCCATGCAGGCGCATTTTGGTTCAGTGGAGCCTCTCTCTGAACACACTCAAAGGTTGCTCACAACCCTCTCTTTTGTGGAAGTCCGTGCAAGTCCCTCCTTCATCTCAGGGGTCCCCAGCAGTCTGTCCTCTTACAGCCTTGCTGTGTCCTGATGCCAGACCTGGAACCCTGCTCATTACCTTTGTGACAAGTACTCCTTTTGCCAGAGGAGCCCAGGCCTCTGGGGCACCAGCTCTGTGTTTATTATTTCACTGCAATATAGTTCCTACCTTGATAAAATCACTTTGATGTGCATCAATATACTGGAAGATCTCCATCTCCAATGCTGAAGAGGACGAGGAGGACATTACTGCCCTAGAGAGCAGCACAGGGCTGAAATGGATGCTATCTGAAAGTTAAGGATAAAATTCAACATTACAGACATCCTGCAATATACATTTCTTTTCAGCACTAGAAAGCAGAGACATTCACAATGTGCTGAACTTATTTAAGTCTCATTTAATCTCCTCAAGCCAGGAGAAAGTATAGTCATTTTATCACATAAAAACTTCAATTGAATCATAGTCAAGTTGCTGAAAGAAAAAATGAAAGAACTTACAAAGTGTGAACTTTGTTAAGTGTGATCTTTAGTGTCAGCTTTATAAGTAACTTAGGGGTAACATTTTCTAAAGAAACATTTGTTGCATCCGTTTTTCAGTACACAAGCATCAAATTGTTTGTTCTGGGAAGACAACCCTGGAGCAAGACTTGCAGACACCAAGAGTCCAGCGGACTCATCTTTCTTCTTCATTTCTAGAACCATAGAATATCCTGATATGGAAAGGATCCACACAGATTTTTGAGTCCAGGTCCTGGCCCTACACAGCACAATTCCAAGAATCCCACCATGTGCCTGAGAGCATTGTCCAAACACTCCTCAAACTCTGTCAGTCTTTGTGCTGTGACCACTTCCCTGAGGAGCCTGTTTCAGTGCCCAGCCATCCTCTGGGTGAAGAACCTCTTCCTGATATCCAACCTAAACCTCCTCTGACAGCTCCAAGCCGTTCCCTCTGGTCCTGTGTCTGGTCACCACAGAGAAGACATCAGTGTCTGCCCCTCCTCTTCCCCGCAGGAGGAAGTTGTAACTGCAGTGAGGTCTGTCCTCAGTCTCCTCCAGGCTGAACAGACCCAGTGACCTCAGCTGCTCCTCACATGGCTTCCCCTCAAGGCCCTTTGCCATCTTTATCCTCCTCCTCTGGATGCTCTCTAATGGTTTAATGTCTTTCTTATATTGTGGCACCAAAACTGCCCCCAGCACTCGAGGTGAGGCCACTGCAGTGCAAAACAGCAGAACAATCCCCTCCCTTGCCCAGATGATGATGTTGCCCCCCAGGACATGATTTTCCCCCCAGACTGCCAGAAGATGGCAGAAAAATGGATTCACTGACACACATTCCATATTCTACATGAATAAGGGAAAACAAGCCTGACACTGGAGAGTATTAGAAAACAAATAGCTTTTGTGGTTGATTAAGAACAGTGACAATACTGAAACACTTGATAAGTGCAGAATTCATTTAGTACCTGCAAACCTCTCTGCCATCTTTTTTTTTTTTTGTCTGTTTTTTTAACAAGATAAGGTTTTAAAGTGTTTTTCTTATTCCTCCAGTTTTCCTTTCATGTTTGCTTGAAGTTGTTGCTGTAGTGTCTTGAATTGGTATTAGCAGAGTAATCCTTGGATGGTTAAATACTTGGCTGGGCTAAATTCAGAACAGCTGCTCTATCAGGCTGTGGTAGGATGGACTCCAAGGGCAAAACCCAATGCTTTTCTGAACATATTCCATAATAGTAACAAAAGGTATAGTTGCAGATCCATCCATAACTCCTTAACTTTGATGCATTGCTAAGGTGATAGCTATGGTAATATTAATAATTTCCATTATGTTTCTCTGACTGAGAAGGAAGATTGAAAACCCAGGCATGATGAACAAGATGAGAGAAACATCGTTCACTTTGGCTGGAGATCCTGGCTGAAGGATGGGCCCCATTTTCCAACCTTCCCACAGAAGCAAGGTTACAAGGTTTGCTTCACTTCCTGAAGTGAAGCTTTGAGAAGGCCTCTGACAGTAAATATAGTTCCCAGTGTCCAGTTCCTGACATCTTTTAACACTGGAAACACTGGTATTGAAACAGACCAAATGCTGATTTTGCAGGAGAGTGAAGCTGCAAAGCACTGCTTTGGAAAAGACTTGTTAATCAAGCCAAGAAAATCCAAATTTGGAGGTGGTTTTTAAGATGGAGATATTAAATTTAGCCATATTATTTAAATATATAAATATTTTTTAAATACTGAACCCCAACCTTAAGTGATGGTCAAAGTACCATTTTCTTCTCACACTGTTTTCTCCATAAAACAGTAAACCCTGCCTCCAAGAGGTGGATTTAATCAACAATCCCCTTCAAATATTTTCATCACCAGTCACTGCAGCAGCAATTTGTCCTGAAGCAAAAGTGATTATTACAGGATTTTTTGAAGCAAGCATGGAAAAAATCTGGATACTTTAGATGAGATAAAGCAGCTTCTGGGATTTATTAACAAAGACATGGTAGAGAATGAGGTTTTGATAATTTAGGTTACAGTCACCTTTGGATTGAGCTTCTGCTCTTACACCTTAGGTAAGGTGTAAGAACAGGAATTCTGCAACAAGCACCCTAAACATAAAACCCCAGTCTGGCTATTTCTTCCAGCCTTGGACTGTGCAAGTGGCTGCAAATATTTGTCAACTGAAGCCCATTTTACAGGGAACAATAGGAATGTGGACCACAATCGGAGTGTGGACCACAGGAATGGTCAGGAGGACTTCACAGGCTGCACAGGGCAGAGGAGAGAAGAGCATGAGCCCCAGACTGGGGTGTTGGTAATGGGACCCTGATGAACTGGACCTGAATTTCCTGGCACAGACAAGACACAGGCACTTGCTGAGGCCTGATACAGGAGAACATCTGAGCCAAGACATTGCAGGTCGTGTTCAAAAGGGTCTCAAGGTCCTTGGAGATGATCAGCATTAGGTAAAAGCTGAGCACAGAGGCCATTTATGTTGTTTTCTTCTCTTTTTGTCACTGTGTGCTTTTGGGGGACCAGGCAATGTCTCTGCTTGTGCCATGTTGTTCAGTCTCACTTTAGCCAGCAGTGTGTCCCAGGAGAGCAAAGTTTACCTTCAGGCTGGTGCTTTTGACTGATAAAGTCTATTCCACCTGAGAGCTGGGTCTTGCAGAGGGGAGCTGGGTCCCTCATGAGCTCAGGAGAAGATGGGACCATGATGGGTGCATTTGTGAGGGGCTCTGGAAAAGTTTAAGGCACTGCACCTCCAGAAGAAACTGATAGGCATAGGAATGGTACAGGAAGCATTCATCTGAAGGTGGGATGAAACCTAGTTTTGCCATGGTCAAGAGATCCCAAGATTTCAATCAGCTGTTCGTCTAGAGAGACATCAGGGACATTATCTTCCTTTACCAAAAAGCTGGCTGGATGCCTCAGTTTCACATGTATTTCACTCATTTTTCTACCTTGTAATTTCCAAACCTCAATTTGGAAAACATTTACAACAAAGGTCACTGAATGCACCCTCAATTAACCTTACTGTAGAAAACTAGACAGGCTTCTCAAGTTCACTTATGTAAAAAAGAGATCTTTTGGTTATGCCATGCTTGAACAAGGAAGATCATAGCAGAGGTCAGAACATGGCTGCTAGAGGCACCAAGCTCATGCAATGGATTTAAATATCAGTGTCTCCATCACACACGATTTCCCCTCCCTCTTGTCAAATCTTTGATATTGCTGTATTCTATGCATTTTCATGCTAAAAAAATGACTGTATTTATATATATAAGTCACCTTTTGGTGACTTGAATAAATACATACCTTTTAATGTCAGAAGCACAAAAGGGCTGCTTACTTTTACAGAGGATGAGTGCTGTGGTGCTGGTATCTTGCTCTTTTTGTCTCAGTTACGTGCAAATGACCTGGAAAGATGCAGAAAGAGACGTAGGTCTTTGTCATGTTTCATTAGCATTTAACTGTTTAAGAAAATGAAACAAGGAAACTAAAGTGCCATGAAGGAAAAAAAATGCAACTAACCAAGCAAAATATCCTAGGGAAATATGGAATTATTCTGTATATTTTTGAAACAGACCAAACTTCAAGAAAAGATCATAGAATATCACAAAAATACTCTCATTAAACTAAGGAACAGTGGCAAAGTTTGGAAAATGAATGTAAGGAGATACTAAGTGGCAGCGTGAACAAAATATTAATAATTCAAACAAGAAATTAGGTAACAGCTATGTTTTGCTGTAGTATAAGGAGGGAGGGAGGGGAGTAGCTGGTGGAATTTCATGTTAATGCACTACTAATACACAAAGTGCTGTTCAGGAGCATTTGGATGGCAACTGGAACAGCTTGTGTCAAAAAGGGAGTGGGTTTAATAAAGCTGTAGAAAGATTTCAGGCAAATATCTCAGTGTCATGAGGAGGGGAAAAACTATTTGAAAGAATGATAAATTCGGGGGGGTTATCAAACAAAGACTTCAGTGTTCAATGTCAAGTGTATTTTATTTGATGTCATTTAAAGGAGCAGTTGCTGCTCTATAGAAAAATGTAGTACTCCTATTTTTAGAAATAACGCATGGCAGTCAGTTGTGCACTTTCTCTTCCTTTGCTCCTTAGTAGTAAGAATATTTTTTGTCTCGCTTCTTCCCATGTCATTAAGCACTGTTAAAAGAAAAGTTAGTGTTTTTCTGTGGTGATTTAACGAGAAATCCAAGTTGATTCTTTAACTAGGATGATTCTTTGATGAAATATCAACTAAACTTACAAACATTTGAGAAGTAGTTCCTGAACATGCTTTGAAGGCCTCCTTGTCTCTCCTGAAGCATGTCCTTCATGCACTTCCCTCCCTGTGATACAGCATTTCACTTGGGTGCAGGGAGAAGGGTGCCAATGAAAACTGAACACTGGGTTGCAGACACCCCAAAGAAAAACAGTCAGGACTCATCTGGTTTGCAAATAACAAAGTACATTTGACATGAGAGGAGATAAAGATGTTTATGGCAGTAGGAACTAATTTACCAAATCAATGGTGGACTTCACTGAAAGGAACATTCCCCCTAAGCAATCACCATCAAGGAAGATAACTGAGATAATAGGTTTATTTTTTAACTTCCTTTAACAATACTCATTGATAAGTGGCATACCTGTGTTAGAGGCAGGCAATCAAGGTGCAGTCACCTCTCCAGCTGACTGAGACCCTTGGAGGAGGAGGAGAAGGATGACAACTCTTGACCTGGCAGTTCTCAAGCCCAGCTCTGACCACACGCAGCTGCTGTCGCTGTAAGGACCAGGAGCTGCAGAGATCCAGACACCTGCAGGGGAACAAATGCCAGCTCACAGTGCCTGACTGTATTTGAAGATTACTAAAGTATCATCCAAATCAATAGACTGTGTAACAGCAATGAAAATATCTGGTAGGAAGCATAGGCAAGGTCTGCACTTGCTGGCAGATGACACTGCAACACCCAGTGCTATTTCCAGCAATCAGCTCTTAAAGTGTTGCAGTATCAGTTGCCTGAATGGTGTTTTGGAGAACAGCAATGACCAGCCCTGCCTATGCTCAAGCCAACTCTTTAGTGAAAAAAGTGAGACCCTTTTTATCCGTTCTGTTTTGCTGTAATACAGATGATGTTTCAAAAGAACATCCTTATCTCTAGGTGCTCTTTGCAGCTGCTTTTGTTGCTGATGATGAGAGCCTGAACTGGAAAGGTCTCCTCTTTCACCTGCAGAACAGGGGTGTTTTATCTCAATTTTACTGGTAAGTTCTGCAGTTAATGAAGAGATAGTTTTAAGTTAAAGTTAATTTTGGGTTTAGATGCTCACTTCTGCCTCTCTATCATACAATAATCAAAACAGGATAGCCAAATCAGTAACACATCAAGTCATGAGAAATTTTCCCATCTTCTTTTTCCTCCTGGAATTCCAGTATCCCAACAGGAATCCCAGTGCCAGAAAGCACTTTAACATTGCTGATAAGTGTTGCTGCTTTACCGTAGTATATTGGAGGACAGAGAAAGGAAGTGGATTATGCTTTGTCTTGAAAAGTGTGGAAAAAAAGGGGATACATTTCTGTTAAGGCAAAGCCCTTCTCCCAGGAAGTAGTATTGCCCTTTGTGCCCAGTGAGAAGGAGTAATTCACAATTTACCTAAGAAAATTTTCTGCTGATTGGTTTGCAATCAGATAAACGTGGGTATAAAAATATTCTTCCTGGAAAGACAGCTCTGCTGGCTCTTGCTCTTTTCATGGCAAAAAGGTTCATAGGAAAGAACTGTGGGATATGCAGTATTTGTACTTAGTTGTGTGTAGCCTCATCATCTTCTTGCTGCCACATCTTGCATAGCAGAAGGGAAAAGTGCTGAAATTATAGTAAATTTAAGGTGCTTGTGTCTGCATACAAATTTCTACCCTTAAAGTCCTCTGCCCATTATTGACAGAGGACAAATTGACATGGACAAATTCAGTAATAAGCATAATCAGGTAATAAGTAATAAGGGAGGTCTAGGTCCTGTCTCAGAGCCTTACAAAGGCCTGTCATTTTTTTAAGCACTTGTTCTTCACTTGATTAATGTGTAAAACCTCATTTGCAAATGAAATGCAAAATTTGGGGGGGAATTCAATGTTTGTTTTAATTTATTTAAAATAATTATATTTTACATGAATCCTGCCTTCATTTATCTTAGCTTTAAGTGTTTTATACTGGAGTTATTCCTGAATTAGAATAGTACAAGTCAGATTAAAAATATATCTATTATATCTAGTAGATCCATTCAACTATTTGTCTATTTATCACATAATACTACTGAGGAACTATACTACCATGGGAAAAAAGCTATTATTACTTTACAGCTTAGTATTTCATTGCTAATTGTCCCTTATTTTATAACCTATAACTTGGAACAAGGTTTAAGGTCCACAATATAAGAGATTTGTTTTGTTATGGTCCTTATACCATTTATGGGATATCATAAACATTGCCAACATTGTTTAGAAGGATTTTTAAATGTGGGCAGGTTTATCTCTTTAATAAAAACACTGTTTGATTGTAACTTATTAACTACAAGAAATGAAAAAACCAACTCAAATAGTTTGGTTGAATATCCTCTTTGGGATACAGTAAGTGTTTGAGCAGGAGGAAACAGACTGATTAAAGGAAAATAAGAGCAGAACTGAAACAGTAGGATAAAGGTGGGGTGGGAGGTGGCAAGCATCACTGGCTCAGTTTCTCTTGTTATTTGAAAATGTAAACAATCTAGGGCAGAGACAGTCCCCTACTTTGTGTTTCTATTACTACCTCAGGGCAAAGTGTAGCACCCTGACTTGGTTACAAAGTGATGGTATCTTCACATCATTGGCACTTCAACAGAATTAGCATGCATTAATTGTTACCTTAATTAAAAGGGTATCTTAAATAATTACTATCTTAAGTTTGAGTGAGCAAATATGTAATATGCTATTAGGAGCAATTTTTCATTGACAGAAAAATGATATAATATGATGGTTTTCAATGCTTCCTGTCAGTCTATAAGTAGCTATCTCTAGTTCAAGGCAGCTATTTTTCATTTCTTGAAAGTGTAGTGCAGAAAAGCAGGAATGCTATTGTCATGTCATAATCAGTAGTACCTGGTTATTATTGCATCTTACTGTCATTTCTCAACATACTCCCTTAATAGAACTTATCATTGCATCCCAGAAGTATTGGTGTAGAATGGAGAGGCCCTTTCACACAATTCCCCAAATCTCCCTTCCCTACAAATATTTCTACTTCCCTGAGCAGTAGCAGCAGAAAGCACTTCCACCTCTTGGCTCCTTCCCACTTCACACTGCAGTTAGAAGAGTATTTCCCAGTCACCATCCTTCAAGATAATCACAACTGATGCCAAAGCACAAGTTAAGCAACATTGTCCACTGTGAGAGCTTGTCAACAGTGGATTGAGATTGTGCTGGTAGAGAGGAAAAGATTCCCAAGACCCTGACTTAGTAGTTGTTACCTGGATGTCCATAATCACACCTGTGTACGTCAGTGGAAGGAGATTGACTTAGAAAAATTCCCCTTACCCAGGCAGGAGATGCCTCACAAGGACAGGTGGCTGCAGACTGTCCTCTGCACAGAGCAATGACACCCAGCACCTTCCAGGAGCAGGGCCACAAAGATTTGAGGCACTGCGTGCAGGAAGAGCAATAACACGGAGCCCTCACACCTCCTGGTGGCTCATCAGCACCCTCTCTGTACCCAGAGCTCCAAGCACACAGGCTGTAAGTGATAAGAGATACAAGTTCATGTCCAGTGCCAATTTCAGTACACTGCTCTCAGTACTCAGATAGAAGACTGTCTTATTTTTCCAAAAGCAACATTGTAAATTCATTTGGCTTAATAATTAAGCAAATTTTTTCAGATATTAATCACACTGAATTTATGGCAAGAGTTATTTCCATCTTGATATCCTTCAGACAGCTTTTATCAGCGAAATAGCATAGGTGTTCCTTAGGGATGATTAATGCCATCCTTGCAGGTGAGGCTTTTATCTAGCTGATAATTCATACTCATTTCCAAACAGACACCCCAGAGACTGGCTTTTCAGGCTCACAGAGTCAAGCTGACACTAACTGTGCAGCACTCTGTTTATGGAGCTCTTCCTACTGCCTCCTCCCACCTTTCTGTGAGGTCCAGGAATTGGCAGAGTCAGGGCATGAGTCACTGAGGTGGTGATGTGCATGGTGTCCTTCAAGGCACATGTCCAGAGCACCACAAAGTTAACTCAGTTTGACACTTCGCTGACTTCTGCATCTCAGCTGGGTGTCCCAGGAGCCACAGCCTCTCAAGAAAGGCTTAGGAGTATTTTTCCACTGCAGTCCCTCTGTCATTGAAGTGTATTTGGGAGAAGGCCAAAGCAAACCAAGGTTCTTCTCGTGACGAACACAAGCTCTTTTAAGATTAAATGAAAAAAAAAAAAAAAAGTTTAAATATAAGCTTTCTTAAGCTTAAATATCTGAAAAATAAAAGAACCTACTGTTTATACATATATGAATATATATACACACACACACACACAATAATGTAGCCTCTTGCTAACAGATGTTACCACTGCAAAGCTTTTGTGACTGTGACCTCCTTAAGGAGGAGAGTGAGCTATTTCATAGCACATCTCTTCTGTTGAAGTGCCACTGCCTATAAGAAGGCTATAGCACCTTCCTCAGCAGAGGAAATGCCCACTGAAGCAGGGCTCTGCACCACTCACACATTCTGCACATTGTGCCAGCCATGGGCCTTTTTGTGAAAAATGCAACAGCACCTCAACAAAAACAGACAGACATATAATTACAAGACTGGAGCATTTGGTTAGACAACTAGTTCATATCTGGACATCTTAATTAAACACCTGCACACAGGCACTGAGCCTGCTAACAACCAGATGCACAACTTGTGGATCAGGATCTTTAATTGAGTTGCTATAAACTTAATTACAACTTCTCTGGAAAGTAGTTCTCTACTCATTCCACTCTTTCCCCACAGACAAGTATTTTTGCTCTCTTTGTTACAGTCTTTTCAAGCAGAGAAGTTTGTCAGATATTCAAAGGCCTTCCAACAAAACTGTAGCATGTGCTTTGACATGGCTTAAAAGGCAATGATGGCTTTTCCTTTTTAGTACTATAGAAAATCAAACATTTAGAACTAATTTTTTTTTTTTTTAAGCTCCTAACTTCTAAGAAAATGACAGTTCTGCAAATCACTAGTTTGGATATAAGCCATTAATCCCGCACTCTGAGTGCCTAAATCCTTATTTCAATGATGAAATTTTGGTTGAAATATTTAAGATAGTTCATGAAGATGCATAAAGTTTGTACCCCATCACTCACTGCACTTCAGAGGGAATTAAGTTTTACTGTGAGCTAAAATAGAGAAAGAAAGGAAGTCCCATGGCAATATTTAAAAATGCATTTAAGTTGTTAGCCATGAAATGTCAAGTGCACAAACAGCTGTTAGAAGAGCAGTTCCACCATGTGCTCCTGTCCTCATGCCTGGAAGCCAGTCTTTGAGCAGAGCACAGCTTGAAAAGCAGGAAGAAAAGCATCTTCTTCCCTTTTGCAACATTCAATGTACCCTTTCCTACAAGATGGGAAAGGAGAAGGCTGGGGAGGGAATGGCATCTTGGATACATCTTGCTTGGATAAGTGCTTGAGACTTTAGGTGATCCAGATGAGCAACACTATCACAGCCTTAAGTTTCAACTATTTTTAGTAAGAGTTTCCTGATCAGGCCCCTAAAATACAAGGTTATCATCACCTACCTTAGAGAGGAGGTGCTGGGCTGTGCACACCATGCTGGGTTGAGCTTTAGGGCAGTGCTCAACTTGCTGCCTTGGCTTGCAGAGCTGGTGAGAGCAAGGAACCACATCCAGTGCATTGCTACAGGCACTGCTCCAAGCTCCCCAAACATTCAAAAGACTTATTCCAAACTGATCATCATCCAAAGCCCTCCCTACTTCTAAGGTGCTATTGGGCAGCCTAAACAAATAACACCAGGTTTTCAATGTCTGACTCTTAATCACAAACCCCACCAGTCTGACACACCCATTGCTTTTGTTTCTCATTTATTTGTGCAACCCCTTTGTATTCTTTGACTGTTTCCCCTGTGCTGGACAGATATAGTCAGTGGTAGAGCTGGATATCCTTTTATCACACAATCATTTAGGTTGGAAAATATCTTTAAGTTCAACAGTAAATCTCAATCTATGACATGCAATTGCATTGAAATTGCCCATAAATAAACACTTAAAATTTAGACATAGCTTTTTTTTTTTTCCATTTCTTCTCTATATGGAAAACACACAATATCTGTTCTTTTTCTATGCTTCCTAATTAGAATACCAAAAAAAAAAAAAAAACCAAAATGGTAGCCTTTTTTCTTTTTATTTCTTATTCCAGAAGTCAGTATCTTAGATTACAGAAAAGCACATAGGAACCAAAATATGTCCCGTGGTGCCTTTCCTCACTAAGGCTGTAGAGTTTAGGATAGTTTGTTTTCATGTAAGTACCTACAGGGGAACTGGCTGGGCAAGGATATTCCCATAACAAAAAGCTATCTGAGGAACATGCACAATCCCCCACACTGGTAATTCAGTACAGGGAACTGAAGATAATGCCATCATGAAATGAACCAAATCTCTACCACATTTAGAGAACTACATATGTGTTTGTAATGTCGGGCTCAGTTTCTCCGCTTGCAGCAAGTCTGCTTTTACCTATCTGATCATTCACTGCTAGGGTAAAGGAAAAGTTACTACTGAAAATATTGCTAGAGGCAACACATATGTCCATTTCCAAAGCAGAAATTACGTGAAGAAGTCATAGTGAAAAATCTAACTCTGGAATATGACAGATTTTTTAAAGAGTCCAAACCATCCATTTAATACCTTGTGAGCAATCTCAGCTGAATACAAAGATGTCAGAGATGTCAGATCCTTCATCTGTGTGCAGCCTTCCAGCCACAAGTAAACATGTCTTTTATCTACCTAGACTTGCTCTATTTTACCTGGGAGGGAGGAAAATGTTCTGTGGAGATATTAGAAAGATAATGCACCTCACACAGTTGAGGCTTTAAGTGAACTCTGCAAGTAAAAGGGAAAAAAAAAAGAAAGAAAGGAGTGCCTTTTCTTTTTTTTTTTCCCCATAGCGAGTTTTCAAAGACGCATTTCAAGGAAAAAAAAAAAAAGCCTGAAGTACTGTGACTGATTGCTTTTGAATTATCTCAGCATGGTGTCATCTTATCTGAAGTTTTCATTTGTTCCTGTGACTAGTAATTGGGCCCTAAACTGACTACCAGATTTAGCAGGATCAAGCTCTCAAATTCAGAGCACTGCAAAAACACAAAGAGAATTTTTGATCTTTAAACTGAAAGATAAATGGATGTTATCCAGGTGACATGTGACACTTAAAGTACTGAAACAAGGGGGTTGGGAAGCAGGCTTTTTGGTATTTGGTGTGTTACTTTGCTAATAGTAAGATCTAAGTAGCTCTTAGCTTCTACCATCTTGAAAACTCTCAATATTGACACATCTGTGAAAAATGAGTGACAGACCAAGCTTATAAACTTAGGCATCATTTGCCAATATACCTGTATTTCCTGAAGTAACCAGTTCTGCCTAATCACAGACTACAGAAGAAGCTTTTATACCATTTTGTTGTTTGTTAGTTTTGAGTTGCAGATTAACTTGATAGGTTTAAAGGACTCAGGATAACATATTAATTTATATAAAGAGAGATAAGATTATATTTGGAACAGACTGATTACAATCTGTATTTTTGCATTATAATCTTATGCAAAGTGTGTGAAATTAAAATTTACCACATTCTCTGTTATAAAGCAAACAAGTATCTGAATATTTCACAATTTCAATTCATTACCTCCTCTACTTTTGATTTAGATCCAAGCTTAAAGAACCAGCCTCTCAGCTTCACAGACCACTTTATCATTTTATCAACCAAATTTTTCTATTCAGCAATGGAAAAATAAAACTAATAGTGTGCCAGAATTATAATTATTTTTTATGGGTTTAGATTCTAGTAATTCAAATTCAAAAGCAAACAGGTGCATGTATCTAAGTCTACAGATTATCAAACACTTCTGGATGAATTAGCCTTATTTCTGTGTTGATGTGTATGAACAAAAGTGTGTGAAAAGACAACTGTATTAAAGACTGTGTGCTAGTGAAAAAAAAAATTTCCTACTTGAGCCCCCTTTTTGATTTTTAGTGCTAAGTCTAATTATATTCAGAATCCTTCTTCTACATCCATAAGGACTGCTGGCCTATTAGTGGTGGCAGGGAATGTGTCATTAAAACTTTCTTCCATATAAATCAAATTATCGGAAGAAGCTAGATGAGCATTTATTACTGAGGCACTCTCAGCTCCCTCTAATGAGGTCAGAGAAGCTGAACTTATTTTGCATTTGCAAGAGATAATGCTAATCAGCTGCTACTGAGCGCAGCTTCAAGGTGACTGCTGTGTCCCACTAAATCTGTGTCATATTTACACGTAGATAGATGTGGAAGTACAGCACATTAAGAGAATGAAATGTATCATCTTAATTATTAATATTTTATGTTGATGACTCAATTACCTGTCATATCCTATAGGAACACTTTCACACAGTGGGAGATATAATACAGCATAGTTTTCTATTAATTTAGTACTCAGTTAATCTGGTGCTCTGATTTTCCATGGGAAAAAAAATCCAGCCAGATGTGTCTGCTACGTTTTAATCTATTTCTGTTTTAAACCTGTCAATGCATGAAGTTATCTGCAGTTAAAAACAAAATTTTATTATGCCATTTCTCAAATCCCTTCCTCATACTCATGTGAACTTAAAATTATTTCTGAACTGGTCATGAGGTATTTAAATTTCATCTATGAGTGTCAGACATCTCCAAGGAAAGCTTCCAAAAATTATATGCAGTTCTACAAACTTTAAATTCATAACCAGCCAAATTCCATTAAATATCATTTCCAGATAAGTGCAAAGGAACATTAGCAGACTAAAGACTGGAAGCTAATGAATTCTGGTGCTCTATTCTCCAGGAACATGTATTTATACATTCACTTTTACCGTTCTCATGAAGCCCTTTAGTTCATTTCAGAGACCTGCTCTCTACCTTGTCTCTCCCAAGCCTGTCCACATTTAAGGTATCTTTATTCACAACTATATACTGAAATTCTGTTGCCAGGCAACAGAACTGGTAGTCCTGTGTGCCTCAGCTCCTGATGCAGTCTTCCCCATTCTTGATTTGTATTCCTGAACCCATCTGCTCAGAATTAAAACTGCCTTATACTAATCACAAGCAGCACTGCCTCTCCTTGTACAAAAGTTTAGGATATGGTTGGCAACACATTAAAGGATATTTTGGAAGTATTAACAAGATTCAAAGCTGTGCAGAAATAAATCTTTTGCTTTCTTTGTATAAATTCTCTGTTTGACAACCATTTCCTAAAAATGACACGCAGACTCTACTGTATTTTGAATTTCTATTGTATTCTTGCAGCTTTGAACTACAGTCCTGCAGCTAAGTGTTCAACACAATAGAAAAACCTAAAGAGATATGCCTGGAACCATTTCCAATTCTTTTTTTCTGATGCTTTTAACTTCTGGCACTTCCACAAATTAAAAAGTACTATGTTCCAGTGGATTTGCAGATATAGCTGCTCTTCTGCCCAAATTTTCACTGGTTGCTATTCACTCATATAGTAAAGAGGTTAAGTGAGAGGAATTTGGAAACAAAAAGTTACCTTCTCCCACTCTATTTAGTGTTATTATAATGGTATGCTGACTTCCAAAAACTGAAAACTATTGCAGAGGCAACTACAGAGTAAAACTGAAGGTCATTTCCTCCTAGCAGCTCCCATGTTAGAATTAGAACTACAGTTTTTATATAAAAAGCAGGAGACTCAATCCAGTCAACATGTAACTATCACATTATACATCAAAAGCCTGATAATATTCCTGGGAAACTTCATGGGTTCCCCTTGCAGGATTAGTTTCCCTTATGGGAATGACTGGGAAAAATAGGAGAGGGGGAGCAGAAACAGCAGCAACAGCAGAGAATATCTGAGGCAACAAAGGGTAGGTATTCTGTACTCTGCTTGTACTATTAAAAATCCATTAAAAGAAACATAATTTTTATGTTTGAAAGGTTACTAATGATTCACTGCTAAACAGTTGAAAATGGAAGAGAAAAACTTGTCAACCCATTACTAATCCAGCAAGTCAAAACCAACACCTTATCAAAGACATATTTATAAGTAAAGAAATAGATTTTTTGTAGCATTCTCGTTTTCAAGGCTTTTGCAGCCATTGTACTACTTCAACACTTATTTTAGTTATATTGTTTCTTTCTACAAGTCTAAGGAAGAGTTTAACAGGTGTTCTTGAAATTAAGCAGCAGAATCTCAAAATTCTACCTCCAAGCATTTAAAACAGCCCAAGGCAATACAGCATTTATTCTCAAATCTAACATTGACTCCACTATTCACTACACCAACATTAAATAAGTACTCCAGAAACATCGTATTGAATTTCATCACGTTTTAGCATCTATCATGGAATTCAGGAATTGGCTACAATTTTGCATAGATTAACAGCTCATATTTGCAATTCCATTAATTTACTCTGTCTAAAATAGCAAGGAAACAGTCCTCCAAAGGTTCACCTTTACATGAAGCTTAAATACTATTCATACACACTGCTTATGAACAACACTTCAGGTTTAAATAAAACTCTTCCAGTACAGACCAGTGGACTGGAACTGACAACTGTGGGGCACATGGTTTCACAAGCAACAGCTAACAGAGAAGCATCTCTAGAAGATCTTCTAAAAATCTAATAATTGAACATATTTCACTTTCAAATATTTTGGCACTTTGTGCAGTGGGTCAAATTTGTGCAGTGTTGCAACAGCGTGAGGGATTGACTCTGGCTGGACTCCAAGTGGCCACCAACACTGCTCTATTACACCATTCCTCACCCTGGATGGGAGAGAAAATATAATGAAAGAGGCACAGGCTGAGATAAGGGCAGGGAGAGATCACTTACCAGGCATCATCACGGGCAAAACAGACTCGCCTTAGATACAATAATTTATGACAAAACAAATCAGAGTATGAAAATGAGAAATGAAAGAAATCTGTGAAATATCTTCCACTGATCTTTTCATTGTTACAAGGCTTCATTATTTGGAAAAGGAAACAAAAACTTGCATAACGGAAATGAAAGACCTACAAACAATACGGAAATACGATACGATCAAAGGCAGTGCAAATTTTTCCATTACAGAAATGGAAATTCCATTTCCTTTTGGGA